>JAKELH010000027.1:0-379520 GCA_021525015.1 Lactarius pseudohatsudake | reverse complement strand
ATTTGAAGGAGGGTGTTTTACACCATGTGCCACAGAGCCCCTAGCTCTGTCTTCTTTCCTGATGATGTTCAGAACAACAAGAATGGCCATGCTATTGCTCACATAGGTGCACATTTGCCATATAAGACAAGTGAGAACATGAGAAGACCTAAGCACCTTGACTTGTTTCACCTGTAGATTGTCATCCCACCAGATCTGTTAACAGGGCCAGCATCGCCTCTGCTAGTTATACTCACATTGGCTGCTTCTGGTGCTCCACATTCATTGCCATTTGAAGGAGGGTGTTCTACACCATGTGCCAGAGAGCCCCCAACTCTGTCTTCTTTCCTGATGATTTCCAACAACAAGAATGGCCATGCTATTGCTCACATAGGTGTACATTTGCCATATGAGACAAGTGAGAACATGAGAAGACCTAAGCACCTTGACTTGTTTCTCCCTGTAGATTGTCATCCCACCAGATCTGTTAACAGGGCCAGCATCGCCTCTGCTAGTTATACTACATTGGCTGTTCTGGTGCTCCACATTCATTGCCATTTGAAGGAGGGTGTTTACACCATGTGCCAGAGAGCCCCCAACTCTGTCTTCTTTCTGATGTTTTGAACAGCAAGAATGGCCATGCTATTGCTCACATAGGTGCACATTTGCCATATGAGACAAGTGGAGAATATGAGAAGACCTAAGCACCTTGACTTGTTCTTCTCCTGTAGATTGTCATCCCACCAGATCTGTTAACAGGGCCAGCATCGCCTCTGCTAGTTATACTCTACATCGGCTGCTTCTGGTGCTCCACCTTCATTGCCATTTGAAGGAGGGTGTTCTACACCATGTGCCAGAGAGCCCCAACTCTGTCTTCTTTTCCTGATGATGTTTCCGAACAACAAGAATGGCCATTGCTATTGCTCACATAGGTGGCACATTTGCCATATGAGACAAGTTGAGAACATGAGAAGACCTAAGCACTATGACTTGTTTCTCCCCTGTAGATTGTCATCCCACCAGATCTGTTAACAAGGCCCAGCATCGCCTCTGCTAGTTATACTCTGAACTGGCTGCTTCTGGTGCTCTACATTCATTGCTATTTGAAGGAGGGAGTTTCACACCTGTTCCAGAGAGCCCCCAACTCTGTCTTCTTTTTCCTGACAATCTCTCAGAACAATATAAGAGTCAACCTGGTGTTCTCTTATGCAGCACAATACCATTGTCATTTAATTTCTTGCCTCTCCTATGCTTCAAATATTCATGGAAAGAAGCCTATCATTGTAGACATTTTTCAATCTCTTTATACATCAATCACAAGTACAAGCCATCTATCTTACTACTTTATTACTCATCTTGCTCTTCAATACCATCCTCACTAGAGCTAAGCATATCTAATCCTGGGTGCTTTCTCAGGATATGAACCTTTGACCCCATGCCCAAATACCAACCAGTGTAATAAGGCTAGATGTTTTAACACCATGCAGTCTTTTGACCACTCTCCACACCATCTCCCTAGTACATTCCTCATCCCTTCTAGCTCATGATAGACCACCAGACTATAGCCATAGTCTTGCAAAAGATAAAATGCCAATGCCTCTCCAAAGATAGGCCCATCCTCTCCTTGAGCCTCAAAATGTCTAGATGACCTTGAGGCTTCACCTCCCTTCTCAGAGATTCTGCTCCTCAAAGTGACATCTCCTGGATTTTGCACTTTCCCCATCTTTGAATTATGAGGTCCATATCCAGAGTGACTTCAAGAAAATCACAAATGGCAGCAAGGTGATCATAATGTTCTGAGGGCTCTTCTATCTCAGTCTTTTTGATTGGCAGTGACTGAAACAGGTGTTCTGTTTTCCTCCCTTCTTTAGGGGAACAGCCAGGAATGGATACTGCAAGGTCAACACCTTGGTGCTTGCCCTTTCATATAGAATTGTGGCTATATTGGCAAAGGGTGCCTTCTTGGATCTGACTTTGTGACCAATCTCTCCAATTACCCTCTCAACTGTAGCTTGAGAACCAAATCTGATTGAGCCATTCCAGAAAATATGGTGTGGGACATGGATTAATTGCCAGATGCACAGTCTGCATCTTGAGACCTTGACTGGGTCATCCCCAACATAAAGCCTCTCAAATCCTTGGAGGAAGGACTTGATTAGATTGTGTAAGGATGCTAGGTCTCCATCAGACTTTGGTGAATGAGACATTGCAGCTTCAACAATGTCCACAAATTGTGCAAAGTTCCTCAACACATCTCTATCAAATCCCAGCTCCCATGCCATTGGAATGATATACCAATGAAGGAGGGCCATCCATTCATAGACTTTGTACTGGCTTTGGCGCTTTTTATATGGGTTCCTAATTGGCCCACAGAGAGATGAAGGAAGGGTCTGTACTGCCTTTTCAACCTGTGCACCAAGTTCTGAAGCTATGTCTTTATCCATGTGTATCTTCTCATCAATGGAACTGTGTGTCACCCCCAAATCCCAGATGTGCACCATGCAGTTTTCATAGAATAAATGGAAGGGGTCCAGTGGGAAGAATGATGGATGTGAAAATGTAGGACTGGCTGCACATATTGTCAGGCGAGAAATTCCTGTCTCCTTTACAATCCTCTGGTGCTCTGCTTGGGTTCTTGCAGACTCAAGCCTTTCAATAGTCTGCCAATAATGCCTTTGGCCTCGCATGGGTAAGTTGTCCAGGTCAATAATATGGCAATCTGGATTATGTCTCTCCTTTTGAGGTGGAGAGACTGGATAGTACTGGGCCCTAGCACCTCTGTCCTTGGCAGGGCGGGCACCTTGTACCAAACTAAAGCGATCTCCATAAAGGGCTGAATGTCCTGCCATCCCACTCAACTTGGCAGATCCAAGCATGTCTCCTTTTACACCACAGAGATATGCTCTCAGAACAAAGTAGGATGAATCAACAGCATCCCATGTCCACATCTCTACACTTGCCATTGCCATCTCTTCAAAAAGGGGATATATGAAGGACTCTATGTTCCCAGGTGCTGTTGGGCCTGGGATTGCAAGTGGAATGATGACATTGTTTGCTCTGTAGCACATCTCTGGTGGGAGATTGAGCAGCACAACAATTAAGAGCCACATATTGGACTGCTTTTTCATGGTGAGCTGAGCACCATCTGTAGAGATTGACAAAGCAGTGTCCCTTCCATCATCAAACAGCCCCAATTTTGTGTGGTAGGAAATATGATTGTCAGAGTTGGCAAACTCTGACCTCTTTACACCAGCAACCCCTTGCAAGCAAATCTAGTGTCCTCTTTAAGCATTCATCCCTATGGCGCATCTCATGGGATGTCTCTGCATTGGCATAGTATGCCTGAATGATGGGAGTGATGGGCATGTAGAGCATGGTTGCCCTTGGCTTTGGTTTGGCTGTAGAGCTCTGTTGTGGTTTGTAGCGCAGTTCATTACAGTCTTTGTATGAGCAGGTGGACTGAGAATGGGAGTCTCCAGTGTATGCCATGCAACTTTTAGGGCACATATCAATGAATGAGGGGTGTAGCCCAGTGAGGTCTTCAGCTAGCTTTCTGACCCTATAAAGGCTGAGGATTTCCTCCTCTGTGGCCCCTCCAAGTACTTGTGCATGGGCATTGTATGCTTTGACAGTGCCATTGGACCCTATCCATGCAAGGTAGTGCTGGAGGGATAATGTCTCTGCCCTGGATAGTGTGTGTTGCCATGGGGGATGAGGAGGACAAGGGACATCAGGAAAACCCATGTTTTACTTAGCTGAACTTTCTGTTCCTTTCTAAGGGAAAAAAGGACCCTCTCAGAAAAGGACCCACTACTTGCTAAAAGAGATCCCCTCTTCTTTTTCTATACTTTTTATACTTTTTAGGCATATTTCCGGGAAAAATTTGGATTTTGGTCCGATTTTGGTCCGATTTATTGACATTTTGGTCCGATTTATTACCATATATGGAAAGTTTGGGACCAAAAATTAAGTTTGGTCCGATATTTCCATTTTTGGTCATTTTATTTTGTCCATTTTTGGTCATTTGGTACTCTACTTATCCTGTACTTTTTTTGGCAGTTCAGCAAGTAAAAAAAAAAGAAAGAGGGATGTCTTTTTCTTACTTTTTCTTCTTGTTTTCTGAAAAGAATGGAAAAGAATGGAAAAGAATGAATAAGTAAAGAGAGGGTTTTCCTGATGGAGTGTATAATCCTTCAACAGCTGTTTCTGAAGCTGGATAATAATTTCTGGCAAATCACCACCACCACTACCACCAGAGGGTGTATATGAAGACTCATAAGGGGGAAAGTCCTCATCAGATCCTAAAAAGCCATCATTATCCCCCAGTTGGCTGGAACCAGAGCCAGATTCAGAGCCAGGGTCTGGAGTAGCATTTAAGGTCTCTTCTGGAATCCTAAAGATGACAGAGCTATCGACATCATAGTCTGATGGCTCTGTGCCCATAGGGCCTCCCTCCTGTGGGGTGTCTATGGTGGCATTAGAATAAAAATATAATAGGTTCACAATATATTACTCACAATTATCATCAACAATCATAGCATCATCATTGACCATCCCCCTCTCTGGAAATGGAGGTGAACCAATAGGGGCATTAGCTAGATCTAAGCAGATCAGTAGTGATTGGGAGCATAAAAATTAAGTGCTCACCATCTGGATAAGGAGATCCAGGTTGCTTAAATGACTGGGACTCCTCAGCTAGGCTGGTAAGCAGGTCTGAGAGCTGCTGATGACAGCTCTGGACAAAGTCCACAGTGTTCTGAGGTGCATCAGAAGCTATCAGATTGTTTAGGTGTTTCAGGTTGTCCCTGGAGTGGAACCTAATAGTCCTCTTAGAAAGCTCCTTATTTGAGGTGCGATTATAGCATGGACAAATATATTTTAATATTGGGGCCATGGTTGTTGTAAGAAGATGTATATGTACTAGGCAGCACAGATGCTGATGGCCTGCAGATAACAAGTTGCAAGGACGAGCGTCGGTAACCCGCGGGCCGGCGCTGCCATTTTTTTGTCAGCGCAGAGCGAATGTTGACTTCGTGTTTTTTTCGTTCTCTCTACCTCACTCTCCGTCACCCATCCTCCACCCATCCTCTGTCTTCCATTACTTCCATCTTCCATCTCCCTTTTTCTCAATCATGTCGATTCTCTTTGATGACCAGGACGAGCCGTTGTTAAACCTCAATGACATGGACGACGAGGACGACGAACCGTTTCGGTCTTGCGCCCCGAGCACGGCTTTCTCTGCAACTGCAAGTACACGGTCTCTTGGAATGCCTTCTTCTCTGCTCTCTCAACCTTTGGGCCTCCCCATCCAATCCATCGCCCGGCTGATTCACGACGAGCTCACACACAACCCCGAGTTCGTCAAGTATGTCGACATGGTCAGCCACCTTCAAGAGCTACTCAACTTGCGACGAAATCCCTCGACGACGACGAACTGTGAGTACCAGCCTTTTTCTTATTTTCTTTTTCCTGACCGTTTCCCTTATATATATATATATATATTAGCTACAACCGTTAGCTCGGCGACTACCTCGTCCCTGCGCCTAAGCGAGTCTGCTTCGCAGATTTCCTCTGGCGCTGCCAGCTTGTGACTCCCACTCCTTCCTCATCGACCGCTCACCTGCCCAGATTGCTACCCGGAGTCTGTTGTCTGGACCACCAAGGATTGCAAGACCGATCCCGATGTCGGCGGCTCTGCCAGCAACTCGTCCCGACCCCCTATGCACCACGCGGTCCGACATGAAAATGGGAAGATGATCTCAGATCCGGAGTGGCAGTCGATCCGCCAAGCTGCGTTCACTGTCGCCCGCTCCCACTTGGACCCACTTCGGCGTGATCCCCGTGCCATTCCCGAGAAGATGCACAAGAAGACCTTCATGAAGGGTGCCTTTCTGAACGAGTGGCTTGATGCTGTCACAGCGCTCGAACATCTGTGTCCTCTCCTCTCACTGTGCGCCGGGAATTGGAAGGGCGATATGGTCCTCGGTTCGGTGCTGAAATCCTGCCTCTGGGTCTCCCCTACTTCTCGACCCTCGACTCCTAGTCTCGTCTCATCATCCCATCCCCCTCCGTCCAGCCAAGTCACCTCTTCTTCCCGCGCCGCGGCTTCTCGCCCCTCCACTCCCTCCAGTGTCGCCCCTTGCCGCCCCTCAGAGCTGTCCCCTCGTCGCGCCTCGTTCAAGTCCCCCCATCCTTGACCGCGTGCACCGGCACAGTCACCCCAGGAGCCAGAGTCGGCGAGCAAGGCCGGCTCCAAGGCCAAGCGTAGGCGCGATCCAAGCCCGCCACGGTGAAATGGAAAGCGTTCCAAAGCCAACGAGGGTGCCAGTGGGACATCCGCGGCTTCCGATCCAGGTAAGTATCAGATATATTCGACGTGCCGTTGGCTAATGAATTCATAGTTCAACGGTCATCTTCCCCCCGCCCCGCCTTCATGTCGTTACTCCAACCTGACCCGGCCTCTCAGTCGGTAAGTTTCGACTTTAACCCTTACCACCGAACCACTGACATCCCATATTGCCGTTCACAGACCCGAGTGCCGAAGCTGCCCCCTCCAAGACGCCGCGATCCAAGCAGGACCATGCCACGTCACGCGCCAAGGTTCCGTCGACACGGGCAGCCAAGGCCAGGGGCAATCGTGCCACGGTGACCGATGACGACGACATGGCTACCAAGCCAGTGTCTGGGTCTCGTCCGGTGACCCCCGTCGAGGACCCCGGGTGCCAGAGCCCGTCATCTAAGGTAATGTACATTTTCATCGCTACTTTCTACAGTACTAGTGTTTGTAGAACTCGAGCGAACCTGCCCCTTCGAAGACGATGCGCTCCAAGCAAGACCACACTTCGTCATCTGTCAAGGCTCCATTGACACACACGGGCAGCCAAGGCCAAGAGCAATCGTTCCGCGGTGACTGACGGTGACGATGACGTGGCTGCCCAGCCAGTGTCTGGGTCTCGTCCGGTGACCCCCGTTGAGGACCCCGGGTGCCAGAGCCCAAGATGGGGTGCCCAAATCCAGGTCAGAATGGCGACTTCGTCATTTGAGGTAACGTACCATTTCGTTGCTACTCCTCTTCACTTCTAATGGTTCATTTTTTGTAGAATTCGAGCGAACCTGCCCCCCCTCTCAAGACGACACATTCCAAGTCAGACCACGCTTCGTCATCTGTCAAGGCTCCATCGACACGGGCAGCCAAGGCCAAGGAAAGCCGTTCCGCGACGGACGATGACGCGGCTGCCCAGTCACAGCCCAAGTCGCGTTTGGTGACCCCGCTGAGGACCCCGGGCACGAGAGCCCTGATCAGGCCGGAATGGCGCCTTCATTGTCTGAGGTATGGTTTTGTCTCATCGCTATGCTGTCTGGATCTTCTAATGGTTCATTATTTGTAGCATTCGGATGACGACGACGAGTCGCACTCGCACCTCCAGGTTCTCTTGCGTGACGAGCTTAGACAGTGGGTCGATGAACACAAGATCGAGTCGCAGGGCAAGCGGCCGACAAGAATTGGTATGTCGCGCCCCCTCTCCCCCTTTCCTCTTCGGCCTGTTACTCACTCTGTTTTACAGACCTCATCAAGGCGATTGCAGGAGCGGCAAAGTCAGAACAGCCCTCCAAGGAGGACATCGAGAGCATCGTTACTGAGGTAAGTCCCCGCTTCTTAAACTATTCAATTATACTAACTCTGCTCCAGCGCAAATCAAAGCGCAACACGAAGGCTGCATAGCAGCCACCTTTATATCTTTCACTCGCGCTCTAGGTACTGTCGGCAGTGGTGGCGTGTTTCAATTTTGAAAAAAATATATACATTTTTTGCTGTCGGAGAAACCTGGTCATATTGTGTGACTTTCCTTGACTTTGACTTTCAAAGTCAGTCTGCAGTCAAACAAAGTCGGTTTGTAGTCAATTGAATTAGCTGACTTTTGATTGACTCTTGTTTGACTAACAATTGACTTTCGAAGTCAATTATTAGTCGAACAAAGTCAGTTCATAGTCAATGCATTCTTTGCTTGATTTTTTGTGACTTTGGTTGACTTTGAATGACTATGACTGGTACTTGACTTCAATAGTCAGTCAAAAGTCGGACCTCAGTCAATAAAAAGTTGTTGACTTTTGTTGACCTCTTGTCGACTTTTTAATGACTGGAACTTGACTTCTGTAGTCAATTCAAAGTCAAAAGAAAAAGTCAATGAAAAGTCAATGTAAGTCATTGACTTTTCATTGACTTTTCATTGACTTTTCATTGACTTTTTTGTTGACTGGAGCTTGACTTTAGTAGTCAATTCAAAGTCGAACAAAAAGTCATTGAAAAGTCAATGACTTACATTGACTTTTCATTGACTTTTTTGTTGACTGGAGCTTGACTTCTGTATAGTGTTGCCGAAGTCCAGTCCGGAACTTCGGTCCGAACGCGAACGCCCGAACCAAACGGCAACGTTCCGTTCTGGTTCTGGTTCTGGTTCTGTCACGAACATTTCATTGTTCCACCCAGTCTCAACCCATTTCCTTGCTCCCCTCCCTTCTTTGTCTTTCCTTGTCTCAATCCGATCTCGATCTTATCAGGCGATCGTCCGATCGCCATCATCTGCTGATCCAACCCTATTTTCTGTCTCACACTGATCCCTAGCAAGTCTAGACCACTTTGCTGCCCTGGAGTGTAGAGCTACTTATACCCCATGCCTCACCCCTGTAATTCCTTAGCTTAGTCTTCGTCAATCAACTGTCTTGCCCCCTCGGCATTGCCATCTCTTCCCATACCCAGACCTCCTCTTCTCAGAAGCCTTGTCAGCTTGGGCTAAACCAAGTGACCCGCCGGCACCAGCGTCCCCCTGGGCCAACTCAACTATCGTCTGCCTCAGGCAGGAAGTTGTTACAGATCCTGTTGACCACGCCCCGACAGTGGCGTGACAGGTTCAGTGCCTCTGTCTTCGGTCCGGTTCCCCATTCAGGAGTAACTGCGACGTCCTGAACGTGTTCGAACGCCCTTCATCTCATTCAACCAGCACTGTGTCCCAACTTGAAGTTCCATCGACCTAGCTGCTTTGGAAGTGTACGAGCAAGATATTGCCTCCCATGAGGCCCATTCCCATGATCAGTCACCCAGCTGCTCCGTGATGTCAAGTCCCTCAACTTCATGTTCTGCGTCGCTATTACTATGTCTCACCCTCTCCCTCATGGCATCCTCCTCCGAGAATCACTACCATCCCCTAGCTGAAATGCGACCGAGACACCACAGCCTCACCCCCACCTTCTCCCTCTCGCAGGTGAGAATGTGCACCTCATGAGCCCGTATAAGAATCCATCCAGTGGGTAAGTCCATCCGTTGCGCACCAACAGTATCCCATTACTGTCTTAATACTCATTTCTCTTCTCATGTCCATCAGCTAGTCCGGACATGAATAGCTAGGCATAATATGTGTTCAGTATCAAGGGATTTGAATGAAATGATCCTCCCGGCACTCTACGAGCACTGCAGGCAGTCGGTATCGAGTACCCTCACACCCGAAACCTTCATAGTGATCATGTCAAGGCTAGTCGTGTGTTTAAACAGGTCTCAGTTGCTCACGATGCCACTGCCAAAGACTTGTGGTGTGTGCAGACAAACCATCGCCGAGTCGTCGCCCCCACGGTCTTGCAGATGCAAGGCACCGAGTGGCATTCGCGCGTGCCGCTCATTGCCCTCAACATTCCCGACGCGATCTGGGAGTACGCCTATGACTGTGACACCGACGTCGGCAGCACCTCTACCGTCCACTTCGAGTACGATGCCGACCTGGGCTCACGCCCTGGAACAGATCTTCAGTTATGATTAGTAAAAAGTAAAGAAAGTGTTTATTTCACAAGAACTATGAGTAAGATGATACTACTGGCCACCACCGCTCCCGCTGTTGTCCAGTCATCGCGGTCGCCCTGCTGCAGCCATCTATGCTGTCCTCGGCGTCATCAACATTGCCTTGCTGTTCAGCAGCTGTCGTCGTCGTCGTCACCTTGTCGTCGACTCATTGCGGTCGGTGTCGCCGCTTCGTCGTGGTTGTGTCGTCATCATCACTGCCTTGTCACCACCACCGCCATTGTGGTTGGGGCGGATCTGCGTTGGCGGGGCGGTAGCGATGCAGCTTGGGGCTGCGTTGGTGGGGCGACAGCAGTGCAGCTCGGGGGTGCGTCGGCGAAGCGCACTGCGGCACTGTGTTGTAGTCATCTTCATCAGCAGCGCACGTAAGTACGTGTGTGTGAGAGAGAGTGAGTGAGTGAGAAGAATGACAGACAGGAAAGCGAGGTTATCGATTGCGAGGTCCAAAAATCAGGTCATGCGTCACGTGTTCATCATCTGCACCGACTTTGTCACTTACAAGTTGCTTTTGTCAACAACGCCCCGCTGTAAACACGTTCTACGAATGCCTTGGCCACTGCGTTGTGGACCGGTGCACGCGTGTTTTGGTGAAGTGAACCGGACATGGATCCACACCAGGACCTACCGTACTTGTCCTTTCTTCGCACTGCCTGGTTTTTTTTTTCAACACTTCCACCTTGACTGTACATATTGATCGGTACGTCCACCCTCATTTATTTTTGCACAGGAAGCTGAAGAGAGCAACGATAACGTTGGACCCATGCCCATGCCAGAAGGCGCCCCAGTCAACGCAAGCATGAAAAAAAAAACGAAAAGGTGCGTGGAGATGCACTGCTCGTCGAACGCTCCTCAGCTGAGCACAGTTTTTGCCCTTCGTATAGTTCTCTCGCATGAACAGCTCTTCCTGGATCATCTCCCGGTACTACAAGAGCTTCATGCATCACAACGTGATCAACTTTGTGGTCGTCACACGGTGTGCCCCTTTCTACACAATGCAGAAGTAGGCTCACGCCGCCAAAAAATAATGCGACAGCATGGACACCATCGTCACGACGTATGTCGATAGTCACTTGAAGCTTTGGGAAAAAGACAGGAAACGTGCATAAAGTCCGTCAAGCACTAACGTGCGCACATGTCGCCCATACTTAAGGCTCCAACCATTTAGTTTATGTTTACTCAACAGCCAGTAAATAGACAGTAAACCATTGTAAACTGTTTATAGACAGTAAATACTATTTATAAAACAATTTACATTGATACCACAAAAGTTTTCTTGAAATGGGCCCACTCAGTAGCAAATAATGAAATATGATGAAAATAGTAACTTGAAAATTAACTCTCATGAACATATTCAACAACTAACCTGTGTTGTGTTATAGCCTTAGTTGCAGCTTGAGCCAACATTTTTGGGATCCTACAAGTAGGAAATAAAATAGGAAAGTCTGAAGATGTTTGTGGAGGTAGACAATTTAAAATGCCAGGGCAACTCTAAGTGATCCAATTAGGCATTCCTGAGTTATTTTACTTGCTTAACAATGAGCTTGGCTTACAAATAACCAAGTCAGCTGCAGTCAAATAACTTAGAAACAGCTGATTGAATTACTTAGAGTTGACAGAGGACCCCCTAGCATCCAATGTGGTACAACTCCACAAATATTCTCAGAGTTTTTTATCTATTTTATTTCCTGAGATTCCAGAAATGTGTTGAACCACTGTTGTATTTTATAAAGATTACCATGTGAAATATTTTAACAGGATACATAATATGACCTCTATAATATTCTGACAATATTGTGGAAAATAAAATCTATACTGTTTACATATTATGCCTTGGAATTGCATTGTCAATTAATTACCTTATCAACATTTTATTTATGAAAAATTGTGAATAAAAATATACTTTTGTTATAGATGCCTATATTTTGTCAATGGTAAAAGGGCATTTTCCATCCAGTGATGGTTTTATATTATTATTAGGCTAAATTCAGATTAAAAAATGATGTTAAAATGATACTCACTTGATATAATTTTATTACAATCTCTTTGGTTGGAAAGTGGACATTCTTCTACAATGTTGTACATAGAAATAGGTTAGAAAAATGAAAAAGATACTTCTTTATTTCAAGTGTAAATGGTGTTGGCCACTGGTTTGGCTCTCATTTTTTAAAGCTATATCTAGATGAAATCCTAAAATAATAATATATTTCTCACTCTATAAATTGTGAAAATTTTATATTATATAAATACCATTTTGATATCATTTTTTAACATGAATCTGGCTTAATAGTATATTCACATTTTGACCATAAAAATGAAGGAAAAGGAATTACCTATTATAGAAGTGTTAAAATGTGTCAGCATGGAAATGGTGATTTCCATCCAGTGTGTTCAGGGCCAAGTTCAAAGTATTCAACAGTGTTTAAAGTGTTGAACATATTAATTAGCACACTTAAATATTCTGATCTGAGGCCAAATGTGGATAACAGTTCTTCTTGAGTCTAAAGGGTCTTGGGGTGACTGTTTCAAGGACTGTTTACTGTTTACTATTTAGTTTATTTACTTCATATCACCATGCCAGTAAATATATGGTAAAAGTAAACCATGTAAATAGTTTAAAAACTGTTTTAAACCTAAATGGTTGGAGCCTTACCCATACTTGGCGTTTCTATAAACGCGGACGAAGCTGTTTACGAGCGTGGCAAGAGTGCTAAGTTTTCGATGTCGGTATGTGTTCGTCATGTACCTCCATACCTTCTGAAACCCTCCCCTCGCACCTCGAAAGACATGATCAACATGACCAAACTCGGATTCACGCCGCGCTGAAAGCGTTTGCTGGGTACATCGGAAAAGCCAAGCGCAGGGCATTATCACCATGTATGTGGCCTTTCCTGGTATTGTTCTTGTCATTGCGCGATGCTCATGACACGTCAGCTCAGAGCATTCGACTGTACGACTCGATGGCTGTAGAGATGGACAGCCACTGGAGACTGGAGAAGCTGCATCTATTCCCCATCCACTTGATGACGGTGCGACTCGCTTCTCTCAATCTCTTCCTGCGATCGTCGCCTGATACCCTATTACCCTTAGATAGTACAGTGACCGGTTTGACTGTGTCATCTCTGCAGATGAAGGTAGCTTTGTCGAGTATTGGACCCCGGGTGAGCAGTTCGAGCTGCCGACAAATGTGCCAGGTCTGCGGTCGTTCAAGAGCCCGACGGACTTGTATGAATTCAAGAAGGTACGCCCCTTGCTCTCCCCCTGTCAATGCCGTTATCGGTATCCTCTTACTGAGCTTTCCAGTCGGCGTCCACGCTGTCTCGGTGCCTGCTACCGGGCCCTTTGATTTCGGGAAGACGCTTGGGACCATCGTAAAGAAGTACGTCCCTGCCTCAATTTGTCGATTCCATCACTCAATGGGATGTTTGGCGAGACCGTGCAGGTATTCGGCTGCAAGAACTTGGCGTCATATTTTCCTCCACGTCGCGTCGGCTTGGGGGCTGCCACCAGACACCAGCTTACATGGCCACCATCAAGAATATTCGGGCCTTACATCTCCCGCCTTGCGCGATATCCTCAGTGGTTTCGAAGGTGTTGTTTGCCCAGGGGAAATGTTGCGTATGTATGGATACGATTTTCTCAACCAACCTTGTCGGGGGTGAACCAGGCTCAAGATGCAGCACGTTACTGAAAACGCTCACCAAGCAGCACGCCGAGTGTCATCTTGTGGAAGGTATAGGGCACTCGTTCACACCAGAATATGTTGCTAATCACTACTGCGGCGATGTTGTCCATAACCCCACAGACGACACGGATTTCCCCACGCTTACCGTCGATGAAATTATCCGCTTCCCACGCGCGCGCCCCTTTTTCATGGCATCATGCACCTTGCCATGCACCCCAAGTACGAGGAGGCTTTCGCAACAAGGTGCGTGGCTTCACGGAACGGACGGACATAATTGCCGTACCTAGCGGAAAATGGCGCTTCGATAGGGCAGGCGCACAGCGATCGCAGATGCGCAGCAGATCGTTGTTGAGCCAGAGGGCTCCGAGTACGTCCCGACGGAGCCACGCAAGCTCTGTGGCCGGATCCTGCACGTGCTACATGGGCACGGAAAACTTGATTGCAGACGTACAGAACCAGCGGAGGTGTGCAAGGGCTCACGGAAGCAATCAATCAGCAGGTCAGCACGTTCCTTTCTTCTGTTCTGCATCATGCATCGATGACGCTGTGCAGTTACCACATGGACCTAAACATAGACCACATCATGACGGCGCTGCGGATGCTCTTCTAGGTTGTGATGGGCCTGTGACTACACTTCCGTGTGCATGGTGGAGGCGATGCAGAGAACTTGGCGCTGCAGAATATCTATGCGTGTCTGCGGATGGTGATCGCTTACTTCTTCGCGCAGCTGCTGCTGTGGGCACGTGGTCATGTGGGCGGGCTGCTCGTCTTGGGCTGTGCAAACACTGGGTCAGTTCATTTACAGTACCACAACATCATGTAGCCTGGTTAGAGCTTTTTAGTCGACGTTATAAAAAAACAAAATTTGCTATGCAGTTTGGCGTTCGAACGTGAACGGAACACACCCGAACACGTTTGGGAGGTTCGGTTCAAGTTCGGGTTCAGGTTCAGAAATTTGGACAAAGTTCAGGTTCAGGTTCGGCGCTGGGGGGGCCTGAACCAGACTGAACTGAACTTTGGCAACACTACTTCTGTAGTTGATTCAAAGTCAAACAAAAAGTCATTGAAAGTCCATGTAAGTCATGGAAAGTCCATTGACTTTAGAGAGACTATACATTGACCTTAGCTTGACTTTTTGACTAAAGCCTGACTTTCAAAGTCAAAAAGAATAGGATGTCAGTCAAATAAAAAGTCAATGACTTTTAGCCGACTTTGAGTGACTTCTATCTGACTTTGAGTGACTTTTGAGTGACTTTCAAAGTCGAAAAAATAGGATGTCAGTCAAGTAAAAAGTCAATGACTTTTAGCTAACTTTTGGGTGAGTTCCCTTTTTACTGAACTAGGCCTCATCCCCATCCCACCCACACCCACACCCATGTTCCCCATCCTCATCCCACCCACACCCACCCCCATGTTCCCCATCCCCATCCCCATCCCACCCACACCCACCCCCATGTTCCCCATCTCCATCACCCACACCCACCCCCATGTTCCCCATCCCCATCCCACCCACACCCACACCCACACCCATGTTCCCCATCCTCATCCCACCCACACCCACCCCCATGTTCCCCATCTCCATCCCACCCACACCCACCCCCATGTTCCCCATCCTCATCCCACCCACACCCACCCCCATGTTCCCCATCTCCATCCCACCCACACCCACCCCCATGTTCCCCATCCCCATCCCACCCACACCCACCCCCATGTTCCCCATCCCCATCCCACCCACACCCACCCCCATGTTCCCCATCCCCATCCCACCCACACCCACCCCCATGCTCCCCATCCCCATCCCACCCACACCCACCCCCATGCTCCCCATCCCCATCCCACCCACACCCACCCTCATATTCCCCATCCCCATCCCACTTACACCCACCCTGGTGTTCGCGTTTTTTCCTTAATTTATTCCCTATGTTCAATAGACTTTACCTGACTGGTATTGACTTTGACTGACCATCTCATGTCCTCAAAAATAGTGCCCATCACGGGTAACCCATGGGTCACTCGACCCTTACCCGTACCCGCACCCGCGTGAAACCCGTACCCGGGCTCACGGGTATGGGTACAGCTAGCTGCGGGTCATGGGTTCTCACGGGTTGCACGGGTCAGCGGGTTGGCACTGCGGGTCGGGGGTCGAGTCGGGACGGGTTCAATATGCCAGTGGATACTGTACTACTAAACTGTATAAATAAAGTACTACTGAGAGACAACTACTAACTACCAAGCCCGCTGCGTCGTCATTGCCCCACGGCGCCCCCGCCATCGTTGCGTCACCACCGTCGTCCGTCCGTCGTGTCGTCGCCATCGTCGCCTGTCGTGTCGCCGTCGTTGTCTGTCGTGTCGCCGTTGACTGTCGTGTCGTCGCCGTCGCCGTCGTTGTTGTCACTGCCGCCGCCGCCGCCATCATCGCCGTTGTCGATGTCGTCGTCGTCGGGTCGCTCGGAGTTGCTGCTGTGGTTGAATGTCCCAGCTGCCTCGCCGTCGCTCTTGCCGCAGGTGCGATAGCTGTTGTTGGGGGTGCCGCCGTCGGGACTTTGGACTTGCGTTCGTTGTCGTGGTTGGCTGTGGCGCAGGCGGGGTTTGCCGTGATGCGTGACCGACTGTAAACCCGATTCGTTCCCAGGCCGGGTGATGCCGGTTTTGTTCACTTCCTATCTATCGATCTGACGCAGCCCCGAGCTGCACGCTACCAACCGCCGCCGCCAGGGCCATCAAGCAAGACAATGTCAACGACAACGACGACAATGACGACAAGATATCGACAAGTGACGACAACACTTGCGACAACGACAATTACAAGACAGTGTCGACAACCTTGTCGACACAACACGACACGACTTCGGCCACCACCACCACCGCTGCCAGCAAGACGATACAACGGCAACGACGACAACGATAGCGACACCAACAACGAACGATTAGCAACACCGACAACAACGCACGGACAACAACGACAAGACTTGGACGATGTCGACGATAACGCGACACGACTCGGACGGCGAGCTCTGGAAGTAGTAATAGCTAGTGTACCTTGTAGTGTACAATGCTTCATGTACAATATTGTGTCTAAGTTTTAAAATAAAAGTTGTAGTATACTCGAAAAAACCCGCCGAACCCGTCATACGGGTGCGGGTTCTGAACGGGTACCCGACGTCATACCCGTACCCGTACCCGTCAAACCCATACCCGGGTACCCGCGCGGGTTTACAAACCCATGATGTGCCCTACTCAAAAATAATATCTTGGTTTTTTTCTCCAAATTTCAAATGACTTTGGTTGACTTTTCCTGACTTGTGCAAAAATCTTGACTAGTGGTTCGACTTTGACTGACCAACGTCCTATTTTAGTGACTTTCTTGCGACTTCCCTTTTTACTGAGAGTGACACCGGAGAACCTGTCCAGGGCCGCCACCATCGGGTGTGGGAGCGAAAGCAATGGTGCCACCAGTGTTTCTGCGGTGCTAGGTAGGTGGGATTGTGGGGGCTCTGCGGGTATTTCTGGTGTAGGATTTATTGTGCTCTGTGAGCCGGTCAAGTGAGCCAGTGCAGGCCCAAGCACAGACACAGAGACACAGAGCGGGGCAGGGCTAGTGATTTGCCGGCTCAGGCTTGGCCTGAAAGCCCCGGCTTTGGCCTGGCTTGAGAGGGTCTGGGCTTCACAAAATCATAGGCTGGGCCCCAGAGGTTGGCTTGGGTTTGGCCTGGCCTGGCTTTGGCTTAAGCCAGGGCTTTTCAGTACAAGTATTAAAACATTGAATGGTTTATTGAAATATACACTAAGTACACAGACCGCGAATGAACTCGAGAAGGGCATGCAATCGCATTGCCATCGCCGTCCCTACTGCCCTTGCTGCCACCATCGCCGCCACCACAGCTAGTCCGCTGCCACCTTCCGCCCTCCACCGCTGCTGTCGTTGGGGTCGGGGTTGCTTCGTGGTCATTGAGATCGGGGTTGCGGGCGTTGCCACCCAGCTGCTGCCGCCGCCAATCTCGTTGCAGTCGCTTCCAAGTTGTTCGGGGTCGTCGTCATCATCGCCACATAGCTGCCGTTGCTGCTGTTGTTGGGGTCACCTCGTCATGGCCCTGGTTGTTGTTGTCGCAGTCATCGCCGCCAAGCTGCCCCCAAGCCGTGTCGCCTCGCCATCGCCCTGGTCGCACTTGTTGCTGCTTGGAGCTTGTGCATTCACACACCCTGCCGCGGCCGCGTCGTTGTGCAGGGCTCGGATTGGCCCCATGTGGTGGTGGTGGCGGCTTTGGGTCTAGGTGCGACAGTGGGGCCGGTGTTGGCATTGGCAATGGCGCTGAGGAAGAACGGTCAGTGAAAGGAGCTGCAGGTGAGTGGGTTCAAAACTTACGGCCGATCTGAGCAACGTGACAGTCACTGTGGCGGCGGCAGTTACCACTATTCCGCAGAGTGTTACCTCCCAAAAAAGGAAGGTGCCAAGAAAGTCACGTTCTTGGATTCCAAAACGGGACCGTCACTTTTGATTAGTGTTTGAACTCAGATGGAAGGACTTTCATTTAGTCAGCATAGTAAACACTTGTTTTTCCGTTAACTTATGTTTAAAAAACAACAACTTTTATTTTATTTTATTAGCTAACTACTTTACATGGATTTTTCTAAGTCGATGTACTGGCGCGGGGACGCGGAACGGGTGCCCGCCGTTCGCGCGCGGCCCCACCGCTTCGCTTCACCTCGTTAACGACGCCCACCCCCTTCTGCATACACGCGAGGGCGTGCCGGAACCGTCACCCCTCCCTTTCGCACCCCCGCTCCGATCCGCTCACCCTTCCGTGTCTGCACAGCTCCCTTACCCAGGTCGCGCCCTGCCTCGCCCGCACACCCTTTGCGTATACGCGGGGGGAGGTGCGACCTCACCCTTTGCGTATACGCGGGGGGGAGGTGCGACCTCACCCTTCGCGTGCGTGCGTGCGTGCGTGCGACCCTCCCCCTTGCGCGCACCCCTCGGGGGTGGCACGCGCAAACCGGGGCTGGTGCGCGTGCCACCCCTCTTACGCCCCCGGGCATGCACGGGCGGGGCGATGCGCGCAAACCCGGGGCTGGGCATAGCGCGGCGGTGACCGGGGTGGGCGCACTGTCCCTCGCGTAAACCCGGGGGCTAGGGGTGGGCGCGTAGTCCCTCCTGCACCCCCCGGCATGCAAGGGGAGGGCGAGGCGGTGTGCGCGGGGCTGGGCTGGCGTCGCCCGCGCTGAAGGGACCGGGGTGGGCGCGCCGGCCCTTCTGCGTCACCAGGCGTGCGCAGGCGCGGCGCGTGAGGGAGCCCGGGGTGGCGTGGCCCGGACGGAGGGAACTGGGGGCGGGGGTGACGCGGAGAGGTCGGGTGGGGTGGTGTGCCCTCATGTGGCCCCCTTCCGCGCAAATGAGGAACGGAGGGGCCGGGGAGAGGGCGGCGACGGCGTACCTTGTGCGCACCCCTTCCGATGGGAAGGGAGGGACCGGGGGCGGCGTACCCTCGTGCGCCCCCTTTCCGCGTGAATGGGGCGGCGCGGACAGGGGAGAGGAGGGCGGGGGGCGACGGGAGCGGTACGCCCTCGTGCGCCCCCCCTTCCGCGCGAACGGGGAGGCGCCGTACGCCCCTTATCTGCGTGCGAACGGGGCGGCGGCGGTCAATGCGGGGGAAGGAAGGGGGGTGGGTGTGCGACTTACCATGGTGTGCCCCCCTTCCGCGCGAACGTGGCGGCGCGGACGGGGGGGAAGGGAGAGGCCGGGGCTTACCCTGTGCGCCCCTCTCTATGCAGGGAGGAGAGGGGCGTCGGCCTGCCCTCTTGCGTCCCCTTTTCGACGCGGATGGGGTGGGCGAGGGGAGCGGGAGGAGTGGAGGGAGGGGCGGGCGTCCTACGCTCTTGCACACCCAATTCTGTGCGAATTGGCACGCAACAGGATGGGGGAGGGATAGGGGGCATGGTCCAGCAGTTCTGGACCCTGCGGCGGAAGCAAAACGTGCCTGCCACGTACGCTGACGTGGCAGGCACGTTTTGCTTCCGCCACGGGGACCGGGCCCATGCACCCTCATCCTCCCTCATCCCCGCCCTATTGCGTGCCACCCAATTCGCACAGAATTGGGTGTGCAAAGAGCGTAGGACGCCCGCCCCTCCCTCCACTCCTCCCGCTCCCCTCGCCCACCCCATCCGCGTCGAAAAGGGGACGCAAGAGGGCAGGCCGACGCCCCTCTCCTCCCTGCATAGAGAGGGGCGCACAGGGTAAGCCCCGGCCTCTCCCTTCCCCCCCGTCCGCGCCGCCACGTTCGCGCGGAAGGGGGGCACACCATGGTAAGTCGCACACCCACCCCCCTTCCTTCCCCCGCATTGACCGCCGCCGCCCCGTTCGCACGCAGATAAGGGGCGTACGGCGCCTCCCCGTTCGCGCGGAAGGGGGGGCGCACGAGGGCGTACCGCTCCCGTCGCCCCCCGCCCTCCTCTCCCCTGTCCGCGCCGCCCCATTCACGCGGAAAGGGGGCGCACGAGGGTACGCCGCCCCCGGTCCCTCCCTTCCCATCGGAAGGGGTGCGCACAAGGTACGCCGTCGCCGCCCTCTCCCCGGCCCCTCCGTTCCTCATTTGCGCGGAAGGGGGCCACATGAGGGCACACCACCCCACCCGACCTCTCCGCGTCACCCCCGCCCCCAGTTCCCTCCGTCCGGGCCACGCCACCCCGGGCTCCCTCACGCGCCGCGCCTGCGCACGCCTGGTGACGCAGAAGGGCCGGCGCGCCCACCCCGGTCCCTTCAGCGCGGGCGACGCCAGCCCAGCCCCGCGCACACCGCCTCGCCCTCCCCTTGCATGCCGGGGGGTGCAGGAGGGACTACGCGCCCACCCCTAGCCCCCGGGTTTACGCGAGGGACAGTGCGCCCACCCCGGTCACCGCCGCGCTATGCCCAGCCCCGGGTTTGCGCGCATCGCCCCGCCCGTGCATGCCCGGGGGCGTAAGAGGGGTGGCACGCGCACCAGCCCCGGTTTGCGCGTGCCACCCCCGAGGGGTGCGCGCAAGGGGGAGGGTCGCACGCACGCACGCACGCACGCGAAGGGTGAGGTCGCACCTCCCCCCCGCGTATACGCAAAGGGTGAGGTCGCACCTCCCCCCGCGTATACGCAAAGGGTGTGCGGGCGAGGCAGGGCGCGACCTGGGTAAGGGAGCTGTGCAGACACGGAAGGGTGAGCGGATCGGAGCGGGGGTGCGAAAGGGAGGGGTGACGGTTCCGGCACGCCCTCGCGTGTATGCAGAAGGGGGTGGGCGTCGTTAACGAGGTGAAGCGAAGCGGTGGGGCCGCGCGCGAACGGCGGGCACCCGTTCCGCGTCCCCGCGCCAGTACATCGACTTAGAAAAATCCATGTAAAGTAGTTAGCTAATAAAATAAAATAAAAGTTGTTGTTTTTTAAACATAAGTTAACGGAAAAACAAGTGTTTACTATGCTGACTAAATGAAAGTCCTTCCATCTGAGTTCAAACACTAATCAAAAGTGACGGTCCCGTTTTGGAATCCAAGAACGTGACTTTCTTGGCACCTTCCTTTTTTGGGAGGTAACACTCTGCGGAATAGTGGTAACTGGCGGCGGCATCAGAGGCCAGTGGACAGCCATGGTCATGGGGTGTGAAGCGGCAGTGCGAAGACCTGAAATTGATGTTAGTACGCGTTACTGTAAAACACACGTTCGAATCGACTTTGACAAAAAAGGTTGACAAAAAAGGTCGGGGCTTAATATGTGGCGTGGGAAGATTTGCCACTAGCTACCGCGTTTTGAACGCACCAACCTCGCGTTCAAGTGAACCTTGAACCTCGCCTTACCAGGCTGGTTTGAGTTTTTTTTCCCTTAGTCTTTTAATCTTCAAAACGGACGGCACAAACCTCACGCAGGTGACGACTAGGTGACATCCTTATGCACAAATAACTGCGTGGGGATATTTTGGTATCGAGTCCTTGATTGAGCCGGAAGCAGCCCGCGCTGCGATCATTGGGATTCATCGCCACCACGCGATGACCAGCTGGGCTTCTGCCTACACCAAGATGAGTTTTTTTTGTTTTTGTTTTATATTGTTTCTCTCACTGGTATCACAGAGCCACGTCGCTGCCACCCCCTCGATTCTTCGACACACGCAAGACCCGCCACCACGCCAACCCGCTGCCCGCAAGCTCCGTCGTGACGCCACCCAATCATGGTGCGCAAGGCCCCGCCACCGCTAACACGTGTGCAAGTCCCCACTGCCGACGACGACCGGACGACATCAATAGGCTACCGCCGACGACGACTGTTGGCGGGGACCGACGGCAGCAAGGACGATGACGACGACATCAACATCGACAACACCGACAACACGAGGCCTGCGACCACAATGGTCACAAATGTGTGACTGGCGATGAGCTGGGCTTCGGCCCAGTGCATCAAGGTAAGTTCTTTTTCGTTCTTTTTCGTTTCATATCGTTTCTCACTGACTCGCACCCCACCTCCAGTACATGCAACAAACGCATCCCGCACATTCTTCAAGCCTCGCAGGTCCCCGCCATTGCCGCCTCGCTACACGTCGGCCCCGCCTCCACCCTTCGCCAGTCCACCACTACCACCCCATCACGGCGCAAGACCCACACTGACGCCACGCCATCACGATGCAAGACCCACCACGACACCAACCTGCCCCGAAGACACCCCCAACACGGTGCGCAAGACCCACCACGACGCAACCCGCTCCCTGCAAGCCCCGCCGTGGTGCCATCAAAATATAGCATGCAAGAACCCACCAACCCACCGCAACGACGCCCTGACACAGCATCAGGAAAATATCCATTTTTCTTAACAGCACTTAAGTGTGCTTATTTATGCTTAACAACGCCTGTAAGCACTGCTAAGCCCAAAGTCACTAAGCACGACCATGCTTAGACTAAGCCAAGTCGATTCATTAAAAATGACTTAGCCAAGGCTTTTCCTGGCTTATTCTGGACTTGGGGGTGCTTGTGGGGGTGCCAAGCAGAGGTCTAAGGACCAAATTTCCGTGAAGCAAGACAAGGAGTAAGTGACTTAAGCTTGGACTTAAGTTCAATAAGGAGAAGAATCACCACACATACAGAAAAACATTAGAAAAACATATTTATTCCATAGAATACAACAGATTAGTACACAATGGAAGTATTTTAGTGCTAGGAGTCCCGCCGCCGCCGCCATTCCTGCCGCGCTGTCACCATTCGCGCCACGCCGCCGCCGCCACGTCACCGTCGTCTTCGCCCTCGCTGCCGTCGTTCCCGACTCCGTGTCGTTCCCGCCGCTGCGTCACCGCCCTCCGCGTCACCGCCACCGTCGCCCTCCACCGCCGCCGTCGCCCTCCACGTCACCGCCGCCGTCGCCTTCCGCATTACCGTCCTCGTCGCCGTCGTAGCGGCAGCACACCGTGTCGTTGTGGAGGCCCTTGCGCGCTGTAAGGAGGGGTGATAGCGGACTTGGGTGTGGCGATGAGTCGGAGGCCGCGGCGATGGGTTGGAGGCTGCGGCGATGGGTTGGAGGCCGCGGCAATGGGTTGGAGGCCGCGGCGATGGGTTGGAGGTGGCGGTGATAGGCTGGAGGTGGCGGTGATGAGTTGGAGGCCGCGACGACGGATTTGCGTGCTACGAGGCAGAGGCCGCGACGGCGGCTCTGTAACACTGGTGATGAACGAAACAAAACCAAAAAGAAAAAAAAAAACCGTATCTTAAAAACTGGGCCGAAGCTAGTGTTGTCAGTCGCGGCGGGGTGTGGGGCCAAGGGACAGGCAAAGGCGTCGTGGTGGGTTGCGTGCCCGCATGGTGCCGTCCGTGGAGCCTGTGGGGCCAGCGGCGATGGGTGTGATAACTAGAAGAGGGTCGTTGAAAGAATACTTAGAAAAAAAGAAAAGAAAAATCCACAAACGCACCAGTTGACGTTGAAGCCTTGGTTGTTGAAGCGAACTGGGCAATTGTCAACGTGTCCTGCGTCTTGCCTGTGGCACACATTTCCCACGCCGCAGATTCGGCCTCCGCCAACTTTTTTTTTTTCTTCTAAGTCGAGTGTGCCCCTGACCGCCACCGCCGTCACCACCGCCGCCACTGCCGCACGTGGACAAGCCACGCCACTACACACCACCACCACCACCACCGCCGCCGCCTGGGTCCATGCGAGCGCCACGCAACCGTGGCGGATCACCAGTAGTGTGACGACAGCACGACGACAGCCCGACGACGGCGCGCGAGTCAGTCGCACGACGACCGCACAACCGCGCAACGACGGCGCGAGTCGGTTGCGCGACGGCGCAACGACAGCGCGAGTCGGTTGCACGACGACGGCGCAACGACGGCGCAAGTCGGTTGCGCAACGACGGCCAACGACGGCACGCGTCGATCGCGCGAAGACGCCGTGACGACTACCACGACCGCAACCACGACAGCAACCACGACCACGGCCACGACGAAGCGGCCGGTGACGAAGCGGCGCCAGAGGGAAGGGCAGTAGGGACAGTGGTGACGGTGCAGGAATGGCGGTGGGGGAATGGCGATGGCGTGGGAATGGCGATGGCGTGGGAATGGCGACGGTGTGGGAATGGCGATGGTGTGGGAATGGTGACGGCGCGGGAATGGTGACAGTGCGGGAATGGCGACAGTGCGGGAATGGCGATGGCACAGGAATGATGACGGCAGCGATGGGAATGGCGACGCGGGCGGTGTGGGCAACAGCAGAGACAGCAGTTCTACTTACTGATACCTTTCTGCTTACTTGATGTCAGTACTTTTTAACTACTTGACAAACATAGGTGTACTTAGATTATACTCATTCTTAATGACTAGTTCACTAAGCAGAAAATAAGTAGCTTGGGAGGCTTAGAAACAGCTTAGAGTAAATAAGCACTCTAAGCCCACTAAGTTTTTGTGATATTTTCCTGATGAGCGCAGGCCCACCTGCCTCGTGCAAGCCCCGCCGCGAGGTCACCCCTTGCAGTGCACATGCGGCGTGCAAGCCCCACCGCCGATAACAACTACAGCATTGACGACAAGGATGACAACAGCAAGGACCAGGACATCAACACCAACAACACGTCCACCAACGACACCAACGTCACCAACGATGACTCGAGGGGAGCAAGATCGACGGCGGCAGCGGTGACGTGGCGCAGGAGGGAACAGTGGCGGTGGCAGGGCATTCCCCTAGCTACTAGTAGAGTACTCAGTACTTTTTTTTATCTGTTGTACTTTACTGCTAGTAGTATGCAACACGTGAAATTTGTTATGTACAAGCTGGGGCCTGGGCCACTGGCTCGGGCTTTTCAAAACGTCAGGCCGGGCCAAGAGCCTCCTCAGGCCCCCACTTTGGCCTGGCCTGGCCCGGCTTTTCTTGGCCCAGCTTGGCCTGGCTTCCGGCCTCAGGCCCTAGCCAGCAAATCACTAGGCAGGGCATCACCGACTTCGAGATTGACGCAATGTTAGGCATTGGACAAGGGGTAGCACGACGGTGTTGGGAATATCCAAAGAAAGGTAAGACGAGGTGGAGTCAAGAGGCAAGTGATTAGAGGCTCGGGTTGTGACAAGAAAGGTATGGGAGGAAAGGGAATCCGGCATGGCATGGATGAGTCAGGAAGAGATCTGCTTGGGCGATGACATCAATGAGTCAATGACCGGTTGGGGGAGCCAATCAAAACTTGGGTAGAGTATGGCTGTAAAGAGAAATATGCTCGGTTTCGCAGAGAACTCGAGGATCAGGTCATGGTGGGGTCGTTAGAATACAGGATTGTGTCCCACATCCCGATGGCGCAAGTACATCCTTTGAGGTCGACATCGAGAGAGGAAGTACCATCGCTTCCTGAAAATGCGTCGCAGTAAGGAGAGTAGTGAGAGACGATTGTGGATGCGGATACGGTTGTTGTGGCAGGACAAGCTGTGTTCTGCACAGTCCTTGTAATTTCGCAGACACACGTGATGTCTGTGGGAGGAGAATTTTGAAGACCACTGACTCAAAACTCAGCAAGTCCGATAAATCTCGTATTTACTCTAAACAAATAAAATGATTTTTGTACTATTACTAATGAACTCAGGTAAGCTACACATCAATGCCACAAACCACAGAACTGATGGGATGTGTGCAGTGTGGGGGATGCCGGGATGCGAATGTACCGTACCATCATCCCCTACTACACCGACCCCCTTGCCGACCCCCCATCCATATTGTGCTGGTGAGCAGTCCAGAAAGTGTGCTAAACCTGATGCTCGCTCAGCTGCTGCCAATACACAAGTGTGGGCTGCTGTAAAGTCAACCAAGAAGTCAACACTGGGGCATTCAGCAGCACCTAGTGATTTCCCGGCCCGGCCCATGGGCCTGAAGCCAGCCTAAGCCGGCCAGCAGAAGACGGGCTGGGCCTGGCCGTGGAGGCAGCCCGGAGGAGCCCGAGGCTCAGGCTCCAAATTAGGCGGGCCGCTTGCACGGCCCATGGCCCGGGCTCCAGTTTGCAGGGGCCCTAGGCCGCTATCCAATTAACTGGCCCACCTCAACCCCACCCCTAACATGTCACGTGATGTATTACGTGATGTTTTTCGCAAGTTGAGCACCGTGCATCAACCCCAACAAACCATTCTCACGGTCCAGACCGCGCTGACCGCTTCTGCGCCACTCATTTTTAAATTACGATTTCTTCGGTTTTCAAGTCATTTTATTTCTAGAGTAAATAAAACCAAATAACACGCAAATGTGTTTGTGTATCAACAATACGCCTGGCCCGCTCCCTCCTTGCCCGCCCTGTCAGTGCGCCCCCCCACCAGTCCCTTCCTTTATGCCCCCCCTTTCCGCGTGCCCCGTTGGCTGCGTGGTGGGGCGCAACTCCCCGCGTCGCCGCACGCTGCATGACCCCTCTCTGAGCCCCCCCTCAGCCTCCTCCCTTGGGCCTCCCCCTTTTCCCGCCGTCCGCCCCCACTCCTGCTGAACAGGATACACGAACGAGGACTGCCCCCTCCCCTTGCGCCCCGCCTCTGTTTGCGCGGGAACAGGAAGGGGCCTTTTGACCCCCCACCCCTGTTTTCGCGCAAAGGGGGCATGGGCGCGGGAACGGCGGGCCCCCATTTCCCCCCTCCTTCGCGCTCAGGAGAACCCCCCCTTCTCCCTTTTGCGCGCCGCCCTGCGCCCGTTTGCGCAAGGGAGGGGGGGGGGGGGGGGGAAAGGTAAGCACCCCTCATTTGCCCCCTCCGCCCTCGTTCACGTGCAAACAGGACGGGGACCACGCGGGACCAGACCCCCCCCTTTGCGCCCCCACCTCAGTTTGCGCGCGAACGGGGAGCCGCATGAGAAGGGGCACGTCCTGCCCCCCTCGTTTGCGCGCGGGCACATGATGCCCGCCGCCCCCGGTCCCTCCCTTTTCCATCCGCGCCACCATGTCCGCGCGGAAGGGGGGGCGCACGAGGGCATATCCCGTCGTTTGCAGCCCCCCTTCCCCTATCCGCGCGCCCTATTCGCACAGGAAGGGAGGGCACGTCGCCCCGGCCCCTCCCCTTTTGGCCACGGCGCCTAGTACGCACGGAAAGGAGGCACACGAGGGCACGCAACTCCTGGCCTGTCCCCCTCCTCCTTTGGCCGCGGCGCCCTGTACGCGTGGAAAGGGCGCATGCGAGGGCACGCCGGCCCCTCCCTTCCCCATTCGCGCGAAAGGGGGGAGCACAAGGGCATGCTGCCCCCCTTCGCCCCCGGTCCCTCCCCTCCCTTCACGACCACGCCGTCCTGTGCGCGCGGAAAGGGGTACGCGTGAGCGCACCGCCCTCGGCCCTTTCCTTCCCCATTCGCGCGGAAGGGGGGCGCACGAGGGCACGCCGCCTGGCAACCCCCCTTGGCCGCCTCTCGATACGCGCAGAAAGGGGGCGTGGGAAAGGTGAGCCCACCCCTCATTCACACACACAAACGGGACGCTAATGCGAGACCGTGCAGATCAGCCCCCCTGCACCCGTTTGCGCGAATGGGGGGACTACGCGGGAACCCCCTCTTCTCGCCGCTTGCCCCCATTTTCGCGCAAAAGGGGCACCCCGGTGCGCAGGTGCGACGCGCGAACGGACGGGGCGTGGAATGGAATGGGGGTGCGCACAAACGAACGGTGAGTGGGGTCGGGGTGGCGCACAAACCGAGCCGGGGGGCTCCACGCGACTGGGAGGTGTGCCACCCCGCCCAGGTTTCCGCACGGGGGCGACACGTGGACGAGGCAGGGGGCACGCGCAATGGCACGCGCGCACCCCGTTTGCCAGGGGGGTTCGCCTTAGACAACAAAAAAGAGGTCTATAGTTTATGTAATTTTTATTAGCTAATAAATATATTTATATGTTTCTCATGATTACAAAGGTCAACTACACACATTATTTTCTACTCTAGAAATAAAATGACTTAAAAACCGAAGAAATCGGAGTTTAAAAATGAGTGGCACAGAAGCGGTCAGCGCGGTCCAGACCGTGAGAATGATTTGTTGGGGTTGATGCACGGTGCTTAACTTGCGAAAAACATCACGTAATACATCACGTGACATGTTAGGGGTGGGGTTGAGTGTCACGGATCGATCGGAAGTGGACGCTTACTATACGGTGATGACCCCACTTTTTACGATCCTAGCGGTGGACTCGTAGCCTCTGTGCTACTACCACTTAGTCGTAAGTAAGGGTTGGGGTGGGCTAACGGGCCGGGTCGCTGACTAAGCGCGAGAGCGGTGACCTGCACACTGCAGGGGAGAGGACAAGGAGAGGATGGCAATAGTACTTGGATTCAACAGGGAAGCAACAAGACTAGAACGAGGAATACATGGTAAACTATGAGCTCTTTAAATACTGTTACAACTATTCTTTTATCTGAGGTTTTCCTATGATTTTCCGGAGACGCGTAAGTATAAGACTAAATATAGAACGAGTATGCGCTGGCAAGAATTCTAGAGAGAACAGAAGTGAGAGTCAGGGAGAACAATCCAGAAGCAGAAGCAAATCAGATAAGAAATATGAAACGACCGATGGCACGATCTGTGATCGTGACATACGCCCCTTTCTTGACTCATTCGTCCTCGAATGATTTTAGTGTTCACGTCTAGAGTCGCGATAGTTGTCGTACTCGTAATCGCGAAGAACGCGGTCTGTGCGTTCGTCAGCTACGGGATCGTGGATCGGAGAAATGGGATGCGCGTTAAAGCGCGGCGGCGGCTCGTGTACGATTTGATCGCGCCAGGTTTGTATGCGTTCGCGGATTGCGGCTGCTGCGTCGATACGCACGGGTGTCAGTATTTGTTCCGCATAATCGCGACGATCGCGTATTTGCGAGCTCCTGATGCGAGGGCGTTGGCGGAGCGTGCGGGTCATCGCGTGTTGAGCGACTGTATTTGCGTCAGGCGGTCTCGGACTGTCTTGCGTTGGTCGTTCTGCTCCGATGACGTTTTGCGAGATACGCGTGGTTGCGCGTGCGAGGTACGAGGCGGGTTGTTGTAGGACGCGTTGTACGTTGTCGACTTGTGTGGGTCTCACAATCGTTGGTCGCGGGACGAACTCTGCTGCGGTAGCGCGGAGACTACGATGCATGGTATTGACGTGGTTCTGAATTTCGGTAGGTGGCGCGGTTAGCGGTGGATGCGGGTTGGTAGGCGTTATGCTCTGTTTGCGCGTGATCGAGTCGACTGGCGCGACTTCGTCGGGGTCTCGCGGCTGTTCGAATGCACGAGGAAGGAAGATGGGAGGGTAATATGAGAGTGACGACGTTAAAACCGAGGCTTCGATGGTTTTCACCCCCCTCGTAGGAACGTTGTCGTCCTCGACAATGGAAAGGGACGGTGGGGCGACCGGCGGGCTGCGTGGGCGACGTGGGCTACACGGAGGACGCGGCGGGGGCGAGCCAGAGACGGGGACGGACGGGGACGTGGGTCGGGAGGCAAAGAGGATGGCGTCGGCGGCGTCGTTTATGTCGTCCAAGGTGAGGTCGATGGTGTTAGACAGGGCGGTCGGTGGGGGTTCGTCGACAGCGAGAGATAAGCCCAAGGGCGAGTCAGTGAGGAATGCTCGAAAGCTCGAGGAGGGGGTATGAGGAGAGGTGGGCAACGAGGTAAGGGCGGCGAGGTCCGGCAGGGAACGAGATGATGGAGACGGGAAGTAGACAGCATTGATTTGATGAGTCGATTCAAAGTCCTCGGAGGCGTCGTCGACGAGAACGAGACTGTTGAGGACGTGGAAACGCTCTTGTGGGCTGAGGGCGAGGGCGGCCTGGATGACCGATGTCGCGGTGGTGGGCTGCGCAGACGAAGTTGAGATCGCGTTGATGGCGACGCGTGGCTTGCGAGGGAGGGGGCAGGCAGAGGCGATATGACCGGGTTTCTGGCAATTGAAACACACGCTGCGGGGACAGGTGTCGGCGGCGTGGCCTACTTGGCGGCAAGCGAAGCAGCGATTTTCGCGTTTGCAGAGTTCTTTTTCGGCGTCTGTAAGTTTGCGGAAGGGAGGAGTGTTGATGGCGTCGATGTCCATAGGGACGACTCCGTCTGTTACTGGTTGTGATATGGAGAGCGCACTAAATTGAGTGGAAAGGGTGGGGTCGTTTCTGGTCGGCGCGCGGCCGCCGCGAGTCCCGAAACTACTGGCGATGGTTCGTGCGCGCTGTGCCTCTGCGCGAGCAGCGGTCTGCCAGTCATTCATGGTGTCCGGAATGTTGGTGCGCTGAAGACAGGCGCGATGGATGGCCTCCGTGAGTCCTCGACGGAAGAACTCTACGGTGCCGCTGGCCTCGCGATGCCAGTCGGCCGTATGTGCAAGGCGTTCGAAGGTAGCGATATACCCATCAACGTCTTCGCCTTTCATTTTGAGAGTAGTAAGTTTTTGATACGCGGTCTGCTTACTGAGCGTGTCAGTCCACGCGGCCTTGAAGTCGGCTTCGAAGGTGTTCCAGAGGGTCTCATCTGTTTCGCGCAAGGGGTTAATTGCACGCGTGGTGTCAGTCTCCAGTTTCTTGCTCATGAGGTCCACCCAGTCATTGACGACTGGCCCGCGTATAAGGCCGAGGGCGAGTACAACGCGTAAGAAGGGACTGAGGACGAGTTCGTGATTGCGATTGAGAAGGCGGTAAAGGCGGAATTCCCGCAGGAATTGTTCGCTTTCTGCGCGTTCTCCTGTGAATACTGTCGGGGCTGTGCCTTTGAGGGAGCTGGTGAGCGGGACTGCGGCCATCGATACGATCGGTGGGGGTAGAACGGTAGGAGTGGGAAGGGTAGGGACAAAAGCGGAGACGGCAGACTCTTCGAGAAGGGTGAGATCGACGTGGATCGGCGTCAGCCGGCTAAAGGCTGCGGTGAGGTCTTCGACGGGGTCTGGAAGGTCGGGTACGACGGGAACGGGGAGGGGAAGGTCAGGTAAGATGATGTCTTCGTCGATGTACTCGAGCTGTTCCTCTACTTGTTGCTCGTCGTCAGAGACCGGGATGGGTGCGATAGTGATGGGAAGTCGTTCGGGGTTGGCTTCGTCTTCGGGAAGCCACCAACCGAGACCGAGATCGCTATCACGGGGGACTTGAAAATCTGCGCGGGTGCGATAGATGTGTTGTTGGAGTCTCTGATCGTAGTGCTGTTCGACGAGATACCAAGCGTCGTTAATGAATTCGAGGAGGTGGACCTTTTGCCCGACTACGCAACGGTATCCACCGTGTCGGTCTGAAAGAGATGAGTTCCAATAAGCGGCGCCAAGAACGTGTTGGGGGAGGTCGTCTTTCCAACGTCGGATTACTTCGATCCACTCGTTGTTTTCTGGAAAAGATAATGTTACGCTAGCCACGGTTGCAGATTAATACTCGGGAACAAATTTTCCGGCTTTGTACGGAGTTTACAAGCTCTTTGAAAGTCGCGGCGGGGACAAAGATAGTCTGGTTCGAAAGACTGGTCAGCACCTACGGTCTTCGTACTCGATGGATTTCCGGCTTCGGCTCGTTGCGAGTTTACAAGCTCGTCGAGAGTTGCAGCGGGACTGACTGTGTCGATCTTTCACGACGGGGGACAAAATGTTCCGGCTTCGGCTCGTTTATGAGTTTCCAAGCTCGACGAGTTGCAGCGGGACGACGAAAAATGCCCGAGCTCTTGCCTCTGTATCAAGAGGGCTCAAGAGTCGGTAGGGGATGGTTCTAGTCTTATTTTACGATCCTAGCGGTGGACTCGTAGCCTCTGTGCTACTACCACTTAGTCGTAAGTAAGGGTCGGGGTGGGCTAACGGGCCGGGTCGCTGACTAAGCGCGAGAGCGGTGACCTGCACACTGCAGGGGAGAGGACAAGGAGAGGATGGCAATAGTACTTGGATTCAACAGGGAAGCAACAAGACTAGAACGAGGAATACATGGTAAACTATGAGCTCTTTAAATACTGTTACAACTATTCTTTTATCTGAGGTTTTCCTATGATTTTCCGGAGACGCGTAAGTATAAGACTAAATATAGAACGAGTATGCGCTGGCAAGAATTCTAGAGAGAACAGAAGTGAGAGTCAGGGAGAACAATCCAGAAGCAGAAGCAAATCAGATAAGAAATATGAAACGACCGATGGCACGATCTGTGATTGTGACACCACTAGTAGGTTGTAATGAGTCATGGACAAGTCTCAGTAAGCACTACGAGTCATGGGGCTGGAGTAGTAATAGGGTTCGAGCTATTATTGCCAGTCGTAGTACAGATTCAAGAGGAGTTTCAAAACTGCCCTCTCATGTATATATAGAGTCCAGGAAAGACCAAGTAACGCCAACTTGGTCTTCTTCAATCCGCCACCTTCTCCTCTCCTCTGCACCTTACTCTTAAGGGGATTTGAACCGGACACGGGTCTCCCTGGAAGTTATAAGCGTTGTACCTCCCACCCCCCAGTCATTCCCTCTATCTCTCCCTCTTCCTTACTCAAGGTCGTCATCCTGAGGAGTACAGTCACGTGACCGTGGGAATATCCTCGAACTCCGAAACCAGACGCGACTCGCGGAGTCAGAGAGCGCCCTTACGTGTCCAAGTCGGACAAGCGTCAGTGGAGACGTTACATTGAGGTAGGCCAGTTCTATCCAATTTGGATGGGTTTGGCGGGTTTTTTGACCATGCCACAACTTTTTCCTAGACTAAGTAAGACATTACAAGTACTTGTACCCTAAGTAGTCAACTAGCTACTAATCATAAGAACCCCGCCGCCCGCAGTGCTTGCCGTCCGAATTGTGTCGTGCTGCCGTGGTTGTCGCTGTCGTCAGTGTCTGCACTATCACCGTTGTCGTTGTCGAGGTTGTCTTGTTGTTGTCGACATCGCCTCGCTGCCGTCGTTGTCGTCTTGCTGTTGTCAACTTGAACACTTGCTTGAACGTCGCCTTGCTGTCATCATCGTTGTCATCTTGCTGTCATCGTTGCCGTCTTGCTGCTGTCGTTGTTGTCTTGCTGTGTCGTCGTCACCGACTCACCTTGCAACTGGTGCCTTGCTGTTGTGGCAGTCAATATCGCCTGGACTTGTAGTTGCCGTCGTCACTGCTGCGGGTCCAGGTGTTGTTGCTGGTGTCGGGAAAAGTGACTAAGCAAGGCCAGCGAAAAGAGGCAACCGGACCGGGAACATGCGTGACGCGTGGTTTCACCTTGGACAGCCAGACAGACGGCGACAACGACACTTCGACGATGCACAGAAGCAGCTACTAGTAACCGCCGCCGCCGCCCTAACAACGGCAACAACACCAGCAGCAGGACGCCGATAGCATGGTGAAGACGACGAAATGGCGACGGCAATGCGACACCGACGACTCAGACAACACCAAGCGACTTGGACAACAACAATATTCAGGTGCAACTTGATTCTTGAACAGACACGACAGACAATGGCGACGGCGCGACGCGACGACGACCGACAACAGTGACACAACAACGACGGATGACAGCGAGTCGGTGACGCGACAACGACGATGGGGGGCTTAATAGTTGCTATGTAGTTACAATGTTTAGTAGTAGTATGACTTGGAATCCCTTCTAGTAGTACAGTGGTCTTGACAATGTTAATGACCTGCGGAATAGGTGACAGACCGACCCTGGGTAATACCCATGCTGAACCCTCTCCGTACCCATACCCGTGAGCACGGGTACGGTTTCACGCGGGTACGCGGCAGGTGCGGGTAGAGGCAAGAGTAGAGGTCGAGTGACCCATGGGTTCAAGTTACCCGTGATGCTTGCCGTGATGGGCATCAGCTCTTGTTCTGACATATGGGCCGTGGCTTGTGAGCCCTACAAGCTGACAACATATAAGGCCGTGGCTTGCAGGCCGTAGCAGGCCAAAGCCCTTGGAGGCCATAGGTGAAGGCCCAGGCCTCCGCAACATGAGGCCATGGGCCACCAAAAGCCGGGCCGTTTACCCGGCTTCCGGGCCGAGCCGAGCCTGCAAATCACTAGCAGCACCTCTAGCATCCCTTCCCACCCACCCATCCTTCCTCGACACCCCAACACCCGTTCCAACACACGAGCTGATACATCCTGTGCTCTCCTTGAGCCCTGAAAAGGTGATTTTCACAGATTAACCTACTTCCTAGATTCCCCTGCGCTTGCCCGCGCGGTCCCGCTCTCTCCATGCTTGCTAAGCGCCTTTCTGTGCATTTCCTTACTTTCCCGCACTCTGTGAGTGCTTGACTTCCCCACTCATTCTGGACAGTTCCCTACGCGTTTTAGGGTCCCCCTTTTCCCTGTTTACAAGCTCAGTGTAGCTCATCCCTTGTATTCCCCGGGGTGCTGCATTCGCGCGCAGCCTTAGCAACTCAAGTACAACGCGTTAGCAACCAAGGCGGCCACTTGTGCAAAGTTTCGCGTCGCGCGGAAGCGTGCGCGACCGTTTCCGACCACATGCAACCGACCAACCAAGCAGGGTTCCATGTAGCCCACTGTCCCTCCTCCCGGCCTCACCGCACTTGCGCGCGGCGTTAGCTCTTCGACACAGACGTGTCCTCGACTGCCATGCACATATCTACGACATCTCGCGCCCCGCGGAGGCCTGCAAGACTGCTTCCGCCACTGATATACCAGTGGCCGGTGAGTTCGCGCTTTTTGCAGTTTCTAGCTACCTTGCAATGCCCTCTGCATTCCCGCACTCGGCCGCGCTTCCTGCGCTCTCTACACACTTCCTTAGCTTACTTGTCTTTGGTACATTGCTCAGGGATTTACAACTTTAACACCCAAAGAAAGTAATACTTCTCCCCCCACATTTCAGAGCTCCCTCGCGTTCCTCAGCGCGCTGCATTTATGCGCAGCCTTAGCGATTCAAACGCGACGCGTTCCCAACCAAAGCGGCCTCCTCTGTGAAGTTTTGCGTCGCGCGGAAGAGTGCGCGATTGTTTCCGACCACCTGCGACAACCCGATCCAGCAAGGTTCAGTGTAGCCCACCATTTCCGTTTCCGACCTCGCTGCACTTCTGCGCGGCCTTAACCCTTTGACACGGACGCGTCCGCGATTGCCACGGACCCCCATGCGACGTCTTGCGCCCCGCGGAGGCCTGCGCAACCGCTTGCCATGCTTCACACCGCCAAATCAATTTAGGTATATGCGCGCGCCTTGTCATACTCCTGCGCCGCTACCTGCATCGTCATCATTTAGTTATTATCCTTACATGCAGTATTCCTACCCTGTACCATACAGTCCAATGTATTTTCCCCCTTCCACTCAATAAATCGACTTGAATATTTGGTTGGCTGAATAATCGACTTGGAACTTTTTCTCTGTTTTTGCTTACACAATCGTCTTGTACTCATTTTGGACGCTTGTCGAATTTCATAAATATATTACATTATCGAAAATATTTTAAGTGGCCGAACTTTCGGAAAAGTCTGTGTTTAATTCGGACTTTCGGTTGTGGCCGAAAAACGTGACTTTTCGCGTCACGTGTGTCTGCGAAATTACGCCAACTGTTCTGCACTGCCATTCTGCACTGCCACTGCCAGTGGCTAGCGTTCAGCCGACTGGCCGTGTTAACGTTCCAGGCTTCGTGCTACAGTAAGGATGGACCAGCAAGCTGCTCCGTTCGTCCTCCCCTCATGTCCTTTCTAAAGTAAGTAATCTAGTTTCCTGACTACTGCTTCCGCTCGACGTGACAGTCAATGTCGCAGATATCTCAAAACACGTGCCCGTGTTCAATACGAATCAGTTGACTGGACTCCACAATCAAGTCCACAACTCATCACCACATCCCCTGCCATTAGAAGAGGTACATCTTCTGCTAGTACCTGCGCCTCTACTGGCTAACCTTTTTTATTTTCTCGACAAGTCACGATCGGGGAGCTTTCAAGAAATGCGCTTCTGAACATATTTCATTATTATCTCGATGTCTCTCCACAACATTGGCCTAGGCTTGTGCACATATGTCGCAGATGGCGACATATCGCATTTGTGTCTCAACGGGCTCTACAGCTTCGACTGCTTTGTACCCACGGAACGCCTGTACAGAAGACTCTAGATTGCTGGCCCTCCCTGTCTATCATCGTACAATACGGGGGGTCTCTAGCGCTTGATCCACCGACTCCCGAGGAGGAAGGCAATATCATGGCCGCACTTAAGCAGTCTGATCGTGTTAGTTCCATCAACCTCACCATCACTAGGTCACTTCTAGCGAAGTTATCCTCGATCAAGACGCCGTTTTCGGAACTGGAAGACCTCGTGCTTCTGTCTCGAGATGGCGTGCCGCTGACCTTGCCCAGCGCTTTTCGGTGGTACGGTAGTGATGGTACGGACCGTACGGTTACCACTGGCAGTGGGTTCTACCGTGACCAGTACCCACTGGCAGGCCTTCGTCGTCTCCATTCGACTGGAATCGCAATTCCCGGCGCACTCCTTTTTCAAATTTCCAAGAATCTCGTGGACCTACAGCTTCATGAAATTTTCGATTCTTGGCAGTTCTCACCAGAAATACTCGCGACTGCCTTGTTAGGGATGACCCAGCTTCAATCACTCTCGCTCCAGTTCCTCTCTACCGCTGAATACACGTTCCTACAACCCGGTCGACCCCAACCCCCAGATCCATGGGGACAGGGACCTGTTGACATTGTTCTTCCTGTTCTAACCCGTCTTAACTTTCGAGGAATTTCTCAGTACTTGGAACGCCTTGTCGCCAGAATCGGTGCCCCTCGTCTTGGAGATATCGAATTCGCATTCTTCAACGAAAACATCGGCTTTCCAAAACTTCTTAAATTCGTCGATCGGATAGAAATGCACAACTTGAAGTCACCCCGCCGAGCACATATTGTATCTTCTGTGAGCGCCATCTCCATCTCCTTGATGCAGCCAGGAGCTCCCCTTTGCCTTAAATTGCAATTATTCTGCGAGCCATCGAGCGAGCAGCTATTATTCATGACCCAAGTCTGCATTCATCTTCCCGCTTCCCTTTTAAATGTGGAGGATCTACGCATCACTACGACGCGACCATCAGGACGGGAAGATGGTGATTATTCTGGATGGCGGGACTTTCTTGATTCGTTCACTGGCGTAACATGGTTTCATCTCGATTGGGATCACTTGACAAATAACGTGCGTGATCTGGAACTATCGGAAAGGCGGTACGAAGTTATGCTACCTTCCCTGCACATGCTCTACACACCACAGCCTGGGCAACGTCATGCACTGGGAGAGGCCGTCGTGCCATTTATGATCTCACGCCGGCTCTCTGGCTATAGAGCGGTGGAATATGAACGATTATGCTACACCAATGAACTACGTGGAACAGGTACGACGTATTCCGGTGCCACTGCCACGACTCGCTAACTCGTTTGAAATAGTACCTCCCTCTCAGCAGGTGACGATCGAGATGCTCTCCGATGACATCCTTCTCAACATATATCGTTATTACCTGGATGCCGCTCCGCGAACTTGGCCTACGCTCACGTACGTGTGCCAAAGATGGCGACAGATCGTACATACATCACCTCTGGGCCTAAATCTTCGACTCTACTGTACGTATGGCACGCCTGTTTCGAAGACTCTAGATTGCTGGCCAGCACTGCCTATCGTCGTGCAATACGGGGGGTTTCCAGATCTCGACCCCCCGTCTCCGGAGGATGATGACAATATCATGGCTGCACTAAAGCAATCTGGTCGTGTTAACTCCATCAGCCTCACCGTCACCAGATCGCTCCTTAGAAAACTTTCCGCAATCATCGAGCCATTCTCGGAAATAGAAGAACTCGTTCTTCTATCTCGAGATGACATGCAGCTGACCCTCCCCAGCACTTTTCGGTGGGGCCCTCGCCTGCACACTCTCCATTCGACCAGGATTTCCTTTCACTCCGAGTCACTCCCGCAGCTACTTTCACATTCCCACGACCTCGTATATATTCAGCTCCACGAAATTCCTAGTGCTGGGTATTTTTCCCCAGAAGCATTTGCGAATGCCTTATCCGGGATGACCCATCTTCGAACACTTTCACTCCATTTCCTTTCTCTCCCACCCCGCCGAAACTACCTCAGCTTGCCTCCATTGTCAGGGGAACGGGTTGTTCTCCCCGCTCTCACGTTCCTCAAATATCGAGGAACCAGCAAGTACTTGGACAGTCTCGTGGCCAGAATCGATGCACCAGGTCTCGGGGATATTGATATCACATTGTTTAGCCAACCCACGATGGACGCTTCGCAACTTGGCCGATTCATCGAGCGGACAGAAATGCAGACGTCACACAATCAAGCAGAGGTTCAAACGTCCGGACATGCCATTTCCGTCTCGCTTACCAGTTCAAGCACTCTTGCAGGCACTTCTACACGTCTCCAATTACACATATCGTGCAAGCAGTTAGATTGGCAGCTGTCCTCGATGGCCCAAGTTTGTGACCAATTTTCCCCTTTCCTATTCCGTGTAAACAATATACGCGTCAATATGACCCAGCCGTCAAGCGAGTTGGATGACGCGGATGGTGAACAATGGCTCGAACTTATTCGCACATTTGGCGGCGCGGCATACCTTTCAGTGGCTGACGAGCTTACGACCGCCATCTTGTGTGCTCTGGGTCCAGTCGATGAGGGGCACGCAACTGTTCTCCCTTCCCTGCGTTACCTTCGTATTGAGAATCCTATGGCGATGAATGAAACGTCGTGGGACAGTCTACTGTCATCCATCACCTTGCGATCACGCACAGGCCACCCCGTACAAGTTAATGTGCCATTTAGCCAATGCCACATCTGTCATGCCAGTTTCAGAAGGCAGGAAGGACTCGATCGTCACCTTGTAGACGAGCACGCTTTCCGACGCATGTGCTTGTATTGCGACGACTTGGAGTGTACGCCGGGGCACGATGATCTATTCCGAGAACACCTCGAAAGCAGACATCCTGAAGTCGCACGCAACGACGCACTCATTCTCATTTCGAACCCTTTTTTAAGACGTTTCAACCTTAGCCCTCTCGTTGGACGGCACAGTTCTCTGCGCGCGCCAGTATTGCACCCTCCACCACGGTGACGACGCCACACTCCCAATTTCGACAGACGACGAGATCGACGAGATCCCTGCCTGAACGACACTCTGTGCCTCTTCTTCGAATCCGTCGTACCCAGGCGACTCTCTCGCAAAGAAATCAAACAGTTTTGGTCTAAAGCGACGTATAAAATGTATTTGTATCATGTATCATACACACTTTAAAGTCACATATATACAAAACAAACAAACAAAGATGGCGAAGAAAAGATAGGTAATCATTGACTAGGCGCCGAGGATACAAATACTGTACGCCCTGTGCATGAATGGCGACTGGTTCGTAAGGAAAGGCCCCCACCACCACCCATACAAAAAGAAAAAGGTGACAATCCCGACATTTTTCAAAAATTAGATAGAAATCACAAGTCCAGAGCCGGTAAAGGTGGACATAAGGCGAAGAGAGACTCGTGATGCTGCCTTTTAGTCTGCAGCAGCCAAACAAAAAGACCGTTTTTCTCCTTGATAGGCGCTATCATGCGAACAGCCCACCACCACTGCCAGCCGAGCCCCCCGAGATCGAGCCCGGTGCCCCCGGTGCCGGTCCGCCAGACGACGGCGGTGGCGGAGGGAGAAGCGCAGTCGGGTCGTCGATGCCATCTTCTTGCGAACCACCTTGAAAGTCTTGAACATCTTCCTGCGCACACCGAGCGCGGCGACGCCTTGCGCCTCGAGTGCGTCTCCTTCCACGTCACCCCCTCAGTTCGGCGTGTACTTGTGCAGTCGGAGCTGGGCAGCCACTTGGCCACGTCGTTCGGCACCGCCGGCTCGAAATCTTCCTCGTCCTTCTTCGCTCCGCCGATCCCTGCCGACTGCCGATCCTCCTTTGCCACTGGCACTGCTGCCTCCTAGGTCGGGCGAGCGTCCTCCAGACCGCCCAGAGCCGCCGCGAAGGCTATTACCGCCCATGCCGCCTGCAGCCCACCGAATGTGCCGAGGCCTGCACCGACGCCGGGCCCAGACTGGCTGAATCCTCCTCCAGCTGCGGCGATCTGCGCCGCAAGTAGCTGCGCGGCGGGCGACACCCCCATCGCGGCTAGGTTCAGCATATTCTTATTCTTATTGAACGGGTCCATGCCGTTCATGCCGTTCAGTTGCGTGAGTTGCACAATATTGAGCCCGTTAGGTATCCCCGCCAGTCAGGGAGAGCCAAGTCCGAGGTTGAACCCGCCGACGCCCATCCTGACGCCAGCCAGCGCCGCTTGTTGATGCGCCACAGCCATTGCGTTGCTTCCGTCGTCGCTTCCGCGGAAACGTGTTCGAGAGAGCAGCGCTTTTCCCGCCGGACCAAGTACCCCCACCGCCATTGCGTAGGCCTCTTGAAGAACCACTCTGGACTCGGCCAACACCAGGCGCATGGTGACCCTGGATAAGGTCACCGTTGTTGGTCACTCCATTGTCGGAGCTGCTACTGCTGCTGTCGTGTACGTGACCCTTGAAGGGCCGGCGGAACTTGTCGGGATCGTCGAGGCGCGGGACATTACTGCTACCGTACAAATCGTTCGACTTGGCGCCGGCGAGGTCCACAGTTAGACCAGCGTTGTTGTTGTTGGCGGAAGGAGTCTTCTGAAACATGGGCAGGAGCGGCGTGTTCACCATGCTGGCCCAACGATCGCCGACGACGGGGGAGAACCCTTCCAGACCGCCGGGAGCGGTACCGCCATCGGGGCGCGGGGAGCGGAAAGCAGAGCTGGCGGAGAGACCAGAAAAGTCGGTGCTCTGTGGACGGGACGACCTGGGCTCAACGGAGTTCTTGGGTGAGTTTCCTGCCCCACGACCTAGCCGAGGACCCCATCCCAAGTCCCGCGCGCTCTCCGCTCGGGGCGAGTGCCGGCACAGAAATACGAGGCACAGTCTTGCCAACGGCTTTCAGTTTGGCGCGGTGTTGGGCGAGCATGGTGGCGTTGCTTGGGTTGCCGACGGTATTGGCGGTATCTGGAGATAGGAAAGAGGAAGACCTGTCGAAGGCGAGCAACTGGCGGCTCGTGGTGCTGGTATTGAAGGTACTGGCGGAGGGGAACCGCACATGGTTGACTTGAGTCCGAGCGACTTTGAGCTTCATACTTGCAAGCTTAGCTTCCATCTGGTTCTGCATAGAACCCCCGACAGCCAGGCTCAGAAGAGCAGTCATGGGGCCATTTTTGAAGGACGGTGATGAAGAAGCGGATCTGAACTTGGGTAGAATGTTGTACAAGACTGTAAAGAGTGGCTGTGCGCTCTACTTCGGAGAGAACCTTGAACCTGGGGAAAGAAACCGGGTGAGATCATCAGGATGAGAAGAAGGGGTATCGAACTTACATTGTTCGATGGCAGCATGGCACTGAGTTCCTCCTTAAAGTCGAGAGAGGCCGCAGCCATCTCTTCCTAACCTAACTTACAAAACCCGATTTGGAGAGTAGTATGTGAGAAGATGGTTGTGTGGTGGCGATCATAACAACGATCAAGTTTCGAATTTGCTGCCTAGGAGCTCGCTGGTCGGGGGCCCGCCTCCGGAGCGTGGCGAGGCGAGACTGAAGTCCTGCGCTGCGGCGGCCGAAGGGTGGGCGACGGGGCCCATGGACGAGCTTGCGCCGGGGCTCTTGCCGTTCTGGCCTTGTACGGGGGAGGGACCGGGGCTGGGGCTGGAGGGAGGGAGGCCTGAGCGACTTGGAGGACATCTGTGTGGTTTATGTATGCTCGCGTGAGATAATTCAGCCACACGCAGGGTATATATACAGCAGTAGTAAGGGAGTAGTAAGGGCGTGAAGAGGGCCCGGGAACGCATGCTACCGCTTCATTAGCTTCATTGATGGCAACATTCCCGTATTCCGAGAGCCACCGAGACTGAAGAGGAGACGCAGGCGCGTGTGGCAGCGGCTGCAAGGTGGGACGATTCCGAACACTACGAGCGCCTACCTGCCCACCGCATGCCGTGATGCAGGCGCTTACACTGCCATCAGGAAAACCCATGATTTACTTATCAGTTCTTTTTGCACTTTTTGCACTTTCTTCAAGTAAAAAAAGTACACTCAGTGGAAAGTACCACCTACTTTCCAAAAGAAATCCCTTCTTCTTTCTATGTACCTTTTCTTACCTTTCCACCTTGCTTTCCACAATACTTTCTGAGTGTACTTTACTTTTCTTAACAATTAGTGATTTGCCCAGGTAACCCTTGACGAGGGCTACCCGTCCGTACCCATACCCGTACTAGTACGGGTTCTCGCGGGTACGGGTCGGGGGTTGACGGGTTTTGTATTAGCACTGTACTACGGGTTACTATACTACGGGTATGGGAACACAACGCATGATATAACTAACTACTTACTAGTGATGTCATCGCCATCGCTCTCCCCGCCGCCGCCTTCGTCACCACCGCTAGTATCACCCGCACCGCTGGTCCGCTGCCATCATGATGGTCATCATTAATGCCGCCGTCGTCGTGGTTGTCTTCGCCGTCGTCGCCGCCGCGATCGTCTTCGCGTCGTCGTCGCCGCCGCCGCCGCGGTCGTCTTCGCGTCACCACCGCCGTGGTCGTCCCTGCGTCGCCGCCGCCGCCGCCGTCTCCGCATCACCGCCGCCATGGTCGTCCCCGTGTTGTCGTCGCCGTGGTCGTCCTCGCGTCGCTGCCGTGGTCGTCCTCGCGTCGCTGCCGTGGTCGTCCTTGCGTCGTCATCGCCATCTTGATCGTCTTCGAGTTGTCGCTGCCGCATCCGTGATCGTCTTTGTCGTCAACGAATGTCAGCGCGTAAACTTGAATGGACCAATACTCATCTTTTTGGTTTTGTAGGGTGGCACTGCTGGCGGCGTCTTGTGAACATCTGGGGCAAGCGCACACTGGGTTTGTAAAAGGGTAATAGAAGTCGAGGGTAGGACTTACTAGTTTTGATACCATGGCGAATCATGTGGTGATCCGATCCGATGAATGTGCGGCTCAACCAGAGCCATCTCTAGAGGGAAGGGTAACTTTGGTACTACCTGAAGATGGGGTCATCGGCGCGGGTGGGCCGAGGAGCAAGGGGGAGCATGGATGTGCTGTCGAAGGCTGTCCGCTCGCGCAGTTAGTTCCTTGGTGAAGGCGGGCTGCAGGGGCCCAAGCCGGCAGATGATGGAGACGTGGCGAGGATGTCAAGCACGGGCGCGGGGACATCGTACTTTGCGAGGGTTGCGGGAGGAGTGAGCAGCATGTGCGCTACATCGAGCGCGACGTTTCCCTAGCCGATGATGAGACATGTTCCGTCTCGTGTAGCGGTGGTGGCGCGGTTGTGGCACAGGACGCGTGGGTGTGTAGTGGTACGTCCGACTCCAAGTCCGTCGCCAGGCGTTCGCATTCGGCGAGACATACTGGTGGTTCGGAAGTGTGTCGTTAAGGGGCAACTTGAAGGTGAAAGAAAAGACTCGGATCGTGAAGTCAATTCAATACTACTAGTACCAGAACTACAGAATCTCGAACGAGTGGTGGTCAGCGAACTTGTTTACATAATAGTTAGCAAATGAATCAAGAGTGTCAGTGTAAGAGAAGTGCATCCGAACAGGCTCCCGGCCGAAGTAAGGGAGGAGATGGACTGCGCGGAAGATGGTGTTGATATGCACGACCCCCAGAAGCGGTTGCTCGTGCCGATCATATTCACGTTCGACTAGCCACATACCTGTCGCCTCGTCCCTGCGCACACTATCGTCGGAGAGAGTATACCACCATACAAGCGCTGCGGGAAATTTGTCACCACCGTGCTCGAGAGAGAAAAAAAGGAGAACTCGAGCGATGGCATAGCCAGACATCGGGAGGTCCTTGTTTCCACCATCCCCCATGTTTACCAGGACCACGTCATGCCGCGACGGTCCCTTCCTCCAACTCCACGTAGACCGAATTTGTTCTCGACGAAGCCCATGTACACCGCAAGGGTCGCTAGGGGCAAAGAAGATGGACGAGGCGGAGGTATAGAGTGAAACTTTCTTATTCGAGACCGGGAGCCCTCGTACACGTAGAGTCTCCGAGTCAGAGGTATCCGCATTGGGCCTAGAGCCGCTTGATAGCTGGTAGTAGAGGAAACGTTGAACGAGCGCGGGGAACGTGGGCTGTTTGATGTATGTTGTGATGCTCGTCACCGTTCCCTTGTGGTCTGGGTACGGTATGAATACCATTCTTGGATCTAAGATTAGTTCTGCGTACATGATGTCTTGGCCAGTTCAACGTGAGCAAGAATTGTTGAGTCATTGACGACGTCGGAAGGGTCTTCGGCATTTTGTTTGCCTCTTTGTTCGTTGAAAGCCTCCCGAACACGCTCTGTAAAGTTTTAAGACTTACAGGTCAATACAAGATAAATGACGAACCCATGACTTTCAACCGCGCATCAAGTTGCGACCTGTCGAGCATCTCCCTCTGCGTGAAGTCGATTCGCGCAGCCGTGAGTTTGTCGAGGCGTTGATTCGTGATAAGAATCTGCTTGAGAGGTTTGTTACGATTGCTTCGGCGCCATGGCTCTTTGACGGCCTTGATGTGCTTCGCCTCCGTAATGGACGAACAAAGGCCATTCGGGGCGCCGAAGAGACGTATCGTGTCGGGATAATGGTTCATGGCATGTTGTCGAGGAAGTGAGAAGTTGTCTCGGACGCCTTCTTCTTGAAATACGGTCCGGTATTCCAGAAATTGCGCAAGTGCGTCTTCAAGCTTGGTAAGGGTAATCTCCGAAATCACATTATGACGCGCAATATAACAAAAGTCCAAAAAGGCCCTGACTGCGTAGAGCATCTTGTTGGGCACGTATCCTTCAATCGCAGGCAGGTACACCTGTAGAAAGACAGGAATGGAAACTTGAAGGAAAGTAACTGAGAAAATCGGAAACACTCACCTTCATCAAAGCCTTCGAATCGTCCCCGGTCCACTGCTTGAACCCCTGACCCTCAGGAAACCTTCGCAGGCCAGTAAACGGTGGCGCGGCCGCAATCCTAGCAAAGAAGTGTCGATTATTTTTCCTTTGCTCAACCAACTTGCTGAGACGTACCGCCGATCGATATCGTCTAAAATTACCTTGCCTGGCGCACCGGGGTGTTTTCGATGTACATACGCTGTTACCCAGTGGACAAGATGGTCCTTGAACGTGCCCTTGATAATTTGGTGTAGGAGATCAGGGGAGAGTAGCTCATAGACGTCCGCACGGGGGAAATCGTCTGTGAATGGCTAAGGAGGTTTGTGAGTGCAGTAGTTAAAGAAGTGAAAAATTGTCACCGTACCTCGACATCACCCACAACACCATATAACCTCCATAATTCTCCGAGTCCAAGTAGTTCTCGAAGGGCGTCGGTTTGTTCCCTTGACCTAGGGGTTCCGAGGGTTTCTAGGTCATCTCTATGGGCAGTACACCTAAAAGGCGGTGGAAGGGCTCAAGTTAGCAGCGCGATGTAGAGTAGAACCGAGAAACTTACTTCGGACACCAGTTCGTAACGATGCCAGAGATGAGCACTTGTTCAGGATAATCAGCGATATATGGACCGAGGCCATATATTACCCGCCGATGGAACCCATCGGCACATCGAACAACCTCTGGCTCCAACATTCCCAGACATAAGCTGGAGAGGATGCGAGCAAGTGAGGTGTGAAATAGCTGGCGGCAGAACCTCCGAAACCCAGGGTTGTCGCTGTACCTTTTCTCAGCTGTCGTTGTAGAGCAGCGTCAGACAGACCAGTTAGCCACACAATAAAGGCACTCGCTTTGGGCTATCGCAAGGAATCCCGCAAGCGCGACTCCACCACGATGAGACCGGCGAAGGTTGTTGTGAAGGTTCCCAATCGACAAATACAAGGGGTAATAATCTGTCTGACCCGTTGCTACGGACACCGTGGTCTTATCACTTCCCAAAATGATGGGAACGAACGCCGACACATGCGTCTTCGGATCTCGAGCTATTTCAGTCTGAAGAATTGTCAGCATGAGCCATGGTTTTGTAGAAAGAATTAAGAGATTGCACCGCTTGCTCCCAGGCCCAGTCGCCGCTCATCATGTGCTCGTACAGGCGAGTGCCATCTTTATCAAAGACATAATATGGACCAAAGTCCATGCCGCCCTCATAGTCTGGATTCGTCAGCATTCCGCGGACAATCAGATGAGGGTCGCGGTAGAACACCTCGTGCACGTCCGACATCCACTTTGGTTGGGATGCGTCGACATCGCCGAGTTCGCTATGATAACGGACTGTGAAACTTTGCCAGGGAACATCGCCAACAGTCAGTTCATCGATTGCCGCATAGAGGTCCTCATGGTTTGAGAATGGCACGTTACCGCTCGACCGCTCCAAAATATTTAAAAGCTTGTCAACATCCCCTTCCGACATGTGAGCCTTGCCGTACAGTAGCTCTGCCATTTCAAACCCCTCCTTACTCTCAAACGCTCCCCAATCGGCTGAGTTCGCGGCTGGTGGACAAGACGGGCGCAGTTGTTCTCCCAGTTTTGGATAGCTACCGTCCTGTCAGCAGGGTTTTCCTATCAACGAGATCGTTAATCGATGGATTGATGGTGAAGAGTCCTCACCGTCAATTTCCGGATGAAACAGGTAGCGTGAGCCTGGAACCCCAGAAGTAAAAGGCACTCGTCTCGTGTGCCCTGCTGGGGGTGACGAGGAGATATCTGTATCGACATCAAAATCTGAGCCTGCCGCGCGTGGAGCGGAGATTGTCGAGTGAAAAGCAGTGGTAGTGGCAGAGGTCGGGACAGGCGACAAAGGACGGTGAGTGGAGGCATGAGAATGTTGAGGACCTTCGCAGGCGGAGCCCTGAGCGCCAGAGTCTGATTCAGACGAGGTCGCCTGGTCTAATTCGTTTGCTGGCACATCCGAAAGGTCGTCGGACTCTAACTTGTCCGAATACATCGTATAAAGGTGTGGAAGAGGATCTAAATATGGGTCAGTACAAACTACACACCCACGCTGCTTGGGACTGACCGTCTAAGTCGTCTTCAGGGTTCCAATCTGGGTGAACAAGAAGCCAGTGCTTTTTGAGGCCAAGGTCGGTTCGAAACGACCTTCCACAGTGTGGGAAGGTACAACGAGTGTAGGAGTTCTCGATTGCCATCTGTTCTGAGTGGTACATTGAGGCTGACAGAAAGTTGAAGGAAAAGAAAACTTCGCGAATTACTAGTACTTACATTACATTATATACACTAATAATTATTTCGGTCAAATTACTAGAATTGTATTAGCGAACAGAAATATTATATTAATCAGTAATATTCACTACGGTCGTACGGGGGCCACAGAGTAGTAATAAAAGCCTCTACTCGACCAGTAGAACATTTTACAAGAGAGAGGGGCAGTGAAGAAGGCGCAAGCGTAACAAATAAACTTCTGGTAGTACTGAGAATCGGCCCCCTGCGAACACCTGAGTCGAACGGTACTGGTGACAGTACAGCTTTAGAGAGACCGTCACTTCCCGAACGCGCGTATGCAACCACTGCAAGCCAATTGATGCCACGCGTGAGAATGACCAGCGCCAACGTAAGCCGACGCGACACGATGACCGGCGCTCGTTCTCGTTCTCGTTCTCGTTCTCGTCGCCTCGACTCACCTCACTCACACCCATCCATCCACACACACAAGGTATGTTATGACCACTCGCTGAAGAAGCGATACTTACATGCCGTAGATGCCGTATCGAATGATTCGTATTGTGGCGGCGGTAGTAGTATTGGGTTACTTGGGGCAATATGCCATCGGCCCATTGGAGGACCAGGTACGTCGTGTTTTCGTGTTATGCGGCCTCGCTAATCGTTCCTAGATGCGAGACTAACACGTTTGGATCATCATCGGATTGAACGTCACCATCCGCATGTTTTGGCATGGCGATATACTAGTCGAGCGTGCCATCTCCCCGTTCCAAGTTGTGATACCTCGCGATCAAGTCGCTCCAGCAGCTTGAAGGGTTTTTTTTTTTTTTTTTTTTTTTTGAGTCCATTTTTGTGCGTCTGAGGGCAGATTACCCTATGTAGCACTACACTTTAGATATACTACGCGTCCATGTCTCCTTGCTTCCCAGGGTTCTACCCTTCTATCTTATGTCTCCTCCGTTCCCCGTGGGGGAAAGGCGTGGCTCCTTGTCAAGCGTCGAAGTTGGTGGGGCGTGCAAGCCGCCGACGCGCGAGGTGCGAATGCGGGATCTTGAGTTGGGTGAAAGGATCGCTTCCTGCGTCAACCGCCTTCTTCTTCGGATCTTGAGTGAACCTGGGGAATCAGGTTCGGCAAGTTGAGGAGGTGGGGTTTGTCGTGGTTGAGAGAGTTGGTGGTGGGCGTTGGTCGGGATTATTGGTGTGAGGGATTAATAGTGATTCTTCTTCTTCTCGCAGTTCCTTCCTAAGCGTTGCTCCGCTTCCATCTTCCTTCCTGTGTTACTCTCCCCGTCTCCTGAATATACGTTGCTACTTGGACAGCTGTCTTTGGGTTTGTGATGAGTTTCGCGTAGTCGGTGTCCATGGGGCTGCGCTTTCTTATAAGTGCCCATCTTTCATGTGCGTACGCCGGACAGTCCAGCAGGAAGTGTTGCGCGTTTTCGTTGTGGAAACCGCACGCCGGGCAGCTTGCGCTGTCCGATCTTTTGAACCTGTGTAGGTAGGCGTTCAGTGGGAAATGTCCCACCCTCAGCTGGTAGAGCCAGCTGGCGCCTTTCCTAGAAAGTTTCGGGTCGCTGGTCAGCTTCATAAACTTGTTAGACGGAAGGGTGGGATCGAAGCGTTTAAGTTTGACTGCTCGTGGTGAGGTTTTCCATTCTCTCTTCCAAACGTTCTTGATGGCGCTTTTGCACTGCTGCTTGGCTGCCGACTTATTGATCGGTAAAGTTTTTCTGAGTACTCTTGGAAGGTCGTTGGCTGGTGACGTTTTCCCCTTTGCCGCTGCTTTCGCTTCTTCGTCTGCCCTTTCGTTTCCTTCGATTCCAATGTGACCCGCGGTCCATCTAGCTGTGAGCTTGTAGTTAGCCGTGCCCCTTCCTTTGCGTATAACATTCACCGTGGAAGAGCAGATGTCGGCTAGGTAGTGCCCCGATCTGTTGCTCGGTGTTGCAAAGGCCCCGATTGCGGCAAGGTTGTCTGCTCCTAGCGCGTAGCTTGTTCTGCCCGCCTTCTCCGTCTTGATTAGGTGGAGACCTAACATTAGTCCTACTAGCTCGGCTTCGAAGACTGTATGGTGTTTTGCGTCTCCTAAGTGATAGTGTAGCGTGCGTGGTTCGTTGCCTGGCCTTATCAGCGTCGCGGCGGCTCCGACCTTTCCGTCTTGCGCAGATCCGTCCGAGTAGACCTTGATTTTCTCCGCTCCCTCTGAATCGGCTACCTTGGACGCTTCTTTGCTTCCTGCTATGTCTAGTCTGAATGGCCTTCTGTGCGCCTTGGCTGGGTTCTTGCCTATGGGGGGGATTGTTTCGAAGTCGTTCGGCTTAATGTCAAAGGACTGCATAAGGTCGTGTAAAGGGGATTTGTGTCTTCTTGTCCTCTTGTTAGCGGCCTTTCTTGCGGGTTTGTGTAGGGGGTGCTCTAAGGGGAGAGTCGCGATGCGGGTTGCTGCTCTATGAAGGTGTTTCTCTATCTCCAGTTGGATCGGGAGTGTAAATGCGAGCGCGTTTAGCGTATCAGTGGGTGAGGTGCGTAGCCCGCCTGTGATAGCTAACGTGCCCGCTCTCTGAACGGAGTTTAGCTTGTTTCTGCGTCTTCTCGTCTGCCCTAGTTCGCTTGACTGTTTCTTGTTTGCTCGAGTGACTTCCCCAGACATCTATTGCGTATAACGTTCTTGGTAGTGCGACGCTGATGTAGAGTTGGCGGGCTCAGTTTTGGAGTGATACCCCAGCTTGGTGCCGCCGCACGCCTTATTTGCGACGCCCATTTTGTGCCTTTCTGTAGGGCGTAGTTGCGTTGTGTTCCCCAATCCAAGTGTTGGTCGAAATAGACTCCCAAGTATTTTGTGCTCTTGATCGGCTCTAGCGTGGTGTTGAGGAGTTCTAATGGATGTCTCTCTTTCTTGCTGTTTCTGTGAGCGAAGTCCATTAACGCTAGTTTGCTGAACTCAAAACGGGAATTGTGGTCCTTAGACCATTCGATTGCTCCTCCCGCTCTCGTCATCATGCTTGCCAGGGTATGGTGCGTTTCTATGAAGTTGGTCCCTGTGGCGATGAGGATGGCGTTCGTCGACATAGGCCATTGCCGATTCGTTGCTGCTTTCCGGGATGTCGAGAAGGTCCGCATTGTAGTATTGGTAGAGGATCATTGAGAGTGGGTCGCCTTGGCCGATCCCATTGTCGATTGGGATATTGTCTGACGTGAAGTCGTCGAATTTCAACGTAGTGAAGCGGTTACGCAGGAGGTTTTGTGTGAACTTCACCAGTGCAGTAGGTACTCTGCGCTTCTTCATATTGTGGATTAGTCTCTCGTTCACTGCGTTCGGGAAGGCCCCTTCGATGTCTAGGAATAACACTGAGGTGACCTTCTTTTTGCGCCACGCGTCCTTGATCTGGTAGGTGAGTGTGTGCATGGCGTCTGTGGTGGTGCGAGCTGGACGTCCACCGTAATGGTGAGCTGGGAGAAGGCCGTGTTTTTCCGAGTAGAACGTGAGCTGTTCTGCGATTACGGACGTGAGCACTTTCGACATGGTATTTAGGAGGGCTATCGGTCTGTATGCCTTGGGAATGTCGTAGTTGGGTTTGCCCGGTTTTCTGAGGACAACTGTTGTGAAGGTTTTCCATGGAGCGTAGTAAAACCCGTTCTTGAAGATGGCTTTGTATATTTCCCAAAGCCTGTCGATCAGGGTGTCAGCGCATTTGATCAGCACTATGTTTGGAATACCGTCTGGGCCTGGGGCTTTGAACGGTCCGAGATGGGCGATGTGCTTTCGGATTTGTTCTTTCGTGATGTTCTCCGCTTTGCAGACCGGTGTGGGGTACGCTTGTCCTTGGCTATTGACGTTTGTCTCTTGGGGTTTCTTCGGGAAGAAGGTCTTCGCTAAGGCTTTGCTCTTGTCTGGGTTGTTGCTCGCTATGCGCTCTCCTTCCGTGTCCGTAACCTTCAGGCTGGGTATCCTTGTTTTGCCTCCGTCGCTGGCCGGTGCTGAGATGTACTTGTGTGCCGTCCATATGTCCGGGTCCAAGGCTTTTTCGAGCCAGTCTCGCCAGTGGTGTTTCTTCGCGTACTGAATGGTTTGGTCGTACTTTTTGCGGGCGTTTGTATGTTCGGCGTGTATCGGATGGTCGGGCCATCTCCTGCTGTTGTACGCCTTTCTTCCCAGTTTGTCCGCTTCTCTGCGAAGGAGCTTCAGCTCTTTCGACCACCAGCGTTTGGACTTAATGTTTATGTTTGTGATGGGCACTTCGGATTTGATCGTATCCTGTATCGCTTTTGTTAGGTTGTCGCATTCGCGGTTGAGGAAATTTTGTGTTTGGATGTGCGTGGGGAGGCCTAGAAGGTTGATCTTGTTCTCGAGCGTTTGGGAGAAACTGGTCCAGTCGACTTCTTTGAAGTTTCTGAGGGTCTTCGAGGGGGCTTTTGTGAGTTCGAGGTCGAGTACTGTCACTATGGGGAGGTGATCGGTGTTAACTCCCTGTTCGCCCGGCATTGTGTCGCATGTGGTGATAGACTCGAGGGTGTGTTCCGTGGTGAAGACGTTGTCCAGCCTTGTCCATTTTTTGGTGACGTTGTGTAGGTGTGTCGGGGTTCCTTTCGCTAGCGCCATGTCCATCCCTAAGTCGGCCACGTTTCTGAGTAGCGTTTCCGCCGATTCCAGAGCTTCGGATGTGAAGAGTCTGCTGTCTTCCGGGTTGTCCCAGTAAGGGTGATGCCGGTTGAAGTCGCCTAGCCAGATTAAGTGATGTTCGTCCTGCGTTGCTTCTGAGCCCGTGATTTGGTGGGCATGTGCTCTGTGGTATGACATCAATGCCTTGAGCGTGTTGTCGTTTCCGCAGTCGTTGTAAATGTTAAAGAGGGTTAGTGTCCCCCAGTTCTCTTTGATGCGTAGGGCTGTGACGTCTCCAGAGGGGAAGTCGAGCTGCTCCCAGCTTTCGGTGAGAAGGTCTCCTCTTACGAGGATAATCGATCTTGTTTTGTCTGGTTGTTTTTCGTGCGTTGATGGGTAAAGTGGGACCCAGTCTCTTGAGGCGATAGTTTTATTGAGAAAATTGATGGACGGTTCTTGTAGCGCTATGATGTCAATGTTGTGGTCGATTAGGCTGCCGCTGCTGATGATCCCGTGTTGGCATGCTGGGGATCTGTTGATGTTCTGTTGCCAGATAGTGAGTGCCTTGCGTTCTTTGTTTATTTGGTGTGTCTTCATAGGTTATGGTTTTGTGGGAGGTTTGCTGGTAGCTTTGCGGTTCCGCCTGTATGTTGCGTGTCGTATTCTTCATCGTCATCGTCGACCCGGTTTGGGGGGGTGGGTTGAGGATCTTGCGCGTTGGAGAAGCTTCCGAAGAAATTCTCCAGTACGGCCTGGCCGTCCGAGGCGTTGTTGCTACGGTGCTTGTTTTTCCTGCCTATGGGACGGGTGGGCAGGTGGCGTGCCGTGTTGTTGGGGAGAGGGAGGCTAGCTACTGCGAAGCGTTCTGGGAATTTCTTGTCGAATGGGAGTCTGTCTGGGCGTACTGTTAGCGTCCAGTCTTCGTCGGTTGGGAAATATACTAGATTATTCTCTGGGTGAAAACCGTTGTATTCCTCGCATTTCCTTCGGAATTCGGGGCAGTCCCGGTCCCAACTTGCGTGAGTGTCCTGTTTGCAGGACATGCAGAATCTCTTGTTTTCTTCCTTGCAGTCTCTGGTTTTGTGTTTGCCTCCGCAGGTACCGCAGGTTTCGTGCGGTGCGTGGCAGTCTGCTGCGTAGTGACCCCATTTGCGGCATTTCATACATTGTTTCGGCTCGTATTTGAGCTTTTTGGGGAATGTGCGGATGTTGAAAACGTATATCCCGTCCTTAAGTGCCTTATTAGCTTCCGCTGCCGAGGTGAAGGAGAAAATAGCGTGGGCAAATCTTTGTTCTGAGGCGCGTCTATATACGGGTTTGATCCATCTTGCTTTCTTGATGCTCTTCGCAGGCATCCTGTTGACTTCTTCGATCTCCCGGAGATGGTTAAGGTTGTCTGGGTCGAAGGTGATTGGGATCCTTGGGACCATAAGAGGGTGAACGCGATCTCTGATGCAGGAGTCGGGGTCGAAGCCTCTTGTGAACATGGCCTCGTTGGAGGGGATTCTAATCCACTCCGCCGCTTCTTTTGTTTCGAATTGGATAATGATACTGCTGTTTTTCAGTTTCATAACCTCTTGAATCTTGATTCCTTCCCGGGGAGGGGACGGGATGGTGGCGAGTACCGCTTCGGCTTTCTCCTTGATCTCGTGTATATTGTAGCATGGCCCTTCTCCTGTGGCGGAGTCCAGGAGGATTTGCCTTGCTTTCCTGTCCAGGCCGATGTGTAGGCTGAGGTCTTGGTCTGCGGGGGAGAGGGTTGCCGTTGCCGTGCCAGGGGGTGCCTGCAGCGGGTGGGCTTTTGTGCTAAGTAGCGCTTCTTTGTAGGTGGTTGCCGTTTCAGAGATCTTGTTGGTCACTGTGCTTGCCACGGTGATAGTTTTGCTCATGTCCGACGCTACTTTGTTTAGCGTGGAGGCCGCAACGTCTAGGGCTGCGGCGGTGTCCTGTAGTTTATTCTGTTCAGCGAGGGAGCTTTTGATCGTGGCACTTATCTCTGTGATGCCCGTCTGAACCGTGTTTTTGATAATCTCCCCTATGTTCATCGTGATGGCATCAAGAGTTGGAGGTTCTGGGTAGGCCTCGTTCTTTGATTCTTGTAATAACATTCCGAAGGCTTGCAGCGTTTTGATAAGCGCTGATGGGGAGGTTTTGGTGTATCTTTTAATGATCAGGATAAGCGATTGCACGAGAGCGGAATGAGTAATGGGGGACTTGTCGCTGAGGCAGTTTTCGTTCGCTAGGTGTGCTCTAGCTTCATTGAGGCTTGCGCCTTTTTGAACGACTTTGGTCTGCTGTTGGGGTGTGGAGGTCTGTGGGTTGTCCGCCTTCGAGCTGGCCCTGGTGGCCATAGAATGCGCGGGCGTGATACGTCCGGGGACGTGCGGGGGTGATAGGCCTTTGGAGGCCATATCTACCGTTTTTCTTTTGAACTTCCCCTTTGGAGAGTTGTTCTTTTTAGGGCTACTGCTTTTTTAAAGGTTTGGGAGTGTATGGAGTGTGTTTCCTGTACTACTAAGTAGCTTATTCTAGTATGCCTCTACCACTGAGTCACGGCGAAGTGGCGCAGTAGGTGGTGGTTACCGGAAAAGGAAGTCCTTAGCTTGAAGGGTTAAAGGGATGGGGTATATGTAAACAAATTGAATAAAGTGTCCGTTCCGTTGAAAAAACAAACATATCTTCGAAGACACTAAGTTACCTTGTGAACGCTCGTTCGAGCGAGGCGTTGCGTGATAAGATGCACAGTGATAAGATATCCTGGCTTGCACGCACTTTATTTGAAGTTCTATATATCAGATCTCATAAGTAAACGAGGAATCATAGAAGGGGATGACGCTCAACTGGCACAACGAAGTGGTGAGGATGCGTGGGAATATAGCGAGGCGTTGCGCGATAAGATGTACAGTGATAAGATATCCTGGCTCACACGCACTTTATTTGAAGTTCTATATATCAGATCTCATAAGTAAACAAGGAATCGTAGAAGGGGATGACGCTCAGCTGGCACAACGAAGTGGTGAGGGTGCGTAGGAATATAGCGAGGCGTTGCGCGATAAGATGTACAGTGATAAGATATCCTGGCTCGCACGCACTTTATTTGAAGTTCTATATATCAGATCTCATAAGTAAACGAGGAATCATAGAAGGGGATGACGCTCAGCTGGCACAACGAAGTGGTGAGGATGCGTGGGAATATCAATCCGACACCATCTAAGTTTCCTCCAGCGTCTTCGCGAAGGGCCCAATCTCTTGAGTTTCCGGCTAGTTCCGACATCTCACCTGACCTGACCTTCCTCGGAAATCTGACCTCCGCCGAGAACCAATGGAGGCCGATTGGAGGGTACACTATGCCCATCGCTATACCGAGAACATCCACGATTTGAGTGCTTGAAGGGTGACCCCATATCTTACAATACTCTTCCGAGAGACCAGCATTTCTCAAGTAAAGACCACGCTTCGATTGGATGAAGCAAAAAGAGCAACGTAATTTCTGAGTAGTTACTCTTTCATGATCTGGTTCATCAGGCTCCTAGAGCATATTAGGGCATGTGTGCAAGTAAGGTCAGATAGCTCACAGGGGCCAATGATCGACTCAATATGGTGTAAAATTTGGGGGATGACGACGAGACGAAAGACTCCTGGTGAGACCGCATGTGTGGGGCGATGTTGGCAGGGAAGGTGCGTATGTTTGCAATGATGAAGGGAAACACTGGAACAAGGATAAGTGGATAAGTCCGTCATGCCACTCACATTACAAGACGTTGGGATGGGACCGCTCTCCCCAAGCATGAGCCCACGAAGCATGAGACAAGTGCATGTGACATGTGACCAGTGACCACTTGGGAATCATTAACTGTAACTTTGAACCCCGCTCTTGATTTCGAATGCACTCTGAGTAGTAGAGGTGTCATCCGGAAGCCTATTGAAGCCATAATTCTCTGGGGTGGTTGATACGCTTTCTAGGCTGGCAATGTAAAGTATCATCTTGGTGCCAATTACGTTCGTCCTACTCCATCCATCCGGCAAGAAGGTCTCTCTATCACTCGTCGCCAACCTTATCACATTTGGAGGTCTGCGATCCGGTTGTCCTCGGCAAAACTCACGCAATCCAATTTTTGGAGAATGACGAAGTTAACCATACTGCCATGGATGTTTTGCCTCGATACTACTTCTGCAGGACAGGGCATCGTCTACGAAACTACGGGCTTCCACAATCTCCCATCCCATAGCTTGAGCACTGGTAGCACAATCCATTTTATCGTCGATAACCAGATTGGCTTCACTATCAACCCTCGTTTCTCGCGATCAACACCATATCCTTCCGATATTGCCAAATCCCTCGATGCACCAAGTTGAATCTTCCGGAGAGAGCAGACATTGAGATGAAATTCATAACTATCCCTCTTCTCGTTGCTGGCCCTGGTCTCGGTAAGTCCTTCCTATCATATCGATCAGGGGCCGACTAAGACCCCATCGTTACTCATCGTTTCTAACCTTGCGGCTGCAGCAAATCCACTCCATGCCCCAGGCGCGCAGGGCCAAGTACGTACCGAGACATACTTTGTTGTGTGGCTCGTACCTGCAGACCTAAATCTCATCTCTTATTGTTTTACTATAGGGCCATTGTGCTCGCATGTCTCAGTAGTGGCCCGTCTGTATATGTACCTGAAGCGCAGATCGTATTTGGATGCTTGTTGAGGTACTATGAGTACTAGAAGCGGACCGTTCACTGACGTCGCTAGATATTCCACAACTATTTCGTAAGTACATCCGGCGTCCATTGCGACGGTCCGATGCGCACGGGCTTCATGTAGCCATAGTCCCTACGGACCATGCACTCTAGAGCCCGATGTGTTCCTGGATTTCCGGTTCACCTACTACATGGATTCGCCAAGAGGTTGAACCGGCCTCGACGGGGCACACCAATGGTGACTCGATGATGTGCTTGACACTGAGAGCTTTCATGCCGGAATGAGTGACTTACAGCCTTCAAGGGCAAACCACTTCTCGTTGGGGTACTTGCTGGCAATGAATTTCTCGAAGGACTCGGACCAAGTGATAATGTGAATTCCGCGGATCCTCTACCACTGTACCCACCACCCCTGTCAATTGTCCTACTGGCGGGGAGCGCGAGGGGTCAGAACTTGGTGAGTGTCGCCTTTGATCGTGAGTGCATGTGTGACCGCCATCATGGCCCCCGTTGTACCACTCCAGGACAATATGCGCTCAGACGAAAGTATTCCAAATCGCACTGGAACCGGTTATGATTCACATGAGTACCGTATGACTCGGATAAAGATAAAGTTACATTAAGTACACCTCTCACATTTTATTAAAGTTGAATTGCTAAAACTCCCGACTCCGTCCAAGTGCAAAAAAAAGGAGCGGACTTATTAGCAAACAGCACCAATTCCAAAAAGGAAAAGTAACCGTCAGTTGGTTAGAGCGGCAAGTACGTGGCAAGTACAGACAAACAAAGTTGAAACGCGTGGTTAGGAACCACGGGTTTCCTACCACACCCTAAGGTTCTTTCCAGCACTGAAGCACCCAGCTCACAGCATGTCCAACGCTACTAACTCTGGTGAGAGAATGTCTACAAGAGGCGACGCCAAGGAGAAGATGTCCAAAGTTATGGCCATCGTTCGCTCTGGTGGTCTTGAGGAGGATTCACGTCAAGAGAATAGCAAGGCGGCGAAGAAGTCTGGCAAGGCATCCACTGGCAAGGCGTCCACTGGCAAGGCATCCACTAGCAAGGCGTCCAAGAAGGTTCCAGTTTCTAAACTAGCTGAACTCGAAGACGCCTCCCTGAGGAAAGCGGAGGCTGCGCGCTCGAGTCACCCTCGTCGCTTGACAGATGAGGTCCTAAGCGGTACGTTTTCGTCATCTTGACGACATTTACTCTTCTGACGACGACAAAGTTGGCGTTGACGTAGTTGAAGTGCCTTGCTCTGAATCCGAAATCAACGACGGTGAGTCCAGATCTTCCTATCTTGTCGTCTCCTTTCCAAGGTCTTGGTACTGTGTTTAACTAGCTTCTCAAGAAAAAGAGAAAACGGCCGTAAAAGCCGTCACTAAGGTTAACGCTGGGACAACGGACGCAGCTCGCCCTATCCACAAGGTGGCCCAGAATGAGCTTGGAAGTAGCTCAGACGACGACGACGACGACGAGTCAGACAGGCCACCGCCCAAAGCCAGTGGGACGAAGGCGGCAGGAAAAAAGAAAAAGAAAGCAAGCAAGCGAAGTTAGTACGAGAAGAAATCAAAAGCAATCGCATGCATTCAAAACAAGCAACTCGATCTGAGGTGAGGGAATGTTGATTGACGTTCGGAGTTTGCTGACAAGCTCTTCTTTTCCAGAATGGTGGGCGTGACAATCAAACGTAAGCAATGTTGTCTTTTTCTTCCTTGTTCGTCCTCAATGAATTGTCGTTATTCTTCCACAACCGCAGGTTCGAGACTCGGATGCGAAGAAAAATATAAATACCACTGTTGTAACCTGGGTTCATGGAATTTCACCGCCCAACTCACCGCCTCCCAAGAAACAGAAGTCTGTGTCAGCGAAGCCGAGCATCGTCATCTCCAAAGTCTCAACCAAGGCAAAAACTACCTCTGGCAAGTCCGCTTCGTGTGCGATTGTATCCACATCCACCACCAACGTCCTCGCGAAGCCGGTGCGCAGAGCCAAACGTCGACATGAAGAACTCGAATCTTCAAGTGACTCCGAGTCCGATGGCGAGGTTGAAGGGGGGGTGCTTGGAGGGATGGACGACGACTACGACGACGCGATGGAGCAGGCTGCTGCCGCTTTGAGCCCCATGAAGGCATCAGCTGCCGCACAAAGGAACAAGGTAAGTTATTTCATCCTCACGACAATCTGTTATGGTTGCCTCATGGCATTGCAGAACAGCCTCGACATACGCACTGGGATCGCAGGTCCCACTCAAACAAAGAAGCCGAAGAAGCGAGGCAATGGCGAACTCCCCAATGGTGCACTTGACTCTGGAAGGTGGTCGGCCGTCTTCATCCCGACTTTTCTCCGGTACCTTGGCGGCATGGAAAAGGACATCTGGGCCTTTAAACGGCGCGACACCGTGCACGTGTTACAAGCGATTTGGAACACAGTTTACGCAGGAAGTACCGATAGGGGCATGCCAAAAGTCAAGCATATGGTCGAGATAGGCGGCGCCGTTCATGAAGTGGTCCGGTAATTTACTCATCATAGCCTTGAAATATACTAACTTTTCTTAGGCCGTCCAGCGAGCCACAGAGTGGCGAAACGCAGTTGGCTCCACTGGACTCTCCGTCATTGGAGACTTCATGGACTCAACAGGTCTGGATACTACTGAAGCCCGCCGGGAAGCCGCAGAGCAGTTGCTCTCCAATGAGCGGTACGTTTATCTCAAGACGAAGGATGTAGTGGAAGATGGGATGGCAACGGTGAGAAAAGTATTTTATATACGCCCGTGTGATCACTGAAAGAATGTAGGTTAAACGTGCTGGCCGCTATCGAGGCCCGCTGGTAACCCACACTTTGGCGCAATGCTGGATCGATTTCGAAGGCTCTGTCGAAGTACCCGGTTACGTTGACGATGACGACTTCCCGTATGCTGCACTCGTTCTCTGCGCGACCTCTGTAAGCTTTATTCATTATACTGTAATCAAACTACTCATGAAGCGCAGGTACATCGCGCTCTCTGGCTCTGGGCCAACGGATACATCAGCAAAGAAAGTTACGATGCTGGGTTAGCCCAAAAGAAGAACGGTATCCTCAAAGCGCTGGGCCCAGATGGTAAGTTTACGAAGACCACGAACTTCAGCAAAGAGCAATGGGAAGAGATCAGCGACATCCACACCCGCGACGTCTGGTCTGTTGAGCCCGAGAAGCTTCGAGTCGTCCGAGCAGACATTGACACGGCTGTCAATCGGATTCGCAATCGCAAGCCAACTAAGCGCAGGGTAAGAAGGGAAGCGGATCAGTTGGTGAAGAAATCTCGGGGCCTTGGAGATGAGTACCGAATTGCTTCGTCCGATAGCGATTTTTGGTTTGTCCTTTTTTTTTGGCTGCGGCTGTTCTGATCCCGTCTCCTAGATTCTTCGCGTGCACGCGTGTTTACTGTGTAGTAAACTCATATTGTTTGTCAATCAATTGTCACCGCGACCGGCGCTGTATTCGTGCATCAATTTTTTAATACCAAATACTACGTTTTGACCATTTCGTTCGACAATTTCCGGTGCCCTAGGACCCACAAACAAGGTGGAAACATGGCAGAGAAGTATTGACGCAAATGGCTGTTCTGAAGGTAAGCTCATCCGAGTCTTTTTGTTAATGACAGGGTAAGTCGGGTTCTCCGTCTTGTCCCGCCATCCCCACGCTTTGCCATCCGAGTCCTTGCCAGGCCAGGTATAACTTTCTAGTGAACATATCTACTAGAAACAGGGTCGGCAAAACAGTCAGGGTAGCGATTTCCCAACCCGTGCAATACCCGTACCCGCCTTCGATTCTCTCGCGCTTTCCCATCCCATCCCATCCCATCCCATCCCATCCCATCCGCCCATCCATCCATCCATCCCTGTCTTTCGTCGTTCATTATCTCGCCTCGCCACATCACATCGAATCGGCCACGTATTTTCATCTCACAAACGGCCCCAAGGCTCATAGGCCCCAGCAGTGCGTTCCTGCGTCTTGTGCTGTCTCTGTTCGGCGTGCCCACATCTGAGTCGGTGGCCTCTTCTAGCAGCAACTCGACGTCTGTAACTTCTTTCCAGTCGTCTCGTCTCACCCCTCACACTCTTCCAATACAACAGATGGCTCATCGGCGCCTCTCTCCCTCACCTCACCTCTCGGTCTCGGCATTCCCACCTGTATGTTGCAGCTCTCGAGACGCTAAGTGTTCTTTTTGGACTTCAAAATGTTTTCTACTACTGACTTAGAGGACCATGATCTCTCAACAGGGCCACATGTAGTGATTGTCACGGGTTCTGGTAACCCGCACGGGTCACGGGTCGGGTGCCGGGTACGGGTACGGGTAAGCCTTCTTCAACCTGAGGCAAACCCGTACCCGAACCACGGGTTATAGGTTACAACTCGAAGCTTGCCCTCGGGCACCATGTTTCCGTCGCCACATCACCTCCGCGCCATGCTCACCCACCTTTGCACCTCAAACCATCCCACCTTCTACTGCCTCCACCCTTCCCCGCGCACAAGTCCACCATCACTACCACCCCATCACAGTGCGCAAGACCGCTCCGACGCACTCCATGTCGCCTTCGTTTTCGATCCCGTAGATGTAGTTTTCATGTTAAACCTTGATGACGACGATGGCGCCGGCGCCAGGCACTCTGCTTTGGCAGAGCCCATGCCCCATCTGCTGCAATCACGGCGACGAAGATGAACAATGAGGGCCACGCCGCCGACGCTAGTGTTGGGGAAGTTTGGTCTCAGACCGACCCAAACCGGGTTTGAACCAAACCCAAACTGTTTAAAATGGTTTGGGTTTGGAGAATCCTGGCTCAAACTGAATGGTTTGGTTTCTGGTTTGGGGGTCCCAAACCCAGTTCAAACCGAACCAAACTGATTAAGAAAAAATATGAAAAAAATATTTTATAAGTGCTCAATAAATGGTTTGGTTTGGTTCAAACCAAGTTTGAACCAAACCAAACTGAATTAAAACCAAATTTGAACCTCAAAACAATTTGAAACAAAGTCTTAACTGATGAATTTGAACAAAATCAATTGTTTTTGCCTCAAACCAAGGTCTTAAGTGGTTCCTTAAGTGGTTTGAACCGAGTTTGAACTGAACTGAACTGGACCAAACCATTTAAAGACCAATTTTAAACACTTATTCTTAATCAGTTTGAAACAGTTTGGAATGGTTTGGTTCAGTTTGGAGCAGTTTGGAGCAGTTTGGTTCAGTTTGGGTTCAGTTTGGGCAAATTCTAATCAGTTTGGTTTCCAGTTTGGCCAAAATGGCCCCAAACTGAACCAAACTGAACTTCCCCAACACTAGCCGACGCAGACTCGAGGTACGTGAGCCACCAACCACGATAGCAGCACCCCACTGACTAAACTAACCTTCTCCGAGCCGCACCCAATCCCTACCTGGGTGGTCAGTCAATTCAACTCCAAGCCGCGTGCGCCGCTAGCCACCAAGATGTCGTGCGCGACATGCTGTGCGGCCTTCACCCCTCCTCGCAACCCTCGCAAAGTACGATGTCCCTGCGCGTGCTCAACGTCCTCGCCACCTCTCCATAATCTGCCAGCGTCGGCCCCTTCACCGTGGAACTGCGCGAGCTCACAGTTCTCAACAGCACGTCCATGCTCCCTCTCGCTCCTAGGCCCATCCACGCTGACCCTTCCCAGTCGCGAACGTCTGGTCGAGCCGCACCCTCATCGAATTGGATTACCACATGGTTCGCCGCAGTATCAAAACTACCTATTAAGTCCCGCCTCTCGCCCCTTGTACCCTCCACTAACTTCTATTCCTTTTACAAACCAGCGTGCGGCGCTTGCGCCAGATGTTCACAAGACGCTGTCAGCAGTGCCACCCCACAAAACCAAAAAAGATGAGTGTCGGTCCATTCAAGTTTACGCGCTGACATCCGTTGTCGACAAAGACGATCAAGACTGCGGCGGTGACGCGAAGACGATCAAGGACCACGGGGGCGACGACAACGACGACAACGAAGACAATCAAGACGACCACGGCGGCGACGACGACGACGCGAAGACGATCACAGCGGCGGCGACGATCAAGACGGTGGGTACGCGAAGACGATCAGGAACCACGGCGGCGGCGGCGACGACGACACAAAGACAATCAAGACGGCGGAGGCGACGCGAAGGCGACCACGGCGACGACGACGACGACGCGAAGGCGATCACGGCGGCGGTGACGACGGCGACGACAATCAAGACGGCGGCGGCGACGCAAAGACAACCACAGCAACGGCGACGCAAAGACGACGCAAAGACGATCACGGTGGCGAGGGCAAAGACAATCACAACGGCGGCGGCCGGGAGGGCGATGTGATGGCATTGGTTAGTTATACAGTACTATACTTTGTGTACCCATACCTATAGTACAGTACACTAATACAAAATCCGTCAACCCCCGAGACACCCAACCTGTACCCGCGGGAACCCGTACCCGAACCCGCGAGGACGGGTACGGGTACGGGTAGCCATTTTCAACCCTCGGGTTACCCGGGCCAATCACGACTCCCGATGTGTCCGTCTAATTATCAGCTAGACCCGATAGCCTACTGCTCGAGAATGGTACTTTTCCTGCTGCTTGGACTTTCCTGTATATCATGTACTTTCCAAACAGATGTACTTTTACACATGAACATCCTTTCCTGAATGTATATACTTGTTAAAGACCATTGGGGCCATCTACTTTTTTTAGAGGTTTGGAAAGTACAAAAAAAAGTGAGAGGGATTTCTTTTTTGTACTTTTTTTACTTTTGTTTGCAAAAGTATCAAAAAGTATCAAAAAGTATCAAAAAGTATCAAAAAGTATCAAAAAGTATCAAAAAGTAAAACAGGGGTTTTCCTGATGCGCCCACGTATCAAATATTACCTCCCTTCACGCTGCTTTCACGCCATTCCCCCAATGCCTGGCACGTAACTTATGATCCATTCAACCAAATACAATTGGCAGCGCACATGTTCAAGTTGGCTCATATAGCGATTTAATGTGCACTGGAACGCGCTGATCACGTCACACTAAGGCAGCGGAAGCCAGGAACCAGCACCCCTTATATAAGCCATTCCGCCCCCACAACTGCAGAGCCTACTCCTCTCGCATTGCACTGTTTTCAGAGATTCTGGTCTAATAGAATGTTAGAAGACTCCCTTGGCTCTCACTTTTTAGAAAGGGTTTTTAAAATTTCTCAGAATTGGTGACACAGTAGGGCACAGAAACTTTTATTTGTAAAAAGTAATTTTCTCGTGTTTCACACTAAAGGGAACAATGTCGAAAACCTCCTCCGATGGATTTGTCACATCACGTGACCTAAAAATATGATGTAATCCTAGCATACCCTCGAGTGAGAACATCTATTGAGCAACAGGGCCCCAGGAAATGCCCTGGAAGACTCGTAAAAAGCTGGCCCGCTAATACGCCAGTGCTCTCCCTGGCCAGTGAAATCAACCTTTTTGCAGTTTCTAGTAATACCCTACACTTCAGCACTCGCTTGCGCTTTCTCGCGCTTTCCCACTCTTTCCCTTGCTCTTTCCTGTGCTCCCCATCACACCGCACTTGTGCGCGGCCTTAGCGAATCGAACCCGACGCGTTCCCGACCCCGGCGGCCACTTATACAATCTTTCGTGCTGCGCCGAAGTGTGCGCAACCGTTTCCGACCATCTGCAACTAACCGACCCCGTTCCCCCTCCCGACATCGCTGCACTTGCACGCGGCTCTAGCCCCTTGACACAGATGCGCCTGCGACCGCTACCGACCTGCATACGACAGCTAGCACCCCGCAGAGGCCTGCGCGACCACTTGCGATGCTTCACACTGGCACCCCCTAGACCCTGCGCAATCTTAGACTGTATCATGGCCAGGACCCTCCCTCTGGATATGGTCGCTCAAATAAAACAGTCTCTTTAAGTAGTACTTTTACCCCTCGCGTTTTCGTGCAAGTTTCCATGTTTTTGTGCCCACTACTTGTCGCTACCCTGAGATTTGTCCCATGCTTACGTAATTATGAGGGTTATGTAAGGGGTGCTGGTTCCTGGCTTCCGCTGCCTTACTGTGCAAGTAGGCTTACCCACTTTATATCATGTCCCCGAATATATTCATCTGATCGGATGAGGTGGTGCGAAAAGTTACAGATATATATTGGGGGGGAGGATATTGCACTCCACAATCTGGCGGAGGAACCTGACCAGCACAAACGCCGCATTCTCCTACGCTGAAGGCGAGAGTTGGTACAGAGATGCGGTGGGTCTCATTTCTGACTCTAAGTTTGGCGCGCCGTTGGACGAGCAGGGTGGTAGGCTGTTGGTTGGCGGTAGTCTATTCAATGTGATTGGTGATCTATGATAGCGCTGGCGTTAAGGAGTGGGCTGAAGGGAAACCAGGAAGGGCTTTGAATCTCGGAGGACTGGAGATCGACACTGAAAATCTGTTCCAGGACGGTGACGAGAAAGCGAAAAGAGGGTGCGCATTCGACTTCAAGAGAGGGAACTATCAGGATAGTGGAACAGGATTGCGCCACTCACTTTGGCCTCCCCCAGGAGGTTGACACAAAAAGGCAAAGGCCATCATTTCCTAGTAAAAGCCTCATGAGAAAAGGGAGTGGTGGTAATAGAGATAATGAACATTGAAGGTGACTTTAACGCAACGTTCATGGCCGTTAAAGTGCTGGCGCAGCCGTCATGCCACGTGACGGCAACACATCCTCCTCGCTCTCACCATACTAGTATCACGCCTTCTGCTGGGCACTAACCTCAAGCTGGCTCGCCGTTCTTATTGTCTCAACTAACAACTACGTCCTTTTTATTGCCTTGGTGATTACTACGAGTAGTCCACCTACTAACGGCACAACTAGCATGAGCTGCGTCATATTGGGCTGTCCGACATCATCGTCCCAGTGCGAGACAACATAGTCTAAGGTTGAAACCAACTCCAATCCCGAAGTCTGTTAGCGTGGCATTCTGATTGTGCTGCTGCCGTCGTCGCTTCTACAGTCATGCTCCGGAATGATCGAGAGCGTGGGTTTCCTTGCATCAGAACAGGCACGCTGCCAGCGCCGTTCCACAAGCGATCCTCAATGAGCAACCTTAGACACGCCGCCGGAAGCACAATTATTTTGGCCCTTGATCGGATTGTTACAATCGCCATTGTCGGTTATAGCGTCGGTCATGACAGCGAAGCCGCTGGCGGTATCGGGAATGTAGCCTTGGAGAGATTCTCGGAGCCATCAAGGTAGGGGACGGTAACGCTGCCATAAGTCGCCTGGGTTACTTGTGATGAGGGCGGCTGTCTGCGAGGATCGAAGATGTTATTGTGGGCCGTCGACGTATGAGTTGAGTGCTGTGGCCAATGCAACGACCCAGGCGAGCAAGTCTGGGCTAGCATCTGGCCGAAAGGTAACACTGCTGGAGTGGTTGAGAAGATTGGAGCTCAGTGGTCGGACGACTTGGGCTCAGCAGATATTTCTGGTGTAGGGGATATATGCACTGGAAGCTGATAAATGATCCGACGCTGAGTTCAGAAATGCGGGCGGGGCGTTGCTGACTTCGGGTTTGACGCGGAGTCACGGTGAGGCAAGGATAGAGAGGTGGCATTAGTCGCTTTCTGACTGTGCTGAACGGTATCCGGGGGAAGGTAAGAAGAGGCGGGATTGAAGGTGAGCGATTGGCGGTTCAGGTTGGGGCTGGTGCTACAATAAAGGTGAAGGAGGAAAGGGAACCGAGCATGGCGGGTTTGAGGACTTGTTGTTCATATTGATGTACTTGGTTTCCATCTGATCAGCTGTGAAGGGATCCGCATCAGCAGTGTATTGCGGGACAAGGGAACCGAGCTAGACCCGGATAGAATGCGGCCGTGGCCCATGAAGCCCAGTGGGAATCCCGATTAATGAAAATGGGTGCGATTGAATTCGATTGAATTTATTCAATTGAATCCGAAATTTTGGACTATATCCATTTGGATTCAATTGTGTGTTGTATAATAATGATATTTATTGGATGCGATTGTACAGTGATTGGTTTTGCCCGTTGAATTTTAATGATATCCGTTGAATACCGTTGAATCTTATTGAATGATAAATAGAAATGTGGACAATTGAATTACATTGCATTTAACCGAATCGCGTCCATTTCACTGCAACATACGACAAAGGAATTCATTGTAGTACACTATTGAGATTCTTTGAGAACCACCAAACCACCAACTCGACTGCCACCATACCAGCGAAGTCTTCAAGCCGGCGTCGAGCCAGCGGATTTCTTCTTCGTCTCGTGTTCGCGTCGGGTGTATATCTGTAGATACAAACGAGCGTTAGAATGTGTCAGGCGAAAACCGGACGACTCACTGTGCGGGTATCTTCATCCAAGTCATTCCACACCCTCGCAAATTCCTCACAGGTAGTGTTTCGGCAGCTCCTAGAGCCAGGGCCAAGCCGGAGCCGGTCCAGATAGATTACTGGACCGAGCCGAGCCTTAGTGCATGGCTCTCACTTGCCGAGCTGAGCCAAGCATCTCGGCTCAAGCCGGAAGCTGGTGTGACTTGCTCGCATGTGCTGGCGACTCGTTCGCGACTCGTTTGGAGTGCAGCATTGGGTGCACATTATCACAGTAAAACATGTGTATTGCTTTGCGAGTACGGAAAATACAAAGTAGATATAATATTAGTACATCACGTTGTCGCCATTGCCGCCGCCTTTGTCACCACCACCCAAGCCACCGCCGCCGCCGTGGTCATTGTCAATACCCCCGCCGCAGCGGTTGTTGTTGTTGTTGTTGCCACCGCGCGGCTTGTCTTCGTCGTTGTCAGTTGTCGCCGTGACCGTCGACGTTGACGTCGTTGTCGCCGTGACCGTCAACGTCGACGTCGTTGTCGCCTGTGACCGTCTTCGTCAATGTCGTTGTCGCCGTGACTGTCTTCGTCGATGTCGTTGTCGCCGTGACCGTCTTTGTCGACCTGTACTGCCTTTCGGAGGTGGGCCTGTAAATCGCCGTCTCGAGGCACTGGATCGCATTGGTGGACTACGTCAAGCCGAGTAAGTTGATGTCAGGAAGGTGCTGGATGAATGTGAACGCATATAGCGGGTCAACTTGCGCAAGACGTGAGTTCATCGTACGATACGATCGTTAGGACGCAACACTCACGATCTCCAGAAATGGGACACAAGAAGGTGAGAGAGCGATGCTGAAGATGACAACATGCGGTCGGTTCGTCCGGGAGGGTCACGAGAAGGACCTGGGTCGACATCTTCTGGACGAACGGCCTTTGCGACGGCGCTGCTGTAAGTGTTGATGTGAAGAAGCAGATACGCGGGTGGAAAAGAGCGAAAGGAGGTCTGCACGATTGGCTTGGCGTTGGCCGAGTCCAAGATGATGAGCGGGCTCGGGACACGGCGCCTGTATGTCGGGAAAATGCGCCGGGGAGGTAGGGATGGGTTGAGGTTGATCCTGCTCCTGGTGCTGGCGTCGAGGGAGGCGAGCGAGGGGGATCGAGGTGCGCGGTGCCATAGGTGCGGAAGACGAAGGGCATGTTCCCGACGCCTTTGCGGTGCTGCACAGTCTGCGTGTTCAGCGTGATGTGCACGCTGGTCTTGCCGCCGTGGTGCTGTATTTGATGTGTCAGTAAGTGCAGAGGAGAGTGGGCGTAAACGCACATAGATGATACCGCGCTTCGGGTCGCGTGAACGAATGTCCCACACATGCCCGAGAGTGAGATCGTCCTTGCCTTCCCACTGCCAGCTCGCGTCCTCGTCCTCCAGGTCCTCCTCATCCTGCCCCTGTGCATCCGCAGCGGCGATGAGATCCGCGAGGGAGCGCGAGGAGTAGTAAGGGTCCTGAGCGCACGACAGTTTGACCCATACCCTGCCACGCGTGATTTCTCCAGGAGAGCCGATGGATATGCCGTGCTGGACCGAAAAGAGATGGCCTGGCGCACGAGGAGGCGCAGAGGGGTCGCCAGAGAATATGAACAAGATGACAGCGCGCAAGAGGCGGAAGGAGTATGAAAGTGGGGCTTGTACGATGCGGTAGGTGCCCTCCCGCGCATACTTTTCAGGCCGCAGGGGTTTTTTGAATAGACTGTATCAGTGGCAGGAGAAGAATCTGGAGGGGTGTTCCAGAGCGAAGGCTTTGGTGGAGGAGCGCTTTCTGGCGCAGGAGCACTGAGCATACTAAGCACGTGAATGTGGCCGACAGCTGGAAGCCGTGCACAACACACAATACATTCTGCACCATACATAAGGCTAAGACTGACAAATAAGACTACTGTAGACAGAACACCGGTCCCACAAAACTACAACAGCGTTGGTATACATGAGGGCTATAAAGTTTAGTGTTTCCCCCAGTATTCTCATGGGAGTGCTGGGGGTGGGAGTACAAAACTTGCTACTGGATGGTAGGATCTGTGTGCGAATTGAGGAGCGAAGACTAAATGGCTGCAATCAGCACCGGTTATGCGCTATCCATACAACATGAAGTTACTTACACCCGGTCACTGGAAACAGGTTCACGGCCTGGACTGACAATGGAGAGAGTGGGGGAAGGTAGCGCTTCGCCAGGGTGGTCTGCCTCTGCTGCCGAGCACCGCGAGAGAATAGAGTGAAGGTATTGGTAGTCTGGCTTCTCAGTCGAAGCCAAGTGAACGGACATAGGTGACAAAATTGCAGAAGGGAGTGGGTAAGCCTTCGCACAGCTCTTCTGCCGTAACCGACTGTTTCTTCTGGAGGACTGCCTTCTGACTACTGTAGGCAGAAGTTGCCATCCAAGGTAAGTCACCGCGTGCTGAAAAAATGATGGTATAGACGAGCGACTCCAGGTCGTCACGACATGATTGGGCATGTCCTTGCTGGCCATTTATGGACGTGAACGGAAGAGTCCCGACTATCGAGTGATCTTTGGAATATGGGATGTGTAAGTAAGTTGCAGGATTGCGGAATAGCCGTGCCAGGCCGAAGTCGATGAGGAAGACAGCAGCGTGAGGGCGGCCAGCTCAAACCATAAAGTTGTCTGGTTTGATGTCACGATGGACGTAGTGGTGAGTATGCAGCAACTCGATCGCTGAGAGCTGGTGACACAAGACAAGTTCAGTGAGATTATTTCACGTATGCGATGAACATACCATTTGGCCGGCGTACAGGAATATCTTGCTCTGGTCGACCTGTTCTTCGTCAATCAAATCACCAAGCGAATCCCCAAGGTGATCCAGGACGATGACTTCATATAGGCCTTCCTTCCCATACCAATGTACTGGAGCGACACCTGCGCAGGCGCCAAGAGCTGAATACACATCGTATTCATGACTGAGCCTCGAAGGCAAGTGATCTGCGCGCCCTATCTTCAGAGCAATTTCGGTGCCTGTCCTTATATCTCTCCCTAGATAGACACTCCCTAGAGAGCTTAGAAATGGGTGTCGAATTTGAGTTAGAGTTGGCTCACCAGAACCACCAGAACCGAGTAGTTTTCCTACTCTATACCGGCCAGCAACACGCACGAAATCTAGTTGAAGAGTGGAACATTTCTCAGAGGTTTGCTGTCGATTTTGAGGGCGCATGGTCACCACCGACATAGATCGAACAAAGGGGGGTGAAAGGAGCCAACAACAATCCGTTGTCTCAGCAAGTTCACGTTCACAACTCCGCTCCAATATTGGCTCCACGGAGACAAATTCTGTAAAGTCCAACTCGATATTCGTTGCTCATAGATACGTAGTTAATCCTTGTTGTCGTAGATACTAAACTCCTTCAATATATCGTCCAAAGCAGCTTCTGAATCCTCCGCTAAGAGAGAGGTGAGAGGGTCCTTCTCCGGTCTCGGCGCCTCAGTCATTGCCGATTCCGGTGTTGCCCACCCCGCCATGAAATTGAGCCGTTCCTTCTTGATTGAGAACTTGAACAGCTGAAGCGCTTCCATGAACGTTGACTTGATCCGGTTTCGTTTCGCGGTGTCTGTCTCCTTTGCCGACGAGAACACACGTTCGCAGGGGACGGAGGTTGCCTGGACAGGGAGGTAATCCATGGCGATCGCGAACAAAGTAGGGAACTCAGTCCTGTTGGCCTATTCACGGTGAGTCAGAGCCCAAGCCTCGTTAAGTCATACAAACTTACCTCCCAGAAGCGTAGGATGTCGGTGTTCTCAGAAGATAGCTGGCTCATCGCGTACTTCCGGTACTCAGCATCGATGCTCAGCACATGGGCCCCCTTCTTGGCAAATGCGGGTTCCACTGCAAAGCACGTTGGAGATGCCCTGCGTCTAGCGACTGGAGGGGGTGGGACAGGGGTACCGGGTCCTACGGTCGCAGCCGTCGGCGGTGCTTGGTAACGGGACATCTGGGCGACAGACAGTTTGAATAAGAGTGTATAATGATATAGCACATACAAGCGTGATGATCGTTTCCTTAGCCTTCTTGATATAGTTACTGTCCCACTCGGATTCGATCCACGAGAAGCGTACAGCAGGATTGAGGACTAGAGGTCGGCTTAAGTGTGATGACAGAGTGATAATATTAAGACTTACACATAGTGACGACGTACGCGATCGTATCGTCCATTCGAATATAGTATTTGGTCGCCCAGTGTAAGCCGATTTCCACCCAGGGCCTAAGAATTTCGTGTCGATCCCCGAGTTTTTCCCACTCAGTCATAAGCTTTTCGAAGCTGGTAATCGCAAAAGATAAGACAGGCGTCGACTCGAACGACATGGTTTGTTGGAATTTATGCAGAACCTGTCGTTGGGATGAGTAACGGCCCCGGGCAAGCGACCAACTCACTGCCAAAACCGCTTCCAAAGCCTCCAGGATATTCCAGTCGGAATCTGACAATTTATAGGAGATGTGCTCCTGTAAGTTGGTGTCGAAATACAGATCGACGGCCTGTGTGTCATTCAATTAGTATCCACTGTCAAGTTAGCGAAACGAACGAACCAGACGGAGCTCTCTCAGACGTTCTAGCATCAGGTATGCCGAATCCCACCTCGTCTTCACATCCCTCAGAAGATCTACCGGTGGGACTTTTACAGGAACACGCTCGCCACCTTTTCTTTTCTTGAACCAATTATTCTCGTTCCCTTTAGGGACAAATGTTTTAAACGCTTCTCTGTTTTTGCCCGAAGAGCGCAAGAGACGGATGGCCCTGCGAGCACGCTTGAGGGGGTTGCGTTTGATGCCTGCAAACCAGGCATCAAGTTTCGCGTTGCCGCCGTCGTAGAAGCCGTCAGCCAGTTTCAGCTCTGCAACATCACGACGAAATTTAATGTTGCCATCATCCGAATCGTCGTCCGAATCGTCGTGTGAGGCGTTGCGAACTGCGTAGCCTGAATCAGTACTCGCTTTGAGCCTTGAGAGATACGCACCGGGAACAGAAGTCACGGAGTCGAGAATGTGAGAAACACAAATGTTGACTATATGGGCGTAGCACCGGACATGACGATCCAAGTGGTCGAAGCCGATGGTGCTGGCTGCGTCGGAGCCCAAGCGTTTTTGGAGTAGACCCTCCAGCTCTCGCATGGCCACCGCATTGTTTTCAGCATTGTCGAGTGTGAATAGTGATGGGAAAGTTCGGTTCAGTTCGGGTTTTTGCACTTTTTTTCTGGGCCCCAAACTGGACTGAGGGTCTGTTCAAGGGTTCATTCTGTTCAGGGGTTTGGCTAGACCTAAGAACCCCCCAAACTGAACCCCTAGTCCAATTTGGGGTTTGGCAAAAAGGGACACAAAACTGAAACAGTTCGAACTTTCCCATCACTAAGTGTGAAGTGGCCGATCTAACAAGGTGTTAGAGAACTGAACCATCCTAAAAAAAAAGAACGCACCTTGAGTGTGACGTTGGCCCGATCAATGAGGTGCAAAATTGTTCTTGCAATGTTGCGGCCCGTGTGCTTGTTCTTGAGACGATGAAAGCCAATAAGCGCAGCTCTGAGTGTGAGGCGTCCAGTCGACTTATCGGACGAAATCCAGTGTGCGGTCAAAGCCAAGTATGATACCAGGTTCGCACTTGACCAAGTGTCTGCAGTGAAACTTATTCGTCCACAAGATCTCTATTGTCCGCAATCAGTACGTATGGATTAAGAAAAAGACTCAATCTACGGAAAGATCTTGTTTCAGATTCTCGAACGACCTCCGCCAGTGACTCATGATCACCTCCCCCATTTTATCGCGCCTAGGTATGTCAGCATCCACGAGAGTCGAGCGGAGGACCATGCACAACTGTCGGAACTCGGGACATTCAACAACACGGATCGACTAAGAGACATTCGTGTGAGATGGACAAATACGAAACGAGGGAGACTTACCTGATCATCCGCGATGATGAAGCGAGCAAGGTGATCCAAAAATCAGGAGGGAGAAAATGGTGGTATGTCAGGGTTGCATAGCTTGCGGTCGTCCTTGTGGGTGGACGCAACGCCTGATTGAGACGATAGCCTGGGTGGCCAATTGTACTTCGCAGCTGCCAGGTCATATTTGGGACGATGAAGGGTTTTGAGATGGCGATGGAGGTTCGAGTTTCCAGTGGTCTTTGCATAGAAATAGTTAGGTGAGTTCTTGGGAGCCTTGTCCTTGTCGTCGCCGTAAGACAAACTGGTGGTTTGTTAGAAGTGAGAGTTGCGATTAGAAAGTGTACTCACGTGCAAATATTGCAGGCTTTCTGCACCACCTTCGTGCTGTCAGCGGCAGAGGATTCTACTTCAGTGAAAAAATGGAGGATATCAAGGGCCTTAGTTCTGGTGGTGACTGATCAACGACCAGTGGGAGGGAGCGCCAGTGGGTCGTCTGAAGGACCAGGCGAGTCGTCCTCGTCTTCTACATCTTGCAGACTGAATTCTTCACCACTGTTGATTGACGCGAGTTGGGTTTTGGCGGCCTAGTATGATTAGTAAGTTACGATATATGTAAAACTTACAGACTCACCGGTCGCTTTCGAGGTGAATGCCTTTGGCCACCAGCAGCTTCCGATGATGGCGAAGACGGTTTTGGCTTGTTCGACGAGCGTCGAGCCATGACAAGAGAGAGCACAGGTAGAGAAAAAAAAGGGGAGGTTCGGGATTTGAATGGTACAGTACTCGTGTCAAGACTCGCGTTGAGTGTACACGTAGCTGTACTTGCTGAGTAATTACGTCCTGGGCTGGGCCTGCGAGTTCATAAACTTTGAACCCCGCCCGCATATGTGAATCCGATCACGGATGGCAGCAGGTTTCATAACGACTAGCAATTCGCAACGGCCCCAAAGGGCCATCATTCATGGAAGCTTACGGATGCGAGTTGTTATCATGCTGTGTCAATCGATTCAGGGTGTCACCGCAGGTTGAGGAGGGCGAAGGAAGGTTTAGGAAGAGCGGCAAAATTGTGTGTATGTCAGAAAGGGGGCATGCATTTAATGAATGATGTTCCCGTGGTAACCGTGGGTGCTGTATCGCGTTAGGGCCCTGCGTAGATGAAGACAGGATGGTGTTCGCAACGCGGATGTGGGAAGGTAGAACCAAAGGTAGAACTACAGAGTACGCTGACATGACAAATGAATGACTACATATGTATACACCTGTGAAGGAGACAACTGTTTTTGGCTGGCAGATGTTGCAGTGGGTCGCGCCACATGGGGTTGAGGCCAACTAACGCGTGTACTAACTCGGAAAGGTCCATGATTTCGAAACCCTTCGTACAGAGGATGGCGATCCTGGCTTTCAAGAAGATGAGGTCATACGACTCGGATGGTAGGATGAAATCCTGTCAAATAGTGTTTAAGGTCCTGCCAAGCCGTGGGAGAGGATATACGTACTCTGTAAATGCGGAACCACTCTGAGCGGGGTTGCTGCAGACCAAATCGAGAAGTCAGAAACACGGGAGCCTTAGCCTTCTCGTTTATCTTGCCAACAACAGGCTCGAGTACGCGGAAGACGCTGTCCAACTGGTTGACCTGGTGAGATCGACGCAGGAGCTGATATAACAGAACAACGACCATACCCCTTTTTTCTTCATGTAAATTACAAGGGCCCGTCCTCCGAGACTCCCAACACTGAAGAAGTGTACGTCTTTTGAGCCGTTGAGCTTCTGCGGTGTCTGTGTAGTATTCGCGCTTTGTGGAGATGTGGGTACAAGTGCTTCAGTGTGGTATGCAAATAGTGACTAACAAGCGAGCGTCAATCAGATCAATGGCTATTGTGACGGGGTAAAGGCGCTTACCTTCGTGAGCTTGAATGCTGGCGCCTTCTGGTGGTGGTACTGAAGAGGTGAATGGGGTGGGAGTACTCCGGATGATGTCGGCGCTGGGAATCAAGTTAGCGACAATCGTGCGTGTGGGGTCGCAGGGACGTACAGTGGGTTTGGGATGGTCTTGGTGATAGGATGTTGTTAGTCACGTAGAAAATGGGGGGAAGAGAGTGGACGTACAATGGACGCCTCTGTGCCACGGCTACTGGTCGTCGCAGCAACGTGCTGGGTTTCGGGCGGTCCCGACAGACCACCGGGGGGACCAGACGCCGTGGGGTTCTCATCCTCGCGCGGGACCAGCATATTGCCGCCTTCGGTGGGAACATTGAGAGGTGCTGGTTGAGTGGAAGGGGCGGTGGACGATGGCGGGGGCGGGGTGTTGATAGTCGAACGAGAAGCAAGCAGTGACGTGGAAGACTTGCCACACGTGTGCCGAGTGACAGACCGTGCCTTGGGTTGCGCTGGAGGGGGGGGTGGAGTAGGGACGGAGGGAGTAGAATCGTCGGCGGTGGAAGACTTGCCACGCGTGCACCGAGTGACAGACCGCGCCTTGGGTCGCGCTGGAGGGGGGGTGGAGTCGGGACGGGTGGAGTAGAATCGTTGGCATCGTCTTCGTCGCTGTCCGCGTTCTCTTCCTTATCGGAGTCCTCCTCCTCCTCTTTTTCATCGGGGCTCTGTTGGGGTGATCTGGGACCCGAGCGAAGACCATGCCAGGGTGATTTCCGGGACAACACAGGGCTCGCAGTACGCGAGCGTTTCTGACCGCTAGCCTCGGGGGCCACGCTGTCGGGGTATCTTGCCTAGTACCAGTGGGTGTAATCTTGTGTTGCGATAGAATTGGCCTTGTAATGGGAGTCGCAGAGGAGGAGAACGGGGTACTTAGCTTCGATCCTCCGCCAGAACTCCCGATGGCGCTCCGACCCAACCCTCCCCCATGGCAGCCCAAGCCGTCCATATTTCTTGCACATAGACTCCCAGATCACTTTGGACTCGGCTCTTATTCTGGCCACCTCATAACCATCCAACATCGTCCCATCTTCATCCTCGAGGAACCAAAATTCTCGGTTTTCGCCAGCGGGCGCTGGGCCTCTGCATGTGTGACCCTGTGAGAACTCTTTTCATCGTTTGAATTCCGCGCGTCGCAGATGTTTGAACCAGTAGTTGATATGGGGGTACGCGGTGGGATCCTGGTCGGTGGGGGGCTCGTCGATCTTGTTGATAGGCACGGCAGGGGGGGGTGGGCCACTAGACACGAGCGCCTGAAACGCTTTCCTGTTATTGCGTACCGTAGGTTAGCTGCTTGACGAATAACGACAGACGTACTCGAGAGTTTCGTGGCTTGTGGTCAGCTTGAGGTTTTCCGTGTATAGGTGCACGTACACCGGATTTTGTGCGCCGAAGAGGTCCTCGTGAGTGGCTTGGGAGAGGACGCGTTTTTTGTCCTGATACAATCGTGGTTAGATACACAGAACGGAAATGAGCTGACTCGCGCTCACCTGGGATCTCATGGCGTTGACCGATTCTTGATCGTACGAGGTCTCTGTGTGTGGGGTGTTAGGGTCTTTTGATCCAGGGAAAGGCGACCAGAGCGAAGGCGGATGCGGGTGGTGGTACAGCTGAGTATGCGGGTCGCGACCAAGTATATATTGATCTGCAGAACGAGGGGCCTCCCTAGTTTGATAACCAGAAGAGCTGACTTCTGAGAAGCACGCGTCGCCTAGCTGAGAATGGAGCAGATCAGTCATGGGACCAGATGTAAACGACATCGTGTGCAAGGTGTGTGGGTCTGAATTGATTTTCAGCGCGGTTCGTCTTAGAGCAGAAATGTAGCGACCAGAAACGTAAAAGCCGGGAGAGCGCTCAGATAGGAAAACGTAAAAGCCACATGAGAACGAGAACCAGGGAGAAGGTGTATGCTATGCGGTCGGCGGGGATGCGGGGATTGTGACGGGTATGTCCTGACCTTTCTCGTCTATTTCGGCTGCTCCCGGCGACTATACAGTTAAGCCACATTCAGCCACTTACTCACATCACAGACGTGAATATGCATCCATCCCTTTATCTTATCTGGTTCTAGATGTCTACCGGCGACGCACCCTCTGGCATGCCCTCTGGCGACTCACCCTCTGGCGACGGCACAACTCCAAAGGCTATCAAGGTCATCGAAGCGAAGCGAGCCCACGACATGAACAAGGCGCTGATCCATGAGGCCACTTTGCAAGACTTGCTGCGATGCAAGAACGACGCAATGTATTGGATCCTCGGGGAACGAAATAAACTTCTGCGTGAACGGTAACTCATCCATTGCTATGGAGTCCCGTCCTTATATAACTGCTGTCGTATCAAGAATCGAGCTCGGCGCTAGCGAATTTGAATACTCTGAGGTTGACTACTTGCATGGCCCGCCACCTTCCCCCCCACCTTATGCGACCACGCCAGACGGTATCCGCAGGTACCTGCCAATAAGCATGCCTGGTTGCATTTCCCGGAAGACATAAGTACTCGCCAACGTTCCCACTGGCGTGACTCAGACTGACTTTTGTCGCAGCGCCGTCTCTTCAATAAATGCGTACAGACTGACGATCAAGGTACTGATCTCGACCCCGACTCCACACTCGCCGACATCGACCCCAATATCCTCGCGGGGAGTAGTGACTCTAGGAATAAAAAAAGGAAAATCGAGTAACTACACTGCTGTAAAGTGACCGCATTAATTGATCGCCGTTATACTGTCCCTCGAACCGGTGCACTTGCCTGTGTGATTGCTACCGCTTACCTCGGCCACCCGCAGTATCACTCCCGTCGACTTCTTGTCTCTCATCATATTATCCCTGCCTTTTTATACTGTTGTTTTCTGTCTCCGTCTCGCACTCGTCCTTGTCTACCTCACCGACACAGTCCATTGGGATTTCTGTAAGGCGCCAAGGAAGCAGCCGCATGGAGGGCGACAACAGAGTCGAGCAGTCAAACAAGCATACGTTGTTACCCCAAACGGTCCCTGAGCGTCAGAGAGCGCACTTAGAGTGTACAGGCTCGTGGGGCTTGGAATACGCCGGACGTGGATAGCGCGGGCCGCAAGTCACGTGTCGCGCAAGAGCGCGATAGCTGCTAAGTCGTGCGGTTGCATGTTGGCGCGTTGCTGATGCGCGCGGCGTGGGCGTACAGGCTGGAGGGGTTGGGTAGACCACTGATAAGTGCCGATGGTCGAGAGCGGGGCGGAGCGAGGTGCAGCGATGCCGCGCGAGGTCGAAAGTCGGGAAGTAGAAGAGGAGAGAAAGGGAGAAGAGCTAAACTGCGCAAGAACTGAGGAATCCGAGTTGATTGCTTTTCTGGGTACAAGGGAGTGTCCTATTTATGCTTTTCTACTGCTCCCTGGCTCTCTTACTCTGTGAGCATCCTCGCACGAAATCGCTAAGTCGCGTGCGCCTCGTACCAGGCCTGTTGAGCGCTCTTCTTCTTTGGTCGAGCCCGCGTCGTGTTTCAAGGGTCCTGGATAGTTTGAATGACCTGTCTAAGTGAAACAGGGGCCGCGCGAAGTGCGCGCGTAGTCTTGTACTAAAACGCAGCGTTGTGTCTTGGTCGGTATGGTGCGTGCCCACCTATGTGCGCGCCGAGCCATGCTGATCGCGTACGTCGCCGCGGTCCACCCGTTTGGTGGTATGTGGTTCCCCTTAGGTCTCCGTCGACCAGTCCCGCAGGCTAGGGAGAGCGCAGGCACATCGCGTAGTGCCTCGCCCTCACACAGTCTTGGACGTCTTCTGGGGTCCCCACGCTCATAACTGGTTTACGAACCAGTCCGGGCTTCGTAGGTTGCTGTTGCTGTCCTATTTAGGATCGTCTGGTGCCGATGCATTGGTGTGCGCGCGTGTGGTCGTAGTGTGACGCACCGCACTAGTTCAAGGTGCGCGCGGTTGCAGTTGTGACGCGCCGCACTAGTTCGAGGTGCGCGCGGTCGCAGTGCGTGCGGTCGCAGTGTGCGCGGTCGTAGTGTGACGCGCCGCACTAGGTCGAGGTGCGCGTGGTCGCAGTGCGACACGCCGCGCGGTCGTGCGCGTCCTTAAAGATTACAAAACCGTTATAAGTCGCAATTATAGGGGTCAGGGGAGTAGGGGGTGTATCATCTCCTCCCCACTGATATTCTAACTGTCCCCAGTTAGTCGGTCTTGTGCAGCGCTTGTTCGTGTCCAGTCAGGCCGCCGGCGCGCGCTTCGGTTGTGCGGCGATCGCCGCGCGATATGGGGCGGGCGTGCAGCCCTTATCGGATTTCCGGGCTTTTACGCCTGTCTTCTCGCTTTCTGCCATGTCGACGCCTGCTGCGTATGGTGATGCCCTTCAGGAAGTTTTTGATATCATCTGTGAGTGGAATGCGGTGCCGCTGTGTACTGCAGAGGTCGGGGACTTCGCCGCACGGGTGTTCGCGGCTGAGGTGTGTATTTGCTTGTGCGCCCTGGGGTGTTTGCTGATTTGTCCCAGACCAGGCTCGAGGCCGCCTATGCGGCGAATGCGGGCGCCTCGGCAGGGATTCCTGCAGAATGTCACACTGTCCTTAGCAACCTTCGCACAGAGTTTCGCGCGTTCGCCGTTGAGTCCTGGCTTGAACGCTTTCCCGGCTTTGTTGCAGACTTAGCGCCACGACTCCGCGCTTATGCGAGCGAACTGCGGGCCGCCGAGCGGTGCGTTGCAGATGCTGGTGATGAAGAGCCTGATCCGCACGCTTGCCTGTGGGCATTCTTGCTCGCCCTCAAGGAGTCGCATGACACCCGCCGGATGCCTGATGAAGATTATGAGTGGTTTCGCGCTCGGGCGCGCTTTGCCCTTAGCGAGTTAGCGGTGTCTTCTGCGCTCGACGCTGGTGCTGTGGACACGGCTACCACTGTCGTTGCTGCTGCTGTGACGCAGCCGGCGCCTTCTTCGCACGCGACGGCGGCGGCGTCGCCCGCGCTGCCCGCAGTTCCTTTTGTTGCCCTTCTGGATCCTCCCGCTCCGGCGCTCGCACGTCCTGCGCCGCGCATCGTTCGCCCGCCTTCTATTGATGTCGCGGTTGCCTCTTCCACGGTGGCGCCAGACGTCGCTGAGGGACGCAGTAGTAGTTTGAAGCGTGCGCGCTCGTCTCCTGACGCAGGTTCTTCTCGTTCTTCTCGGGTGCGTTGTTTTGTGGACTTTCTTCGTGTCTGTTTTATGCCTTTGTTAGTGCGTCCCTTGCCAGCTTGGTCATTCGAGGTGCGAGAGCGTCGCGGGTTCTTCGAAGTGCGCCCGTTGTTTGCAAATGGGTTGCGCTTGTGAGTTCCGCACTTCTTCTACCACGCTTGCTCCTCCTGTTGCTGGTTCGCTCGGTCCGTCACCTCCGTCTTCCACTTCGCCTTCGCCTTCGCCGGTCGCGGTCTCGCCTGTCCAAGCGTTGCCCGTCCAAGCGTTGCCCGTCCAAGTGTTGCCCGTCCTGTCAGGCTTGGACTTTGCGGAAGTTGATCGTCTTGGGGCCGTTGCCTTTTGGCGCGGCGAGGTTGCACGGGCGCACGCGGCTGCTGAGGCTGCGCGGGCCCATTTGCAGCTTGCTGAGCGGTCCTTGTCGTTGGCCTTGGGTGAGCTGGTCGCACCGCCCGTTCAGGCGGTACCTAGCTCTTCTCGCGCTTCGTCGCGCGGTCGCGGGGGTGTGGGTAAAGGAAAAGAGAAGAAAAGGAAGTAAAGTGAAGCGAGGGAAGTGGAGCGTGAAATGGTATGCTTGTTGCTGAGGTTTTTGAGTTCTTTTGTTTGTTGTATCGGTCTCGGGTGGTGCATGTGGATGAGAAAAATGGTGCACATTTCAGCGGCAAGTATGTAGAGGGGATAATTACTTAAAAGAAAGTGATGCTAGCTCGGAAAGAGCGGCTCGGCGCCACGCTCAGATCTGTGGAAGTCGACCGGGAGGGTGTTTTTCGCAATGCGCAGGCGCAAGCTACTTTCCGCTGTCCGCAATAGGTCGCTTCGCGTGTCATCACCGCGCAGCACCGCCCTTCCTTCGCTGAAGGTACGGGGATAAAAGGGTAATCTGAGAGTACGGGAGAGAGAGTTCAGCGGTACGAGTCCATTTCGAGAGAGTGTGCAGTCCAGAAACAAAGTCCAAAAGAGAGCGATCAGAAAAATATGGTACTCGCCACAGCGTCCGAGGGGGGTCCATCTCCTCCCCACTGAAAAAGTGACTGTCCTCAGTCTTCGTCCTCCTGCCCTACGTCCTGTCCCTGCTCGTCGCTATCTTCGCGCGAGGCCTGTTCTTGGGGCGCGTCGTCTCCGTCTGTCGCCGCGTCCATTGAATCTTCCATTTCGCGGAGTCGCGTGACGGTCATGTCAATGTGTTGCTCGATGTCGGGTATGTCGATGTGTTCGCACGCAAAGTAGGGTACAACGCGGAAGGCCGCAAATGGGCTGTGTGCTAGCGTCCCATCGAGTTCGCAAAGGATGTACGCACCGCCGCGGTTTCTTGAGACGACCACTAAGGGTCCGGTATATCGCGGGCGCATTTTGCGGTTAAGTGATTTCTCGATGGCAGTGTTGCGGACAAGTACCAAGTTGCCGCGCTGAAAGTTGAAGTCGCGGATAGTCGCGGCGTGGTCACGCTCAAAGTGCGCCGCCGCGCGGTTCCGTTCTTGATGGATACGTGCGCGCAGTCGCTCTAGATCTTCTGTACGCTTCTGTAGGGCTACTGTCACGATCACGTGACACGACGTACGCGTAAGTGTTCCCGATTTAGACGGACTGACTCGTATGATACAGCGTGGTTGCCAGCTCACGGATGCCAGCACCTTTTGCTCGCTGGCACATACATGTCTCATAGAAAATAGTACGAAATCCCTTAACCCATACAGTATATAAAGAACTGTAGACTAGCTTGTAGTCTTTAGCTAGTCTTTGACAAATCCCTAGCAAACTTGTCTTGTCTTGTTGCCCCTTTGCCCAGCAAAGCTTGCAGCAAAGCTGTCGACTCGGAAACCTTGAGACAACTCTTATCAAAGTTGTCTTATCACCTTCGAGCTCGAGCCCGACTCGATTTAGCCTTCGGCGCGAACGACCCGCTAGGATCGTAACAGCTACTGCTCGCCGCGCGATGAGGTCTGTAGTGGCGAGGAGTGAGTCTGGTGGCGGGAGGAGGTAGTTTGCTTCCACAATGTCGAAGGGAAGAAGTGGGTGGGTCCCAGTGGCGGCGTAGTATGACGTGCATCCCATGCACTTCCTAGGCGTGACCCGCTCTGACCAGAACACTGAGTGTGCGACTTGTGCCCATCGGCTCTTGTCGCCGTCTGCTGCTTTGTAGAGTGCTTGCCGTACGTCAAAGTGGGATCGCTCGACGATGCCGTTTGCGCGTGAGTTGTATCCGCTGATTCTGATGTGCTTGACATGGTATTTCTTCTCTAGATATCCAAGCGCGGTGACGAAGGGCTTGCCGTTGTCTGAGACTATCTCCACCAGGGTGCCCCAACGGCACAAGACGTCTTGAAATATCCAGTCGCCAATGGTTTGTGCGGTCTCTTTGCGGAGCATGCGGAACTCGGGATAGTGTGTAAGTGAGCAGCGGCCTTGGACGATGTAGGCAAAGCCGCCAGAGCGCGGGAGGTGCATGGTGTCCATATACATTTTGGCGAAGAGTGGTGCTGGCGTAGCGACAATGGGTGGTATTGCGACTTGTCGCATCTGTCGCGTCTGGCAGATGTGGCAGCTGCGCACGTACCAGGCGATGTCGTGACCTATGAAGGGCCACCAGTACCGCTCTGTGACAAGCGCGTGGGTCGCGTAATAGCCGCAGTGGCCGACATCGTCATGCACGGCGTGGATCGCCTCGATGCGCCTGTTTTTGTATAAGACCCGCTTGTGGGCTCCTTGTGCGTCGCGCTTCCACAGCGCGCCTTCGTCTGTGAAGAACCCTGAAGCGTAGCGAATCAGCGCTTCGTAGTCGCAGTCTGATAAACCCTCGGGCCGCTCAAAGAAGACCAGCCAGTCATGTGCCAGTTCCAACTTCTTGTCCGCTTGTGCCGCGTTCATAGTTCGCGGGATAATGTTGTAGTCAAGGTCTTCGCCGGGCTCATCTTCTTGCGCGTCTTCTAGGTGGTGGACTGAGGCTTCGGTGGCGAGGGCGTAGAGTAGGTTTGATGAGCGCGGTGCGCGCGCTGTGTTGTTGATGAGGTGAACAAAGCCGTAGAGGTTGTCGACCCAGTCGTCGAAGCCGCTTGCATCTTCTTCCGTCTCGATGTCGCCGGGCTGGGGTGGTCGCCAAGACAGTCCGTCAGGCCCATGCTGCTTTCCCGGGATATGTCTGAGCTCGAAGTGAAACGTTAATATTGAAACGATCCAGCGGTTTATGCTGGCCGATGGTGCGGTGTCCGGGTTGTTGAGCATCCCTTTAATATAGCGAGCATCGACTTCGACGATGAGATTGCGGACACCGACTAGGAAGATCTTGTACACGCACAAGGCGCAGAAGAGGCCGTATAGCTCCAGCTTTGGCTGGGAAAATCTTCGTTCGCGGTCGTTGAGTGAGATTGATCCGAAGCGGGCGAAGTACCGCTTGCGTGGGTTGTCGAGGTCGGCTTGGCAGATGTAGAATCCAACGGCGATTTGCGAGGTGTCTACAGCTAGGATGACGGGCGAGTCGGAGGAGTAGTCGATAGGGCGAAGTGCGGGTGACTCAAGGAGCGCTTTCTTCAAGTCCTCTTGTGCCGCGATTTGTGCCTCACCGAATTGGAATGGGACGCCCTTGCGCGTAAGTTGCACTAAGGGGTTAGCGCGCTTTGAGAAGTTGTGAATAAAGATGCGGCACACGCCTGCGGTGCCGAGGAAGGCTCGGACGTCCGACAGGTCTTTGCATGGGCCCCAATTGGCGATCTTGTCTACGCGGCTCGTGTCAGGGAGGCGGCCTAGTGGTGTGCAGCGGTGCCCGACCGCCATGATTTCTTCGGCGCAGAGTAGCAACTTGTAGCCGCTGAACGTGCCACCACAGTACTTGACGCGCTGTACCACGCGGTTGAGGCCTTGAAAGTGCTCCCAGACGAAGCGGCGGATCCCGGGGTTCTCGGCGATCCGTTCGTCGCTGCCGTCTGGTTGCGTGTAACGCGTTGCGGGGCCCCGGATGGGGACGTCATCGATGTATGGTACTGTAGTGTCTGGGATCTCTGGCTGCAGGATGCAAGTGACGTCGTCATGGAAGATGGGCACAGAGTTAGTCCATCCCATAGGTAATGTTACCAGGCGCAGCGCGCCAAAGGGTGATTGAAAGGTGGTGAGGTCGCGTGATGTTTCCGCGAGGCCACGTTCGTCATACCCGACGTATAAGTCAAGCATTCCACCGCACGCGCGCCCCGCGAAGTGCTCGCCTATTTGGTCTGTGAAAGGTGTGACGCCTGCGTGTTTGATGGTAACTTGATTGAGCGGCTCCAAGCTGTGGACTATGCGGAGCGATTTGCCGTCCTTCTTGACGACGCAGAACCACCGGGAGCGATAAGAGGAGTTGGACGGTTCATATACGCCAGCGTCGAGTTTGACCTTGATGAGGCGGCAGACTTCGTCGTAGATCCCAGGTGGTATTGGAATGTTTCGCTGCGCCCACGGCTTGTGCGGAATTGTCGGTATTTCAATAGGCGGGAAGAAGTCCTCGCGGAAGTGTCCGCGCTCTTGATCGGTCCACACGAAGGCACCATTCTGTAAGCACATAAAATGGTGGACAAGCTTACGCTTGTCTGGTAGTAGGAAGTCGCCTGCGTGTACTTGGTCGAATTGCTCTTTGCGCTCTTCTGTGTAGTGGCCTGTTGGCGCGAAGTCGGGAGGTCGCGATTGTAGTTGTGGGATATCTTGTAGCGGGTCGCCCTTGATGTCGCGTATGATGCGGAAGCGGCTTGGTAGTTCTGTTTCGATGGGGCGGATCTTGCGGGCGACTGGTTTGTACTTCTTGCCCGCGAAGATGGCGAGCGGTGTGCGGGTATTGGGGGTATGGATGTATGCCGCGGCCATGGGCGCCGCTGGCTCGTCATGGTGGGTATCAGAGTGAGATAGTGAAAAGAAAGTGCTAAGGGCTGGGGAGTCGTTATTGCACAAAGATAAATAGGCCGCTGCTAAGTCGCGCTGTGTCGCACTGGCCGGGAGTTGCGCGCATGCTTCTATATACACTTGTCTGTTGCTGGAATCGTAGTTGAGGGTTATCGCGAGCTCTCCTTGGTTGTTTACCAAATCATCGATACTCAAAAATCCTGCTTTTGCTGGTGTCCGCGGCGGTCTGCGAAGCGGTGGGTGCCGCGCGCGGTGGTGGGGACGGTTGTGGTCTTCCCGGTGTTGGGGTCGCAGATGGTAATAGACTGGTTCTCGTCACGATAGTTGCGCACGACCGATTGGGTGAGGATGTCGAAGGGGCGTCCTAGGAGAATGTCGTAGGCAGGCGACCGGAGGATGTGTACCTGCATATAGAGCATGATCTCGCTGATGGAGAATGCGACATTACGTGCCAGCCCTAGCGACTGGTTTACGCTTCCATTGGCCGAGATCATGTTGAGTTTGACGGAGGGGTCGTAGGCAAGTGCGAGCGCGTTGCAGACTTCTTCTGACATTGCTACGATTTGGCATCCCGGGTCGAGGATTGCTTCGACGTGCTCTTGTCCATCGACCACTGGTAGGATTGCCCGAAGCGCGTTTGATTCCGTCGCTACTTCTACTTCATCTTGCGTATCTTGTGCGTCTGCTGCCGCCTTCACGTAGATTCCTTGTGGACTTGTGCTAGTTGGTGGGCGTGCTGCCGCAGCGAAGGCGGCGGGCATGTGTGCGAGTTGCGCTCCTTCTCTTGCTTCATCTTCTTCGGCTGCTTCTTCGGCCTCTTCGAGTAGGGTTTGTGCAGTGTCGCAAGGAATGCGATGTTTGATAGTCGCGTCTGCTACTTGCGCGCGGAGTTCTGGGGCGAGTGAGAGTAACTCACGCTGGGTAACAGTGATTGGTGTCTCCATCGCGCGTTTGTAGACTTCTTGGGCGACCTTCTCGTCGTGTATCTTCGCAGTAGTGGTGTACGCTTGTTCATTCTTGCGCATGGTTGGTACCGTTGGCTTGCTAGCTGTGTCGCCTTCGCACGTGGCAGCGTATGGATGACTTTGGTCGGTGGCCTCTTGGACTTCTCGCTCTTTGCCCTTCTTGACGGTGGATGCGCCTTCTTGAGACTGCGGAGGTAGTCCCCGCGGGAACGGTGAGGGGTACGCTTCGCCACTAACTGCGCCGCTGCCGCCGCCTGGTGCGGTTGCCGTATTTTCGCGCGCGGTCCGCGGCTTTGTGGCAGCGTCGGGCCTAGGGCCTGGATGCCGCCTCAGTGCGTACAGCCCCGGTTGACTCACCTCTGAGTGCTGGCCCGCGTACAACGCGGGGTGGCCAATGCTCGACTGGCTCGCTGACTCGCTCGCAGGTGCTGTCGCAGACAGTGCCGCCGCAACCTCGAGGATCATTTGCGATGCCATCTGCCCGGGGTTTCGCCGGTGCCACTCATCCACACGGTCGCGAAGCCAGGCACCCGTGATATCGCGCGGGACCATCGCCCCTGAGGGAAGTACAACCTTACCTTCAGGGTTGCGCTTACACTTACTGGCTCGGTTGTACTCCGCTACGACCTCACATTCCCTGATAAAGTGGCCAGCGCCCCCGCAGAAGTTGCAAGAGGCGCCAGTTGTACCCGGGGGTCGCGATCCCGCGTTCCTGGGCTTGCCTCCGTTTTGCACCTCTAGGACTGTCTTGAACATCTCACCAAGGCTTGCTACTGCTTGCGTGAGGGCTTCTATTTTGATCGTATTTGCGTCTGGCTGTGTTGGAGCTGGTGAGGGCGATGCCTGGTATTGCATGCTGGGCGATGCGCCGGCTAGCGCGCTTGGGCTTGTTCCCATGAGGACAAAATTTGCCGCATCATATATGTCGCCCAGGTCGTATGGGTCGTCCGGCATGTGGTCGGGCATCTTCAGCTGGAGTCGCTGCATGATGCGTTGCGAGAGGTCTGGGCGGACGCCACGGAGGAAGGCCCGCGACTGTTCCGCTGTCGACATGTGGTTTTTACTGATGAGGTAGCGCGTGATCAGCAGAAATTGGCGATTGTAATCGCCCAGATCGCTAGCTGAGAATATGCCTACGCGCGCGCGCTCTCCGATGACCGCGTCCAGGTCTTGCATGGTGTAGGTGCGGTCGTCAGATGCACCAGGGTATAGCTTGAGGATGTCGGCCCTGAACTCGGCGTAGGTTTTTGTCGCGTCATTGAATGCTGGGGTAGTCTTCCATAGTTTTTCTGTGCGGACCGCTTTGAGGTATCTGACTGCGGCTTGTTTGCGTTCGCCATCTGCGGCGACTGTGTGGTTGTCGAGGAGGAGTTCGAGGTCGGCAAAGTAGCGTTCTATTTCTTCTGGCTGTGTTTCATCAAAGCTGGGCGCAGAGCGCTCTGTACGCGCTGGTAGATCGGCGAAGGCCATTCTTGGTCTAGCTGGTCTGATAGCGGGGATTGCGCGGGCTGGTGGTATTACCGGTGCTGAGGGGTTGCCGGTAGCTGGTGCGTGTGGCGCAACTTGAGGAATGGAGAGCGGTGAGGTGTTTGATGGGTTAGTCGGGGCGCTTGCAGTCACTTGGGATGGTTGTTGTTGTTGTTGACGGAGAGCGCGTGCCCTTGACCGCGTGGTTGCGCCCTGTGGAACTGGTTGGAGATCTGGGGGTTGCTGCAGGATGAGCTCTACTTTGCTTTCACTGCTCGCTTCTGCGCAGGTTGAAGAGGGAGTTGAGAGTGTTACACTTGACTCTGAACTAGGGGAAAGAGGAGTTAGCGGACTTGGCGGGGGGAAACTACCTGGAAGTGATTCCGTTGGATCGTATCCGGTGGCGATCAGTTCTTCTAGTAAGCTTCGCGGGTCGTGAAAGTGCGCAATGGTCTTTTGAGGGATGAAGAAAAATGAAGAGCTCGGCGGATTTTGAATTCCGAGCCCCCTGCGGTGGTCACCAAATATGTTACCCCAAACGGTCCCTGAGCGTCAGAGAGCGCGCTTAGAGTGTACAGGCTCATGGGGCTTGGAATGCGCCGGTCGTGGATAGCGCGGGCCGCAAGTCACGTGTCGCGCGAGAGCGCGATAGCTGCTAAGTCGTGCGGTTGTGCGTTGGCGCGTTGCTGATGCGCGCGGTGCGGGCGTACGGGCTGGAGGGGTCGGGTAGACCACTGATAAGTGCCGATGGTCGAGAGCGGGGCGGAGCGAGGTGCAGCGATGCCGCGCGAGGTCGAAAGTCGGGAAGTAGAAGAGGAGAGAAAGGGAGAAGAGCTAAACTGTGCGAGAACTGAGGAATCCGAGTTGATTGCTTTTCTGAGTACAAGGGAGTGTCCTATTTATGCTTTTCTACTGCTCCCTGGCTCTCTTACTCTGTGAGCATCCTCGCGCGAAATCGCTAAGTCGCGCGCGCCTCGTACCAGGCCTGTTGAGCGCTCTTCTTCTTCGGTCAAGCCTGCGTCGTGTTTCGAGGGTCCTGGATAGTTTGAATGACCTGTCTAAGTGAAACAGGGGCTGCGCAAAGTGCGCGCGTAGTCTTGTACTAAAACGCGGCGTTGTGTCTTGGTTGGTATGGTGCGCGCCCGCCTATGTGCGCGCCGAGCCATGCTGATCGCGTACGTCGCCGCGGTCCACCCATTTGGTGGTATGTGGTTCCCCTTAGGTCTCCGTCGACCGGTCCCACAGGCTAGGGAGAGCGCAGGCACATCGCGTAGTGCCTCGCCCTCACACAGTCTTGGACGTCTTCTGGGGTCCCCGCGCTCATAACTGGTTTATGAACCAGTCCGGGCTTCGTAGGTTGCTGTTGCTGTCCTATTTAGGATCGTCTGGTGCCGATGCGTTGGTGTGCGCGCGCGCGGTCGTAGTGTGAGCGGTCGTAGTGTGACGCACCGCACTAGTTCGAGGTGCACGCGGTCGCAGTGCATGCGGTCGTAGTGTGACGCGCCGCACTAGTTCGAGGTGCGCGTGGTCGCAGTGCGTGCGGTCGCAGTGCGCGCAGTCGTAGTGTGACGCGCCGCACTAGGTCGAGGTGCGCGCGGTCGCAGTGCGACTCGCCGCGCGGTCGCAGTGCGACTCGCCGCGCGGTCGTGCGCGTCCTTAAAGATTACAAAACCGTTATAAGTCACGATTATAGGGGTCAGGGGAGTAGGGGGCGTATCAACGTGTATTATTGCTCCTCTGTCTTATGACCACGTTTTCCTTGTTGGCCGTACCGTTGAGAATTGTCCTATGTTCTCTGCTCCCCGTCTGTCACCCGACCACCCTCACGACCACCCCTGGCTACATCCAAGACTCCATGGCCCCATCTACGGCCCCTCTGCGCCTCGCATCTGTTGTTAGCTACGCAGTGGAGGCTAACACCGCGTGGCATAGTGCCTTGGTCATTCCCTCGTGTTATGTGTATGTCCCTGCCCAGTCTCTCTCGTCAACGCAGACATATCTTACTGCCTGCACCAGTTCCACTTCCCACGTGTTCGTCTGCCGCCGAATTTCTATCTCATAATCCATACCCCTCGCTGCTCCCGTTCCCTCTGATTCGACCTCGTAATTGGAGCGCCTCTGTCAGTTGATCACATGTACCTACGTATCATCTTGATGCTTGAATACAATGTCGTCCGTTCCATCTCCATTGTGTGTGTAATAAGAGAGATCCACCAACACGCCCCGATCGATATAGTTATACGGTTCTGACCTGCGCATGTAAATACAGTGACGATTCAATTTCATTCATTCATCGAGAACATCCTCTACTTCTGCCACATCCAACCCGGGCTTCTCAAGCAGAAAATACCGAGCGCTTCGGTCTCCTTCACGCAGCGTCATGGGCACCATGGCTACGACGGACTTGATGTCCTTCACATTTACAACTCGCAGGACCGCTTGACCCTGGTATGCGCATGAATATACCGTTTTCGAAGATGCTTCAAGCAACCCCTTGTCTGGCTCAGACCAAACTGAGACTAGCGCATACACGCGCTCTACTCCGAGGTGGTCGCTTCGGAAGTAGAACTGAACCCCGCCAATAAGGAAGGATTCCATAGTAGTAAACTAGGAAAATAAGATGCGAATCTCATCTCAATGGTAATGCCACTCACCTTTACGTTGCGGGAACGACGGACACTCTCGGCGGATCGTGCCTGTGCAGCCTCCTTCCACACACAGCGAGCGATTTGCAGGTTAGGAAGGCGAAGGCGAGCCCATCGGATGTACCTCGGCTGCCAGTCTAAGGGCACCTGGCCCTCATCCGAGTCCGAACACAACCACGCGCGGATTGTATCCACCTGTTCTCCTACGAGAGTGACGGCAGTCTCATCCCGAGCCCTAAGAAGAACATAGCCATCGCCGAGGTCGACGGCACCTCGTGGTAGGCTGGGGGCGTCCGGCGCTAGGTCAGGCAGAATCGCGTGGATCGCGGATAATTGTGAGCGACGCAGTCCGCAGTTTGCGATGTTTGCAAATGGGTTTGAAGGTTGTTTGACTTCCTCACCCAGGTTTCCAATAGTGCGCTCCATGGTCCACTGAGACGAATAAGCACCAGGTCCCAGACGGACGGCATCCAGAGCGAGATGAGAGAGTCCGTGGATACTCTGTCGACAGAAATGGAGTCGCGATGTCATTCGGCGATAATAAATCGCCTCGTATTCCTCGGTAAAGTCGAGCACAAGCTGATGAGCCACTTGAAGCTGGGAGACCGATATCGCACGCTGTTGGAGGAGCCGAACAGCCGACGCTAGCTTACAGAAGTTCAGCCAGTCGCGTCGCGGAAGAATGCCGTAGAGCAACGCCAGGCAGTACCCAAAGACATAGATTAGAAACTCCCAGGCTTTGTAGCCACTGGAGATCTTCTCGGCGGGGTTCCAAGGAGGGCAATCGAACGAGCCAGGCAAGTACGGACGGCAGAGCGCTACTTCCTGGCTGTGCAGTTTCCAAGTGTCGCCGACGAGTACGACCCAGTCCCAGAGATCCTTCGAGTCGTTCTTGTCACAGTCTATGGTCCCGCGCCAGAGGCCTAAGAGCAAGTCGGGAAGATTGATTGCGATGATGTGCATGTGGTCGATAGCCAAGCACCCAGGGAGACCAGTCGAGTGTTTCGGATCCAGGCCCAGGAAGATGCTTGGTTTGCACAAGCCAGTCTCCTTCCGATTCAGTTTGAACTGCGCGTCGGTGCGGCTTTTAAGAACTTAATAAGAAGTAGATTCTTGGAAGAATTTCTTCCAAGAATCTTGTAGATCTTCGGCTTCACAAAGTTCCCAATTCGCATTGCTCACCAGAAGCGCTCACGAATGCCTTGTCTGGGATGGCTCAGCTTCGATTACTATCACTCCATTTTCTCTCTACTACAAATCACCTCGCCCCGCCCCAAGCATCCGAGGATCGCGTTGTTTTCCCTGTTCTTGCCCACCTTAATTTTCGAGGAAGTTCCAGTTATTTGGAAGGCCTTGTAGCTAGGATCGATGCTCCTCGTTTAGGGGATATCGAAGTCACATTCTTCAATGAAGCCATCTCCGGACTTCCAGAACTTAGCGTATTCGTCAATCAGATAGAAACACACAAGTCACACCGTCGAGCATATATTCGATCTTCTGAGCGCGCCATCTCCATCTCCTTCAAGTTGATACAGCCAGGAGCTCCCACGTGCCTTACATTGCGATTGTTCTGCGAACCATTGAGCGACCAGCTATCCTTCATGACACGAGTCCGCATTCATTTTTCTGCTTTTCTTCTCAATGTGGAGGATGTATGCATCAGTGCGACGCGACGACCAGGATGGAAGGGTTGCTTTCATAGCGGACAATGGCTGGAGCTTATCAACTCGTTTACAGGTGTAAAACGGCTTCGTGTCGCCGGGAACCTCTCGACACACATCATGTGTGGTTTTCGACTGCCGGACAGTCGGGGCGAAACTGTGCTACCTAGTACCTTGCAAAAGCTCGACATACCGTGGCCTTGGCCACGTCATGCGTCTTTGAGGGAGGCCGTAGTATCATTCATGATTACTCGTCGGCTCTCTGGCCATCGTATAACGGTGGAATATGAACGACTATACCAAATCGATGAATCATGTGGAACTGGTACGACGTATGCCTAGTGCCACCTCTATTACTCGCTCACTCGCTTGGAGTAGGATATCTTCCTCAGCAGGTGACGATTGAGATGCTCTCCGACGACATCCTTCTTGACATATTTCGTCATTGTCTGGATCCCACTCCGCAAATTTGGCCTACGCTCGCGTGCGTGTGCCAAAGATGGCGACAGATCGTACATACGTCACCTCTGGGTCTAAACCTTCGACTCTACTTTACGCCGGGAACACCCGTTTTGAACGCTCTAGATTGTTGGCCAGCTCTGCCTATCATGGTACAGTACGGGGGGTTTCCGAATCTCGATCCGCCGGCTTTCGACGATGACAATATTATGGCCGCACTAAAGCAATCTGGTCGTGTTAGCTCTATCCGCCTTACCGTCACCAGTTCGCTCCTTGGAAAACTTTCCGCAATATCTGAGCCATTTTCGGAACTAAAAGAACTCGTTCTTCTGTCCCGAGATAACACGCAGCTGACCCTCCCCAGCACCTTTCGGTGGGGCCCTCGCCTGGGAACTCTCCACTCGACCAGGATTGCGTTTCCCTCATTGCCGCGGCTACTTTCACACTCCCACGACCTCGTAGATCTTCAGCTCCACGAAATTCCTAGTGCTGGGTATTTTTCCCCGGAAGCGTTCGCGAATGCGTTGTCCAGGATGACCAATCTTCGAACACTTTCACTCCATTTCCGTTCCCTCCCACCTCGCCGAAACTACCTCGCCTTGCCTCCACCTTCGTGGGAACGCGTTGCTCTCCCCGCTCTCTCCCACCTCAAATATCGAGGAACTAGCAAGTACCTGGACAGCTTAGTGGCAAGAATAGATGCACCTGTTCTCGGGGATATTGATATCACGTTCTTCAGCCAACCCACAATGGACGCTTCGCAACTTGGCCGATTCATCGAGCGGACAGAAATGCAGACCATGATCAATCAAGCGGAAGTTGAAACCTCCCCGGATGGAATTTCCGTCTCCTTTTTCCACTCAAGCACTTCTACACCTGTCCGATTACAAATATCGTGCAAGCAGTTAGACTGGCAGTTGTCCTCGATGGCTCAAGTTTGTGATCAATTTTCTCCGCTCCACATAGAAACTCTAGGCATCAATACGACACAATCGCCAAGTGGGCAGGATGACGTGGGTGATGAACAATGGCTGGAACTTATCCGCCCATTCTGCGGCGCAAGAGACTTTCATGTGGCTGGCGTACATGCGAATGACATCTTGTGCGCCTTGCGTCCGGCCCATTGGCACACAACTGGCACAACCTTGCTCCCTGCCCTGCGCGACCTTTGTGTAGAGCACCCTATAGCGATGGATGGGGCACCGTGGGATGCTGTACTGTCGTTCGTCACTTCGCGATCACTCTCCAACCGTCCCGTACGGGTTACTGCGCCGTCGTACCAGTGCCATATCTGCTATGCCAGTTTTGGACAGCAGCGTGAACTCCAACATCACCTTGAACGCGAGCATGGATACCAAAAGGCCTGCTTGTATTGCGACGACTTCGAGTGTGTGCCGGGATACAATTTTCTATTCCCAGAACACATCAAGAGGGAACACCCTGAAGTCACACGTAACGACGCACTCCTTTCGAATCCTGATTTAAAACGTTTCCGCCCTTCCCAAATTAACAGTCTCGTTAATCGCCACAGTTCTCCGCGCGCGCCAGTCACTGTCGCTCTCTCCGCTCGCCCAATATCTAGGGATTTCGACACGGGACGAGATACCAGCGTGGCCTAACGGCACCCTCCTTCGCACCCTTGCCACTGCCCGCCGCGTTCCCCAAGGGCACATGTAATTGTATAGTCTACGGAGAGGGTTTTCCTTCTTTTTCTTCCCCCTCAACTTTTTTGTTTTTATCTTCGAAAGGATGACGCAGAGCTCACAGATGATTCTGTATTCGCGCGTTTTGTGTACGCGATAACAATATTGAGTGATTGCCAACTTAAGATTTCGCATACACAAGATGTATAGAGGAGTACAGGCGCTGAGGGTACAAGTACTTTACGCCGTGCGCGCCTAAGAACTGCGACTTCTTGAGGTTCGTAGAAATTGTAGAAATTAAAGGAAAAGAAAATGAAGGCCGCACCACCGTCACCATCGCCACCCATAAGAAAAGAAAAGAAAAAAAGACAATCCCGACGTTTTTCGCGAAAAAAAATTCGATAGAAATCATCACAAGTCCTGAGACGCTAGTACTAGTAAAAGGCAGACATAAGGCGATGAGACGGAGAGGGGGCGTGATGCTGCCATTTAGCCTGCAACAACCAAAAAAATTAGACCGTTTTATCCTTTGTATTTAGGGCGTTATCCCGCGCACAGCCCACCACCACTGCCGAGCCCCTCATAATCGAGTGTCGCCGGCGCAGGCCCGCCAGACGACAGCGACAGCAGAGGGGGAGGCGCAGTCGGGTCGTCGATGCCCATCTTGTAAGTTATGGGTGAGCGGCGCGCGAGGCGAACTAGATAGAACACGAAGTCTCAGGATCGCGCGTGTACGAGCGATGTCTCAATGTATTTACCTAGATAGAACACAAAGTCTATTCGGGGCGTAAGCGTGCTGGAAAGTAAACGAGTGGTAAAGTATGCTCACCTCAGGATCGCGCGTGTATGAGCGATGTCTGAGGTGCTAGGTACGAGGGAACGAAAGTATTTGTACTACGGAGTCCAAAGTGTAATACGTATGGCTGTCATGCTACACCGTACACACTATTGTTGGTCACGCCATTGTTGGAGCCGCTGTTGCTGTCGTGTATGTGGCCCTTGGAGGGCCGCCGGAATTTGTCGGGTCCGTCGAGGCGCGGGACATTACTACTACCGTACGAGTCGTTTAACTTGGCGGCGGCGAGAGTCGAGTGTTTGACCCGCGTTGTTGTTGTTGGCGAAAACGTTTTGCGGAACATAGGTAGGAGCGGCGTGTTCATCATGCTGGCCCAGCTGTCGCCGATGATTCAGACGGGGGAGAGCCCGTCCAGACCGCCGGGAGCGGTACTGCCATCGGGGAGAGTGGAAGGCAGAGCCATCGGAGAGGCCAGAGAAGTCGGTACGATACGGACGGTACGACCTGGGTTCAACCGATATCTCTTGCGTGGAGGAATTGTCTCGCTCCGGTCCCGGGCCGAGGACCCCGGCCCCAGTGCCACGTTCTCTGCTCGTGGCGAGCTCTGGCGCAGAATACGACGCGCGGCGTTGCCAGCGGCTTTGAGTTTAGCGCGCTGCTGGGCAAGCGTGGGCGGTTGCGCTTGGATTGCCGACGGTATTGGCGGTATCCGGATAGGGAAGAGGAAGAGGAGTCGAAGGCAAGCGACTGGCGGTTCGTGGCGCTGGTGCTGAAGGTGCGGGCGGAGGGGAACCGGGGATTGTTGACTTGAGTCCGGGCGATTTGGGATTCATATTGGCAAGCTTCGCTTCCATCTGGCTCTGCACGGAACCCAAACAGCCGGGCTCAGAAGAGCAGTCATGGGGTCAGCCCTGGCCATTGTTGCAGGACGGTGGAGAAGAAGCGGATCTGTACTTGAGTAGAATATTGTAAGACGTAAAGAGCGGCTGTGCGCTCTGCTTCGGAGAGAACCTTGGACCCTGCGAGCGTGTAAGACCATCAGGATGAGAGGAAGGGGTATCGAAGTTACATTGCTCAATGGCACTGAGTTCCTCCTTAAAATTGACCTCGGAAGAAGCAACACCCATCTCTTCCTAAAGAACCCAATATGGGTAGTACGTGAGAAGACGATTTGCGTGGTGGCGATCATGACGATAAAACAGATAATACTCACCGGCATCACTTCGTAACGATGAAGGTCTCAAACCACTGGTCGATAGCATCCGCTACGAAGAGAGTCAGGTCGAGAAAGAAAGAAAAAACTGATACAGGGAGGTAGGAGGGGAATCGGCTGAGAAACCCACCTTCTGGGGTTTGAAAGGTGACGCTGCCTGGGAGCTCGCTAGCCGCCAGGGGGCCCGCCTCCAAGGCGTGGTGAGGGGAGACTGGAGCCCTGCGATGTCGTGGCCGAGGGGCGGGCGGCGGGGCCCATGGACCGTGATGGACGAACGTGGGCTGAGGTTCTTGCCGTCCTAGCCTTGCATGGATGAAGAACTGGGACTTGGGCTGGAGGGAGGCCTGAGCGAGGACATCTGTTGGAACTACAGTTTTGGAGGAATGGACTGTGTATATGCTCGCGTTGCGACGAAGAAAGAGAAAAACAAGAGGAGGCGAGCTCGTTCTTGTTTGTTTTATTGATTGAAAGGGGGTGGCCGCGATAAGAGAGGCCGGCGTCAAGTCGGGATTGTACAATAACAAGTCGGCGCGGGGTGTAGACTCTTGACGCGTAACCAGCCGTTCGAATGGGGGTGGGGTCTAGGGACTCGTCTGGAGGGCCCGCGTGGCGAGGCGAGACCGTAGGTCCTGTGACGCGGCAGCCGAGGGGCGGCGGGACCGGACAAGCAGGGGAGTCTGAGGTTCAGCTGGGATCGAGCTCGAGGGAAGCCTGAGTGAGGTGGACATCTGTGCGTGGCGCGTTGTTGGCGATGGTTCGAAAGAAACTCAGGCGTATAGCAAAAAAGGAAATATTTCACCACCGCAGATCACAGGCCGTTTTTTCAAGGCTCAAGCCGACGCGAATTGGAAGAAGCCATACAGCAAGTTTCATACTGTAACGCTATTGTAAAAAGGGAGAGAAGAGGGGATGCGTGTACTTGTGCGTCACTTGATGGTGTGGTTATTTGTTTGCTCGTCTTTCTGTTGATGATTTCGAACATCTTGAGCGTCTTCCTGCTCGCCGTGCCCTGCGTCACTGCCGCCTTCAGCACCTGAACGTCTACCACCGCCATCTCTTCCACATTATTCCCTCGGTATTCGACATGTACTTATGCACCGGTCCTTCAATACAATTGACACTGTACACGTTAGCTCGCACAGCAATGCGCTGACCACGTCACTCTGCTGCATATATGCGGCGAGTATATGCCAAACGTTTTCATCTGATTGAATCAAGCTGGTGTGACAAGTTCCGGATATCTCTTATAGGGGGAGGGGAATGGTCGCGCTCCGAGACCTGGCGGAGATAACCCGGTAGCACAGACGCCGCGCAATGAAGGTGAGGTCTGGCACAAAGACACCGTGGGCCTCATTACCGGGTCCGAGTTGGGCGCGCTGTTGGGCGAGCGTGGCTCTGCAGCAGTCACTCTAACTATTAGCGGTGCTGGAGGTAAAGTAGAAAGGATGGAGGTTGACTCGATGTGATTGGTGATTTGGGTTGGCACTGGCGTGGGCTGAGAGGGACAGACGAGGTCCATACTTGTCCAGCATCTAGCTCTGCGCAGAACTACCGAAGGCTGGACTCAGGACAGTAATCATGCGGTCGACCCTGGAAAATTTGTTCCATGACGGTGATGAGGAAGCAGGTCTGAAATGACGCCGAAAATCATGAGGGGCTGTACGTCTTCAGTGGAAAGTCTGAAATTTAAAGAGATGGGTGCAATCGTAAGGGTGGTGGAAAGGGACGCGCCACTCACATGGGCCGATGGCGCTGTTCCCACTGGCAATAGTTCAACGTTCACCCAGGAGGTTTATGCAGAAAGGCTTCGACCGTCTTCTCCTGAAAGCCTCATTGTGAAAGTGTAGAGATGATGGTCGCAGTGGGTGATGATAGCGATAGTGAGCATTGAAAGTGACCTGTATGATTCCCGGGCCAAAGAAAAATGGCTTTACGGTGATGCAGCCATTTTTGCGCGCACGAAAGCGCTGACACAGCCACAAGGCGGTGGTATGAGTCCGACTCGGACTCATGCGTCCGAGTCACTACTGCTGTACTACTGTACTGTACTTGGTCTCCTAGGCCCTAATTATTCAGCCGATGGGCAGTGTGATAACTTCGTGTTCTTTGTATTCCATCGTGTTCTACAATAAGAATACAACAGCAATGGCTGCTCCGTTCGTCAAGCCGTTCGTTCTCCCCTCATGCCCTTTCTAAAGTAAGTAATCTAGTGTCTTCACTTCCGTTCGACGTGACGGTCAATGTCACTAATATCTCAATAGACGTGCCCGTGGCCGATTCGTACCGCCGGCCCAACCCGTTACCACCCCAAACGAATTCCCTGCCTGTGGAAGAGGTACATCTTTCGCTAATACCTACGCCTCTAGCTAACTTCTTCATTTTCTCAATAAGTCACGATCGGAGAGCTTTCAGACGATTGCCTCCTGAACATATTTCGTTACTATCTCGATGTCTCTCCACGACGTTGGCCTAGGCTTGTCCACATATGTCGCAGATGGCGACGTATCGTACTTACATCTCAGCGGGCTCTGCACCTTCAAATTTTCTGTACGCACGGAACGCCTGTACTGAAGACTCTAGATTGCTGGCCCGCCCAACCTATCGTCATAAAGTACGGGGGGTCTCTGGAGCTCGATCCGCCGGCTCCCGAGGAGGACAACATCCTGGCCGCACTGAAGCAGTCTGACCGTCTCAGTTCTATCAGCCTCACTATCATAGACACTCTCCTGGAAAAATTATCCGCGATCGAGAGGCCGTTTTCGGAACTGGAAGACCTCGTCCTTCTGTCTCGAGATAGCCTACTGAACCTACCCAGCACTTTTCGGTGGGGCCCACACCTCCGAGTCCGTAGTCTCCACTCGACTAGGGTCGCCTCTCCCGCACTCCTTCAGCTTCACCCAGTTCTGCATATATCACCAGAAGCGCTCACAAATGCCTTGTCCGGGAGGGCCCACCTTCGTTCACTTTCGCTCCATTTTCCCCCTACCGACCATTACATTTCCTCCCCACCGTCCGGGGAACGCATCGTTCTCCCTGTCCATACCCGCCTTGATTTTCGAGGAACTACCAAGTACTTAGAATGCCTTGTGGCCAGAATCGATGCTCCTCGCTTAGGGAATATCGAAATCACATTCTTCAATAAACTCATCTTCGATGTGTCGAAACTTGGCAAATTCATCGATCGGATAGAAATGCAAAAGTTGTACCAACGAGCACATATTCTATCTTCTTCTGGGCGCGACATCACCATCTCCTTGATACAGCCAGGAATTCCCACGCGCCTTAAATTGCAAGTATTCTGCGAGCCATTGAGCGAGCAGCTATCCTCCATGGCCCGAATCTGCAATCATTTTTCTGCTCTCCTTTTTAATGTGGAGGATCTACGCGTCAGTGCGACGCGACATCAAGATATTTCTTATTTCGGACAATGGCTGGAGCCTATCCGTTCATTTACAGATGTAAAACGGATTCATCTCGATGGGAACCTCTCGATAGACGTCGTGCGTGGTTTGCAACTATTGGAAAGGGGGAGCGAAACTGTGCTACCTTCCCTGCACACGCTCCACATAGCGCAGCCTGGGCCACGTCATGCGCCTTTGAGGGAGGCCGTAGTGTCATTCATGATCTCACGCCGGCTCTCTTGCCACCCTATAGTTGTGGAATATGAACGACTGTGCCACATCAGTGAACTACGTGGAACAGGTACAGCGCATGCGCATTTCCACCACCATTACTCGCTAACTCGTTTGGAGTAGAACCCTTTTCTCAGCAGGTAACGATTGAGATACTCTGCGACGACGTCCTTCTGAACATATTTCGCCATTATCTGGATGCCGCTCCGCGAACTTGGCCTACGCTCACGCACGTGTGCCAAGGGTGGCGACAGATCGTACATATGTCACCTCTGGGTCTAAGTCTTCGACTCTACTTTACGCCAGGAACACCCATTTTAAAGGCTCTCGATTTTTGGCCGGCCCTCGGGCTGCCTATCATCGTAAATTACGGGGGGGTTCCAAATCTCGATCCCCCGGCTCCGGAGGATGATGACAATATCATTGCTGCACTGAAGCAATCCGGTCGTGTTAGATCCATCAACCTCACCGTCACCAGCTCACTCCTTAATAAACTTTCCGCAATCTCTGAGCCCTTTTTGGAACTAGAAGGACTTGCTCTTCTGTCCGGAGATAACACACAGCTGACCCTCCCGAGTACTTTTCGGTGGGGCCCTCGCCTGCGTACTCTCCACTCGACCGGGGTTGCATTTCCCTCATTCCCGCAGCTACTTTCACAATCCCACGACCTCGTAGATATTCAGCTCCACGAGATTTCTATTGGCGCGTATTTTTCCCCAGAAGCATTCGCGAATTCCTTGTCCGGGATGACCAATCTTCGAACACTTTCCTTGACAATTCCACTCCGTTTCCACTGTTCTCCCACTCCGCCAAAACTACTACCTTGGGGAACGCGTTGTTCTCCCCGCTCTCGCGTTCGTCAAATATCGAGGAACCAGCAAATACTTGGACAGCCTCGTGGCCAGAATCGATGCACCTGGTCTCGGGGATATTGATATCACATTGATTTGCCAACTCACGATGGAAGCTTCGGAACTCGGGCGATTCATCGAGCGGACGGAAATGCGGACGTCTCTCATCAAAGCAGAGGTTCAAACCTCCATATATGCTATTTCCGTCTCATTTACCAGCTCAGACACTTCTGCACGTCTTCGGTTACAAATACCGTGCAGCCAGTTGGACCGGCAGTTGTCCTCGATGGCTCAAGTTTGTGACCGATTTTCCTTTTCCCCATTCCTAGTTCGCATAGAAGCTCTAGGTATTGATTCGACCCAATCGCCAAGTGGACAAGATGACGTGGATGGTGAACAATGGGTGGATCTTGTCCGGTCATTCAGCGGCGCAAGAGACTTTCGTGTAACTGGCGTACATGCGACGTATATCTTGTGCGCTTTGCATCGAGCCGGCGGGGAGCACGCAACTAACACAACTGTGCTCACTGCCGTGCGCAATCTTCGCGTACAGGGGCCTGAGGCCTTTGATAAGCCGCTTATTGACGCTGCACGACTATTCACCACCTCGCGACGGCGCTCCGGCCGTCCCGTAAAGCTGGAATTATCATGTTCCGTCTGTGATAATAGTTTCAGATCTCTGCCGTCCCTCAGAGGACACCTCTTAGACCAGCACACATACCGACTCGTGTGCTCGTATTGCCGCGACTTCGAGTGTACGCCGGAACACCCCCATCAATTCCGAGAACACCTGAAATTCGAACACCCTGAAGTCGATTACTCATTCGGGAGCCTTGTTCAAGAAATTTACAACCTGTCATTCTCGTTTACCGGCACAGTTCTCTGCGTGCGTCAGAGTCGCATCTTCCATGGTGACTGCGCCGTACTCCCGATTCCGACACACGACGAGACCCCAGTGACACCCGTGCCTCTTTTTCGAAACCGTCGCACCTTTGCCACGGCAGGCCCCGTTCCCTAAGACACAGTCTACAGATAGTAATTTTCCTTTTTTTTTTCGAGGAGACGACCAGAGTACGCAGACGACACTCTCTTCACATGTTGTATGTACTACGAGATAACAAAATTGTGTGATTGCCAATCACATGATGTGTCCGAGTCTTTGTCGGAGCCGTGAGTTTCATCGCACACGATATGGGCCGACTCGGATCCCTACGCCAGGCAGAACCGTCGAGGTGTGAGACATTGTTGCCGCCTGAGAAGTCTTCAACTTGGCGGCGACTAGGTCGACTGTTTGACCCGCGTTGTTCTTGTTGGCGGAAGAAGTCTTCTTGGAACAGCGGCGTGTTCACCATGCTCCCAGCTGTCGCCGACGACGGGGGAGAGCCCGCTGGGACTGCCATGGGGGCGCAAAGAGCGGAAAGCGAACCCAGCGGAGCCGGACAAAAAAAAAAAGTCGGTACTCTGCAGATGGGACGACCTGGGCTCAACGGATATCTCTTGCGTAGGGGAATTGTCCCGCTCCGCGACCTGGCTGAGGACTCCAGCCCAAGTGCTGCGGTCTCCTGTGCTCACGGCGAGCGCCGGCGCAGAAATGCGACGCGAGGTCGCCAGCGGCTTTGAGTTTGGCACGTTGTTGGGCGAGCATGGCCTCAGCGTCGCTTGGGTTGCCGACGGTATCAGCGGTATCCGGAGATAGGAAAGACGGAGTTCAGTCGAAGGCGAGCGACTGGTAGTTTGGATTGGCGCTGGTGTTTAAGGTGCGGGAAGAAGGGGAACCGGGAATGGTAGACTCGAGTCCGGGCGATTTGAGACTGGCAAGTTTAGGTTCAATATAGCTCTCTGCGTAGAACCCCCGGTAGCCGGGTTCAGAAGAACAGACATGGGGTCGGCCCTGGCCATTTGTTGCAGGACGGGGATGAAGAAGCGGATCTGTACTTGGGTAGAATGTTGTAAAAGACTGTAAAGAGCGGCTGGCGATCACGATGAAGATCAAAAGATGATGCTCACCAGCGTGACTTTGTAATGACGAAAGTTCTCATACAGCCAATTAGCATCCACTGGGAAGATTCAGCAAATGCAGGTCGAGAAAAAAAACTGATATGGGAGGTAGGCAGGAAATCAGATTGTGTGGGAGGGAAAGCTCACGCCCTCACGCGGCGCCGCCTAGGAGCCCGTTGGTCGAGCGTCCGCACGCATCTGGAGCGTGGCGATGCGAGACTGAAGTACTGAAGTCCTGTGATGCAGCATTCGATGGGTGGACTGCGGGACGATGGACGGATACTAGGCCAGGGTTCCTGCCGTGGCGCCTTGAACGGGAGAGAGGCTTGAGTGAGGCGGACATCTGCATGTGGTGCGTTGGCGCCGTTGTTGGCGGTGGGTCGTACCGTGGCTCGCGTGTGGGAAAAAAGAATATTGAAGCCAGAACAGTGTTCGCTACCTACACCAAATATAAGTTGTTTTCATAAATGGCTTCCATAACCAATAAGTAGGATATATAAATTCATCTATTAATTACTATGATTATTTTTTGTGGGAAAGAAATTCGGCATGATCACCGAGATGCCCATTCAACCCCGCCTGTATCCCCAATGTTGTCAAAATCGGCGACTGTTATGAAAACGGCAATAATACAAGTTTCGCGGTCGTTATAATACAGGATTGTGCCCCACGTTCCGATGGCGCGAGTACGTCCTTTGAGGTTGACGTTGAGAGAGGAAGCAACCATCTCTTCCTGAAAGCGCGCAAAGGAGACAATTGCGCGGCGGATTTGCGGTTGCCAGTGTTGGGTTGTGGGACAACGTTGTGTGTGTTCTGCATTGGACGTCTCCGAGTCGCTGCCGCGTGTATGCAGCGTGCAAAGCCTGAGCCGACTGATGACTGATCATGATGCGTGTGATACTGTAATTTCATATTCCTTCAAGTTCGTGTTAAGGACACAGGCAAGGACACACCAGCAATCGTAGCTGCCCCGTTCATTCTCCTCTCATGCCCTTTCTTAGGTAAGGAATCTAGTGTCTTTACTTCCTCTCGGCGTGACAGTCATTCAAGTTGTCGCAGATATCTCAATAACCATCCCCGTGGCCGATACGTATCCCCCGCCCAGTCCGTTACCACACCAACCGAATTCCCTGGAAGAGGTACACTTCCTGCCAATACGTGCGCCTCTAACTGACTTTTACATTTTCCCGACAAGTCACGATCGGGGAGCTTTCAGACAATCTGCTTCTCAACATATTTCGTTATTATCTTGATGTCTCTCCACAACATTGGCCTAGGCTTGTGCACATATGTCGCAGATGGCGACATTTCGTATTTGCATCTCAGCGGACTCTACACCTTCGAATCTTCTGTACCCACGGGACGCCTGTATCGAAGACTTTAAACTGCTGGCCCGCCTTGTCTATCGTCGTGCAGTACGGAGGATCTCTAGAACTCAGCCCCCCGGCTGTCGAGGATGAGGACAATATCGTGGCTGCACTTGAGCAGTCCTGTCGGATTAGTTCTATCAACCTCACCGTCACAAGCTCGCTCCTGGAAAAGTTATCCTCAATCAAGAGGCCGTTTTCGGAACTGGAAGACCTCATTCTTCGGTCTCGAGATGGCGTACTGCTGACCTTACCCAGCGGTTTTCGGTGGGGCCCACGCCTTCGCCGTCTCCATTCGACTGGGATCGCGATTCCCGGACTCCTTCAGCTTTATTCTTCCACGAATCTCGTGGACCTTCAGCTTCACGAAGTGTTCCATCCTTTGCATTTCTCACCAGAAGTACTCACGGATGCATTGTCCGGGATGGTCCAGCTTCGATCACTATCACTCCATTTCATATCTACCGCTGATATCGTATTCCCAGACTGGGGACGATCACTATCACTCCGTTCCATATCAACCGCTGATTACGACATCGTATTCCCAGACTGGGAACGCCGTGCTGTTCTTCCTGTTCTTTCCCGCCTCTATTTTCGAGGGGTTTCCTGGCATTTGGAACGCCTTGTAGCCGGAATAGATGCTCCTCGTCTCGGAGACATCGAACTCACAATCTCAAATGACAACATCGTCGGTTTTCCAAAACTTGGCGAATTCATCGATCGGATAGAAATGCACAAATCACATCGTCGAGCACACATTCTATCTTCGGATCTCGCCATCTCTATATCCTTGATACAGCCAGGACTTCCCGCTTGCTTCAAATTGCAATTATTCTGCGAGCTACCGAGCGAGCAGCTATTATTAATGACACGAATATGCGCTTATCTTTCCGCCGCTTCCCTCATCAATGTGGAGGATCTACGCATCAGTGCGACGCGACCATCAGGACGAGTGGATAATGATCATAGTGGATGGCGGGACCTTCTCAGCTTATTCAGAGGTGTAAAATGGCTTCATCTAGATCGCGATCACCGATCGAACATCGTGCGTGATCTGCAACTATCGAACAGGCGGTACGGAATTATGCTACCTTCCCTGCACAAACTCTACATACCACAGCCTGGGCAGCGTCACGCGCCATTGGAGGAGGCTGTCGTGTCATTTATGATCTCACTCTGGCTCTCTGGCCGTCATTTAGCGGTGGAATATGAACTACCATGCCATATCAATGAACTACATGGAACAGGTACGACGTATTTCCGGTGTGCGGCCACCGCTACTCGCTAACTTGCTTGGAATAGGACCTCCTTCTCAGCAGGTTACGATTGAGATGCTCTACGACGACGTCTTTCTGAACATATTTCGTGATTACCTGGATGCCGCTCCGCGAACTTGGCCTACGCTCACGTACGTGTGCCAAAGATGGCGACAGATCGTACATACGTCACCTCTGGGTCTAAATCTTCGACTCTACTGTACGTATGGAACGCCTGTCTTGAAGACTCTAGATTGCTGGCCAACACTGCCTATCATCGTGCAATATGGGGGGCTTCCAGATCTCGACCCCCCGTCTCCAGAGGACGATGACAATATCATGGCTGCACTGAAGCGATCTGGTCGTGTCAACTCTATCAGCCTCACCGCCACCAGCTCGCTCCTTGGAAAACTTTCCGCAATTTCTGAGCCATTTTCGGAACTAGAAGAACTCGTTCTTCTGTCTCGAGATAACGTGCAGCTATCCCTCCCCAACACTTTTCGGTGGGGCCCTCACCTACGTACTCTCCACTCGACCAGGATTGCCTTTCCCTCATTGCCGCAACTACTTTCTCCCTCCCACGACCTCGTAGATATTCAGCTCCACGAAATTCCTAGTACTGGGTATTTTTCCCCCGAAGCATTCGCGAATGCGTTGTCCGGGATGACCCATCTTCGAACACTTTCACTCCATTTCCTTTCTCTCCCACCCCGCCGAAACTACCTCAGCTTGCCTCCACTGTCAGGTGACTGGGTTGTTCTCCCCGCTCTCGTGTCCCTCAAGTATCGAGGAACTAGCAAGTACTTGGATAGTCTGGCGGCCAGAATCGATGCGCCTGCTCTCGGGTATATTGATATCACATTGTTCAGCCAACCCACGATGGACGCTTCGCAACTTGGGCGATTCATCGAACGGACAGGAATACAGACGCCGCTCAGTCGAGCAGACGTCCAAATTTCCGCGGATGCCATCTCCATCTTCTTTTTCAACTCAAGTACTCCAACGCCCCTTCGATTACAAATATCGTGCAAGCAGTTAGACTGGCAGTTGTCCTCGATGGCCCAAGTTTGTGACCAATTTTCCCCATTCATATTCCGTGTAAACAATCCACGCATCAATATGACCCAATCGCCAAGTGGGCAGGATGACGCAGATAGCGAACAATGGCTGGAACTTATCCGCGCATTCCGCGGCGCAACAGGCCTTCCGGTGGCTAGCGAACTTACGACCGTCATCTTGTGTGCTCTGGGTCTAGTCCGAGTAGAGGAGGGCCACATAACTGTGCTCCCTTCTCTGCGTCACCTTCATATAGAGAATCCTATGGCGATGAATGGGCCGTCGTGGGACTGTCTACTATCGTTCATTACCTTACGATCGCGCTCCGGCCGCCCCGTAAAGGTTAATGTAACACTTTACCAGTGCCACATCTGTCATGCTAGTTTCAGAGAGCAGAAAGGACTCGATCGTCACCTTGTAGACGAACACGCATACCGACACATGTGCGTGTATTGCGACGACTTCGAGTGTACGCCGGGGCACAAAGACCTATTCCGAGAACACCTCGAAAGAAAACACCCTGAATCCGTGCGCAACGACACACTCATTTCGGACACTTTTCTAAGACTTTTCAACCTTCATCAGAAAAAATACATGTCGCTTTTTTTGGCCCTTCTCAGCTTCTGGAAGTGGCAAAAGCGGCAGAAGCTGGGAAGGGGTTTTCGCTTCCGGCAGGCATGGCCTAAATCTTCCGAAGGGCCGCGGGAAGGGTATTCACCTTCCAAAGCCCTGCTAAAGGGACATCGACCTGTTCACAGATGCCCGAAAAGCTACTTAGAAGGTCATTTGAAAGAGTACAAAGAGCGTCTTGGAAGTCACGCAAAAGGGTTGTTCAAGTCAAAAAGTGGGTAAAAAGTGGTTGCAGAAGCGTTTTGGAAGTCGCACAAAAGGGTTGTTTGGGGGCGCCGGGTCAAAACAATGGTCAAAAAGTGGTTGCAAAAGCGTGGGGTATTGACATTAACACTACTACCCAAACAAAATTAAACTATTACGGGCTCATATAGAGCCAGGACTCCCGGGCCCGTCCTCCTCTGCGAGATCCGAGTCATTGTCCCTCGGCTCAACCTGGGCAGTGAACGGTTGCGGTTGCTGTGGTTCGGAGGCAACGACTGCTGACTTCTTCTTGTGCTTTGCACTCAACAGCGCTGCCTTCAGAATCTTGTCCCATTGTTTGTCTTTCAATTTCGAGACGATGGCAACAAGGTCAGATGTTGAAGAGATGTGAACCGTGTGACCTTCCCGGATCTCCACATGGTCCCCCCAGTTTGCCTTCGAATACTCGTTGAGCGGCCTCTTCGGTTTTACCAGTTCTCCGGTTTCCCACCAGGAGATAGCACGCTTCGCCTACCGGTCAAAAAAAACAACATCAATGGGTCAGAAATAAAAAAACGCAAGGTAACTTACAGCTTGGATGGAGTGAACGAGGGCGCCAACGGGCTTCCTGTCAAGGCGATCCTCATCACGGATTGGGTAAACGCACGCCATATGTGTTCCAAGAATGGCGGCGATAAGCGGAGACTGGAAAATACCCTGTCAAGGTGAACAGGTAAGTAAGAGACGGAGCAGCCATGAGAAATAACTAGAACGAACCTTGACTGTGAGCTTGGAGCCCTCCACTTCCAGGTCCGGCTCCTCATATGTCGAATAGTAGAAAGGACGGCAGCTGTTGTCGTCACCAGACAAGGCCCACTGGCACCACCATTGTCGGTGCGTTGTGTCGTTCTCGGGGAGGTCGTTGAAAGTGATCTCTTCAAGCGCTTCTAATCCGCGCTCGCCGAACTTCTTCCTCCAGTGGGAAAGGCGGTCTTCGATCTGTTCAAAGGTTAAATGTAAGTCAGAAATTCACACGTAACAATCATAATACTTCGCGCACCAACTTGAGGACAATGACGCCGTCACCCGTCTGAAAATCGAGGCCTTTCTCATGGGGGAATACCCTCTTCCAAAGCCTCTGAAGGTCAGCACCCGTGGGTTGCTCCCACGCCTTGAGTGTCCCAAAAAGGTCATAGAGGCGTGGTGTGAAATCTTCGATGAAAGTGGTCTGAAGGTGAGTAGAGAGATGACCGAGTCGGATATCGCCCTTCTTGCGCCGCGTCAGTGCTACGAGGGAACTTGTGACCGGCTTGATGAATGTGGGAACAGAAGTCGTGGAGATGACGCGGGTGAGCTGTCGATGACACACAAAAAAAGTCATTGCGCATCCCCGCATGGAGTCCACCTGTATTTGACACGTACTGTCCCCTCTCCGAGCTTTAATCCACGACTTCCCCCATAATGGCTGGTCTTGGGCGTGCTGGGGCGCATGGGTTTCCCTACCAGGTCCCTGCGCTCAGATACCTCACCAGCATTGTCAGAGATTCCTCCCTCATCGTCGTCATCTGAATTGAACATGGATGTAGTCGGACGACTTGAGCTTGAGAATAACACAACAGAATGAGATCGGGATTGATCAGTAGTGTCCAGAATTGGTATGTCAACATCACCCTTGACGTCGTCCTCTCCCGGACTCTTGGGCTGTGCTCTCTTGGACCAGTCATCATAGAGCCCTGTGTTCGCCTTCTTGTATTTTTTCTGTGTGTGGCTGAGAGATAACAGGCCCGGTACATGTTAGCTTATATTTCTATCGTTTGCTGGGCACTCACAACACCTCTGCGTCAACGCTTGAGCCCGCTTTGCGTTTCAGGTCTCCATCTCGAACATCCTTGCCTTGTGCAGCCTGGACAGCTGCCCGGAGATCCCCTCGCTCAGGTTTCTTCTTCTTCTTCTTCTTCTTTGCACGCTCCTTTGCAGATTCTTTCCCAAGATCGGACTCGGACTCGTCCAAGATGTCACCGGATTCTTCATCCTCACTTTCCACAGTATTTTTCCCATCTGAGACATCTTCTTTGCCGCCGTCACCGAGCACCTCACCCTGAGCGACATTGTCTGAACCTGTGTGTGTGTGTGGTTAGTGACTTTTTTCCGAAAGGATGATTACTTACTTATTGCTCCCTTAGACGCTTGCGGAACCTTGCTACTTGGACGTGGAATTTTCTTCTGTGTGCTGGGAAGGGGGTGATGGGCATTTGCGAGCTTCTCTTTCCTCTGTTCTTCCATATGGACCTCGATGTCGGCAGCTTCCTGGATGCTCTGTCCACGCGTCTCTTCCCTCTCGGTTTGTACGCGGGCTTTTTCAGCTTTCTCAGCTTGGACAACGCTTGACGATCGCTTTTGACGTGGCAGATCCGGTTTGCCAGGATGCTTCTGAGACTCTTTCTGTCGTGCCCGGAGTGCCATGCCAGTACCACATGGAAGGGGCGTCTTACCTGCCATTGTCCAGTCAAGGAGGAGCAGGAGGAGCAGGTCGAAAACTACAGGTCAATATGGCGACACTCTTAACGGTGAGTTTTTCATCCGTTCAACAACCCCGCTGTTTTGGGTCCTCCATTATGGCTAGTACAGGACCTCGCTTCCACATTTCAAGCTAGCTGGCCGCCACATTCGAGCTAGTATCGGCTGGCATCATGATGTATACCTCCGTTCTCATAATAGTACCCGAGAAATATCATTGTCTGTCTGGACAAATGGTTTCATTCGCCTCATTGAGAACTTAAGGCGGTACTCTCTCAACTAGGGATTGACCCGCTTGTCGATCACTGTCTACCCGTACCCGCTGACACCCGTACCTGCGACCGACCACGGGTACGGGTATGGGTACAAACGGGTATGTTGGCAGGTAGCGGGTTTGACGGATTTGACGGGTACTCGCGTTGGGTTTATAGATTCAGCTTACATGGCCTGTCTTTGAGTGGTAGGAGGTAGCGGCTGCCGCTGTGTCCATTGGTTGGGAATACGACAAGGGAGGGTTGAGCAAGCACAATAACGGGCAATTGACAAAGAGTGTAAGAGAGCAAGATGATCATCAAAGTAAGCTTCCCATCCAGTATATCTATTACTGTAATAAATGAGGAAAAAGAAAGCTATAGGATCTGCCTCTCAGTTGCAGTCGTCATCGTCATCAGCACAGTCGTTGTTGTCATCGCAGTCATCGCTATCGTCGCAGTCGTCGCAGTCATTGTTGTTGCCGTTGTTGTCGCGGTGGTTGTCGCTGCCCCGCTCACCAGCGTAGCCCGTAGGCGGAGCGTGCGAAGCGCCTGCATGTCCGGCAACAGTGAGCTGACCTACATGTGCAGTGCTTGCAGCGAGACCTAGTACCAATTAATCAAAACCAGAGCCGAGGCGGACAGTAGACGCGTACCTCATCTGAAGTGCCCTCGAGAGACAGTTTGAGTACTTCGAGCCCTGTGCCCGTATTTGGCCAACAGCCGCCCGCGCGTGCGCACGCCCACGTCAGGCGCGAGTACAAGTGCGAGCTCCTTCAGTGCGCTACCGAGCGTGCCAAACTGGGTGACCGGTCGCAGGTCATCGTACAGCGTGCTCACGGTTGTGATTGTCATCGCCGAGACTGCCCTGTTTGAATCATCATCGTGGAATCTGTCTCTGCGCATGAGTGACGGAGCCGATCTGTGTCGTGCTAATGGCCGGCCCGAGGCACAGGATGTGCAGCCGCTCTGGGCTTCTGAGCTGTTTGCGAAGGGGGGTGTTGACCGTATTATTGTTGTCGCCGATGTCTGTTGGCAAGATCATGGCATGGGATAGCAGAGAAAGAGCACTGGCATGTACCCGCGGTACCCGTACCCGTGACGATCCCCACTCTCACCAAGGATTGTGTTGCTATTACGCATACACCTTCTACACCACCTTTCTTGAGAGGAGACCCGGAAACATTTTCCAACCATCCGTTGATTGCTATGGCATCTATCAACGGACTATCATCAGTTCCTGAGTTTGGCCGCTTTGGCGGACAGTGAATCATCGTGAAATTGAAATGCCCGTAGTAGTACATCCCGCATTACAGTATTGCTCACCTCGCCGCCGCCGCCCAGTCGTCCTCTCATCACTTCAGCGGTTCATCGAACGTTCATCACTTGTCCATCACTGGCACTGCAGAATGCCTTTTTACTTCGACGACGATGAAGACCCCCATCAAATGCAACCAAAATTTCGCCCCGCTCTCAACTTCGACCCACGTTTCAGCTTCCCTCCTATTCCGCGGCGTCAGCTTTCGCAGCGTCAGAAAGGTCAAAAATTGCGCTTCAATGCCCGGTCATTCCTTTGCTCAATAGCATCACAATCGCGCAAACTTGTACACACACTCGTTGCTGGCCACTCCCATCACAAGAGTGAATAGCTCTTGCTACTTGATCTAAAGGTGCAATCTCTCATTTTTTCTACTTTACAAATTCTGACTTTTGTTTCACCTTTAGTGCCTTGCCGACCCCCCCCTGCATACCTCATTGGCCGTCACGGTGTCTAAGTGTCTTGCACACTCTCGTCTCAGCCCACTCATTTTCTACTTTCCTTTTGACCTTACTATCCTTTGAATCCCATCTCAGCCCACTCATTTTCTACTTTCCTTTTGACCCTACTATCCTTTGGATCCCGTCACTCCTTTGCTTACAAACTCTTGTACAAACTCCATTAAGCATTACGTGATTTGTCTTACCGTCGGTAATCTAGTTTTTCCTAATGTCGTTGACTCGTTGTCTGCCTATAGACAAAAAATTTCTATCGCCTCCTCGAGAATTTAAGAAGGGTCGCATTGGAATACCTGCAAGAATTCATATATCACACATACATCTTCTACTTAACACAATGAGGCTTTGAACGACTCCCGTGCGAATGGTGCGTGTATCGTCGCCAAATGCCCTCTGGAGTTAGTATACTCTTCGCGGTCCACATTGACGATATTGTCTCAGCGGCTTCCTCGGCGCCGGATGAAAACTCCTGGTTTCACGATAAACTAAAAGTCCAATGGGACATATCCGACCTCAGACCCGCTAAGTACGATTCGGTCAATCGCGATCTCTACACTGCCCTTCTCAAGAGGAAAAGGTTTGCGGTACATCAGCCAGGTTACCGGTCACACGGAGCTTGCTTTGCGTGATATACCCAAGAAATACAACATCATCCACCTCTGGACAAACTGTTTCTATCGCTATCTCGACAACCTACTAAGTACTACTCTCAGGCTCTTGACGCAAGGATCGCATTGGAATACCTGCAAGAATTCATATGTTCTGCATACACCTTCTAACTACCCTTCTCAAGAGGGATATTATTGCAGTACCTTGGCCAATTTTCATGTACGTCCATCATTCAAACAGAGCTCGCTCCTCATTTCGTGGTGTAATTGCTTGGGTACTTCTCCTTAACTAAACCCGTTGCATCATACTGAGTTATCTACTCGTTTACTAGGCTCTCCATCGCCGGGATCTGCCAAACTCGTGCATATACCATTGTGCACATGCCGAGTTGTGTTGCAGAAGCTTGTCCATAGCTCAGGCTGCATGTCAGTGCCCCACCGACACCAAACCTTTCGCCCTGCTGTATTCAGCTGCAGCGTCCCAGGGTGCCCAAGGACATTCAAGTCAGAGCCTGCCTTGAAGCGTCATCAAACAGCTTTGCATGTTGTGCCAGATGCTCTCCGCCCTCGGCACACTCTCCCCCGTCAGCACACTCCTGATGACAACTTGACTCAAAACGCAATCGAGGACACCCCACCCGAAGGTATCGACACACACCCGGACGCACAGCCCGTCAATCTGCTTCCCCAGCTTGATCATCGACATGGACTTTACACACAGAAACACCACATCTTGGACGGTGAGTGTGTGGTTTTCTAACTCTTAGTGTCGGTTATCAAGACCATCTACAGGAACACCATGCGACGTGGATGGGGATGACCTCAATCCTGGTTCTCCGCCGCCGCCACCACCAGAAGACCACGTGTAACGCCGTCACTAGCGTTTAGTCCGACTTGGACTTCGTAAGGGCGTAGAACGACTTAGCGGATACTGCGACTCGTATAGTCACGTGATGACAATACACGGTCTCGTTAGACACGTGATTGTGACGGGCACTAGGGCTTGATCCACTAGGCGCAAACGATGTAAGACGACCTCCTCTACTAGAGGCAGGCGAACGACAAGTCCGAGAAGAAGGAGGCACCGAAGGAAGGAGAGGAACGTGGTGACAATTCAAGAAGACCAAGATGGCGAATCTTGGTCTTTGCGTACTCCTACTTATACATGAAGGGGATAGCTTTAAAGCCCCCCTATGAACTCCGAGACGAATCACGTAAGTAGCTCGAACCCTACTACAACGATACTAGGAATGAGTCATGGTACACTAGCATGTGATACCACGACCGCTGACTGATGCTACTGTCCGTGACTGATTACTGCTTACGAGGGGGTCACAACCGTATCGTAAGTGTCCACGACGGAAACCGTTACACCACGCCAACGGTGATTACTCACCATTTTCCAGCCGTGCTGAATTTGAGCTCGCAGAGCTACTCTACGTCCATGTGGAGATGTCAGCGGGCCAAATAGACAAGCTTATGAACATGTTTGCTGCACTCAACAATGGGCCGCCCCCATTCACGGGTCACCATGAGATGTACTCGCTGATCGATGCAATCAAGCAAGGTGACATCGCATGGAACAGCTTCTCTATCGCATACAATGGTCCGCGCCCTCAAAACGGCCTACCGATACCTCCATGGATGAACGACTTGTATGAGATATGGTTTAGGGATCCACTTCAAGTCATTGAGGCTCAAATCGGCAACCCCGAGTTCGATGGCATGATGGACTTCTCTCCAAAGCGTGTTTATTTCCGAGGCAAGCGTCAATATGAGGACTTGATGTCTGGAAACTGGGCCTGGGATCAGGCGGTATGTACATCTGTCTCTCATAGATGCGGAGGGGATTAACACCGATATTAGGACGAAATTGCAAAGGACGAGTCCACGCACGGTGCGATGTTCGCTCCCATAATCCTTGGGAGTGACAAGACAACCGTTTCAGTCGCCACCGGACACAACGAATTCTACCCACTCTACGCATCCCTGGGAAATGTACATAATACAGTGCGACGTGCACATCGAAACGCGGTCTCACTCATAGGATTTCTCTCAATACCAAAGAGTAAGCTGCCGTCTGTCAAACGAGACCATTGCTCACAAATATACTTAGCTTCGAAAGAATATGCAGACAAAACTGATTATCGCAAGTTCCGTCGGCAACTGTTCCACTCATCACTGGTGCACATTCTTTCCTCGCTTCACCCATATATGTCGACACCCCGGGTCACGCGTTGCTGTGATGGACACTTCCGGCGTATCATCTATGGCCTCGGACCATACATTGCCGATTACCCAGAACAAGCTCTCCTCGCCTGCATCGTACAAAACTGGTGCCCAAAGTTGGGTTCCTTTCCTCTCTCAAAGTACCCAACTCATTTGTTCCTTTCACTCAGGTGCACCACCCCATACCACGACCTTGATGGAGAAGTTGGAGGTCCGCGTTCGCATCTTCACACCAACACTCTTTTGAGTTCTGGGACAATCACGCTGCAAGAACTTTGGGACGATTATGGGATTGTAGGGGATCTTCAGGTGCGCAGTATTATATCCTCGCTGGTTTCGTCACGTCTAACATGTCTTTGTCATGTCAGCCATTTACAATGGTTTTTCCACGCGCCGATATTCATGACCTCCTTTCGCCGGATCTCCTACATCAAATCATCAAGGGCATGTTCAAGGACCACCTGGTTGACTGGGTGGAGGAATACATCTGGTATTCGCATCGCAAGGGTCAAGCAGAAAGGATCCTTGCTGATATCGACAGGAGGATCGCTGCCGTTCCATCGTTCCCCGGACTTCGCCATTTCCATGAGGGGCGTGGGTTCAAACAGTGGACCGGAAATGACTCAAAGGGGCTGATGAAGGTGCGTCCACGTGTGCTGTCCCCCGATGACGGTGCTGATACTGGGTTCCCAAAGGTATATTTACCTGCTATCGCTGGTCACGTTCCCCCAGTAATGGTGAGAGCGGTTGCCACTCTTATCGAATTCTGTTATCTCGTTCGACGCAACGTGATTGATGAGTCGGCCTTGACACAAATAAAGAACACTCTGGACCACTTTCATTCGTCCCGAGAAATCTTCCAAGAGCTTGGTGTTCGCCCCGACGGTTTTTCACTTCCACGACAACACTCGTTAACACACTACGTCCTCGCAATAACTCAATTTGGTGCCCCAAATGGACTGTGTTCCTCGATTACGGAGTCAAAACACATCAAAGCAGTCAAAAAACCCTATCGGCGCTCGAATAGGAACAAGCCCTTGGGCCAGATGCTCATCAGCAACCAGCGTATTGACAAGATTGCTGCGGCTCGCTCCAACATGAAAACTCGAGGGCTGCTTAACGGCCCCAATTCTACGAGTGAAAGCCTAGCTAATATCCAAGGGGGGCCAAAAATGTCGCTCCCTGACCCAGGGCTGGGGGGGGGGGGGTCAACCAAAATCCTTTAAAAAAATTTAATATTTTCCACTTTATGGCCCATGGCAGGGGGTTGGGGGCAGGGTTGGGGGGGGTCAACCAAAATCCCTGAAAAACTTTAGGTTTTGGGCTGTCTTTTTAGTTCAGAGGGTGCACAAAGGGGGTGCACTTGTTGCTCATAAGCTCTCCCAAGCCCTCCTCTCACTGTCAGGTCCATCTTGGAGTCATGCTGCTCACTTGTGGCCCCCCAAAATTTCCTTTTTTGGTATAAGTTTCCTTTTTTAGGTGGTACATGGGGGGGGGAGGTCAACCAAAATCCCTTAAAAAAATTTACCTACCCCATGCAATTTTTAAATAATTTGACCCCCCTTGCTAATATCTTAACCCATGACTCGGAAAGGCAAGCCACCCAACCCAATCTTGCCTCTGACCCGCAAGCCCCACCACCTGGCCATGAGGGTGGCACCGCGATCGGCGACCATGGACCAGATGAAAACTCAGACACAATTGCGGAGATAAAGCTTGCAAAGACATATGGTACGTGTTCAGATCCCACCTCTTTTGCTTCTGAGGGATGAGTTTCATCCCCTAGTGCGAGGCCTGCCACGAGAACTCAACCGACTCGCACACAAGATCAGGCAACCCGAACTGCCTCTCCTCGTGCGCCGTTTCATTTTTGGGATCTTAAAACCCGACTCGCCAACTCCAGTTGCGGAGGCGCCCATCGACAACTTGCCACTCATCACGGAGAATATATATGTCTATAATTCCGCACGCGTGGTCTATTATGCACCTAGTGACATGTCTAGCCTCAAGGGGATGCACCACGAGCGAATCTGGTCAGCGCAGTCCTGGTATGGTGGTCGCCCCCGACACGATTGTGTCTTCGTCGGTAACGCCGATTCACCAGATGCGCCTGGATTCAAGGGGCTTCTCGTGGCACGCGTGTTTCTTTTTTTTTCTTTTAGATACGATGGCATCGACTATCCCTGTGCGCTGGTGCACTGGTTCTCCGCTGTTGGCGATACCCCGGATGACGAAACAGGACTGTGGGTCGTTAAACCAGACTATCTCCCTCGTCAAAGACGCTTCCTCGAAGTTATTCACCTTGATAGCATACTTCACGGGGCCCACTTAATTGGAGTAGCTGGGCCCCATTTCCTTCCTTCGAGCCCAAAAGTCGATTACTTGACATCGTTAGATTCTTTCAAATGTTTTTTTGTGAATAAATATGCAGATCACCATGCACACGAGATCGCGTTTTAATTTACAACCCTCTAATATAGCATAAAATCTGAGAAGCTCGGGAAGCGCTAAAAGGTCCAATGGTGATCTGAAAGGCCCAAAGAAGGTACTTAGAAGGGGCGGAAAAGAGGAAGCGCGTTGAAGGGGAAGGGGAAGGGGGTGTGATTTTACTGATGCTTAGCCCTCTCGTTGACCGGCACAGTTCTCTGCGCGCGCCAGAATCGCACCCTCCACCACGGTGACGACGCCACACTCCCAATTCTCACATACGACGAGATCCCTGCCTGAGCGACACACTGTGCCTCTTCTTCGAATCAATCGTACCTGTTCCACGCTCCCCAAATGCACGGTCTACGGACAGAAATTTCCATTCCTATTTTTGTTTCTCCATGAGGACGACACAGTACGCCGACGATTCTCTCTTCGCATGTTATATGTAACAAAATTGTGTGATTGTCAATTATATGATACGTCCGCCGAGCCCTGGTCCGAGCTGTAAGTTTCATCGCACACGATAAGGGCCGACTCGGAACCCTACGCCAGGCAGAGAGCTACACCGCATAGGGCTTGAAATACGTTGTACCCCTGGCGACTCTCTCGCAAAGAAAATCAAACAATTTTGGTCTGAAGCGATGTATAAAATATATATTCGTCCTACACACCTATATACAAAGAAAGAAACAAGGATGGCGAAAAAAAAGAAAGGTAATCATTGACTAGGCGCCGAGGATACAAATACTACTACTGTACGCCCTGCACACTCACTAGGTGTCGACTCTGTCGACCGGGACCCTGCTTGTGGTGGTGAATAGGTCGTGATCACTTTATTTACAAACAGGGTATTCCAGTATGCTACGGCCCCCAGGGTAATTACAACAAGAACGCGAAATACGAAACTCTGAAGACTGCAAAGTTTCGAATTCAAATGTCGAAGCCAGTGGGAGCACCGTTCGAAGACTACTTCGAGAAAGCGATCGACTCGGAGTTGTTCACGCAGATTCAAAGTGACACCGCAACGACTGAGGCGCGTAGGAATTTCATAGTCTTTGAGAAGCCGTACCAAGTCTGCGATTTGCACAGAGTGTGTTTGGCAAAAGGGTTCATTTCTGCGGGGCGTTCTTCAAAACGGACTTACACATCCTGTATGAGTGCCCACACAAGTTAATCCCCGCCGCAAGACACATTTCCCGAATCGTCTACAACGGCATCAGGACACCCTATGGAGCGCTATACCGCTCCAAAAACTCTCACAGACTACTAACCTTCCTGCAGATAAGTGGCGCGATGTCCAAGCCCGACCCTGGCCCAGTGATCGAGATGTCACCCGAACCCGACTGAGAAGTTGGAATACGCGGGGCTCCTGATGTTGGTTTGAGGAAGGAGGCCTCACCCGGGGAAAGGGATAAGAAAATCTCGGCGTCTGACGCCATGCTCAACTACCTTGCGACACAACGCCTAATACTATAGCCCGCCTGCAACGGCGGGCTCCGATACGGTTTATTCACCCACCATCCCTAGTAGTTTTGTAACCTATTACTGCTGGGGAACACCTTAGCGTTACGACCCCCCCTTAGTGTAGCCTGTTCACGCTGCGTCCGGTCTGGGCCTACGGCCTACCAACCGGGATATAAATGGATCCAAAAAAAAAAAAAAAAAAGGGTTCATTTGTTTTACAACATACGGCGACGCTGTCATCATTGTGCCAAGCATTGTGCTGATGAGTCATCGTACAGACTTCCAAAATTGACGTTGACAAAGGAGAAACTGTCGACGAAGAAACGGACCATTGGCCGGTCGCTGATGATTTTTTCAGGCTAGATCTCGACGAGCTTGGTCAGGCCTCTCAGCGCTTGTCTCTCTCAGCGTTCAAACGAGACGTTTGTTTGTGTATATTTACATCTGTTATGGTCTGTCGTCGAAATGGACCTTGCCATGGTGATGAACGGCGACTCCTCGAGGTTCGTAGAAATTAAGGAAAGGCCCCACCACCACCACCACCCATACAAAAAGAAAAGGTAACAATCCCGACGTTTTTCGCGATAAAAATTAGATAGAAATCACAAGTCCCGAGACGCTAGTACTGATAAAAAGGGAGGACAGAAGGCGAAGAGAGACGGAGAGAGTGCGTGATGATGCTGCCTTTACAACCAAAAATAAAACCGATTTTTGCTTTCCTTTAATAGGCGCTATCACGCGGACAGCCCACCACCATTGCCAGCCGAGCCCCCGAGGAGCCCGGTGCCCCTGGGGCCGATCCACCAGGCGACGGCGGCGGAGGGGAGGCGCAGTCGGGTCGTCGATGTCCATCTTCTTGCGCATGACCTCGAAAGTCTTGAGCATCTTCCTGCGCGCAGCGAGCGCCGCGACGCCCTGCGCCTCGAGTGCCTGCTCATCCATCATCACCACCTCCTTCCACGCCGTGCCCTCGAAATTCGGCGTGTACTTGTGCAGCTGGAGCGTGGACTTGAGTCCGGGAGATTTGAGATTCATTCTTGTGAGCTTGGCTTCCATCTGGCTCTGTATGGAACCTCCGACAGCCGGGCTAAGAAGAGCTGTCATGGGGTCGGCCCTAGCCATTTGTTGCAGGACGGTGATGAGGAAGCGGATCTAGAATGTTGTAAAAGAATGTAAAGAGTAGCTGTGCGCTCTGCTTCGGAGAGAACCTTGAACCCTGGGGGAAAGTGAGACCATCATAATGGAAAGGGTATCGAATCGCTCACATTGCTCGATGGTACTGAGTTCCTCCTTAAAATTGACGTCGAAAGAGGCAGCAGCTATCTCTTCCTAAATACCCCGATTTGGAGAACAATACGTGAGAAGGTTGGCGATCGTGATGAAGATCAAAGCAAATGATACTCACCAGCGTGACTTCGTAACGATGAAAGTTCTCAAACCACTGGTCGATAGCATCCGCTGCCAAATGAGTCAGACAAAAAGACAGATAGGAATCAGATTGAGGGAGGAAGAACTCACCTTCCGGGGTGGCGCTGCCTAGGAGCTCGCTGCTCGGGCGCCCGCTAGGGGGCCTGCCGCCAGGGCGTGGCGAGGGGAGACTGAGGTCCGGCGCTGCGGCGGCCGAAGGGCGGGCGGCGGAGCCCATGGACGAGCGTGCGCTGGGGCTCTTTCCATTCTGACCTTGCACAGGGGAGGGGCCGGGACTTGGGCTGGAGGGAGGCCTGAGCGAGGACATTCTGTTGGAGAACTACAGTTTTGGAGGAGTGGTCGCGTTGCGAGGAAGAGAAAAACAAGAAGAGGCAGAGCTCGTCCTTTTTTTTTTTGATTACAAAAAAACGAGAGGGAAAGTGGGTGGCCGCGCGATAAGGGAGGCCGACGTCGAGTTGGGGTTGTACAATGACAAGGACCAGTGGGGGTAGAGACTCGTAACCATCCGTTCGAATGGGGTGGGGTCTAGGAACTCGTTTGTCGGGCGTCCGTTAGAACTTAGCAGGCCCTCATCCCAAGCGCGGCGCGAGGTTGAAGTCCTTTGTTGCGGCGGCCGAGGAGCATTGACAGACGGCGGGACCGGAAAAGAAAATGACATTTACCGTCGGCCCGTGGACAGGGGAGGTTCAGCTAGGCTCAAGGGAAGCTCGAGCGAGGAAATCTTGCGTGGCAGTTGGCGGTGGTTCGTGTATGCGCGAGCGTGGGAAAAGAAATACTGTAATTCCCATTCCCAGACCGCGGATTCCGAGACCGGTGACCGTTCCCTCTATGGGGTGCTTCGCAGAACCTCAACAGAGGAATCGAGGATTCTCCAGTCGCTTGCGACACCCTCAAACATCCTCATTCGAACGGCTGGTTACGAGTCTAGTAGAAGCCCTTATTGTCTTAACGTTTGACTCTTTTGTACCACCTCGGTAATCCCTAATCACCTGATGCCAGTGCATCCACCCAACATCCCTACTAGCAGCGCGCGAGCTGTGCCACAATGATCTCATTCGACATCCCGCCAGCGCGGGAGAACATAGTAGTCTACTGTTGAGAACAATCCCAATACCGAAGCCCGAGAGCGTGGAATGTTATATTGCTGCAGTCATTGCATTGCTGCCGTCATCTGTTCCACTGCAGGAGTGATCAAGGGTGCAGGTTTCTGTGCATCGGAATAGGTACTGACACCGCCACCGTTGTGTAGGGTCTTCTCTATGAACGAGCTTGGACGCCCCCACCGCCGGAAGCACGAAGGTCCTGGCTCTCGATTGCATTGCTACCATCGCTGTGTACGCTATCGTCGGCCATAGTAGTAAAGCCACCTCAGCATCGGGCATGTGACCTTTGGAAATTCGACGAAGGTTCTCAGGAGAATCAAAGTAGGGGGGTGACGCCGCCGTCTTACTGTACTTGTGGTGATCCGGAGGACGGCTGTCTCGTTGCAAGGATAAGAGGTGTGACTGTGGGCCAAATGAGTGGCGCGTTCAGAGCCAGTTCGGCGGCAGTTGAAAAAGGTGAAGGGGTCTCGGACATATCCGACTGAACAACGCATCAGCCACATGCCAAATGCATGATGGACGTGCATGATGGATGCACACAACACGTGGCGAACTTCCACCAAGCTTGACCCCCAGACCGTGTGGCAACCCCATGTTCCTGCGCGTTCTACATAATAGTAACAGGGATACACATGCAATAGCTGCCTCGTTCCCTCATGCATTCGCTACGGTAAGTGCTCTAGCATCTTCCATGCCATAGCTGGAGGCGACAGTCAAGATCTCTAGACTTGCCCAACTCAAATTGCCGTGGTTTTTTTATTATAAACAAGCCCCCAAATTGCCTCCTAGTACGACACAGAGCGAATGCCCCGAAAGAGGTACATCTTCCCCCTAGTCCCTGCGCCACTCATTAACTTGTTCCATTTCTCAACAAGTGACGATCGGGAAGCTTTCAGACCAAGTTCTTTTGAAGATATTTTGCCATTATCTAGATGACTCCCTATTTTGGCCCGGGCTTGCGCATATTTGTCGCAGATGGCGACGTATCGTATTTGCGTCTTTTCGACTGCACTTTACGCACGGAAGCCCAGTTTCGAAGGTTCTTGATTCCCGGCCCGCCCTGCCTATCATCGTGGACTACGGGGGATCTCTAGTGCTCGATCCGCCGGTTCCTGAGGACGATGACAATATCATGGCCGCACTCAAGCAATCCGATCGTGTTATTTCTATCAGCCTCACCGTCACAAGCTCGCTCCTTGAGAAGCTATCCACGATCGAGAGGCCGTTTTCGGAACTGGAAGACCTGGTTCTTCTGTCTCAAGATGGCGTGCGGCTAACCTTGCCCAGCACTTTTCGGTGGGGCCCGCGTCTTCGTTGTCTCAACTCAACTAGTATCGCCTTTCCCGCACTCCTCCGTCTCCTTTATTCTTCCACAAATCTTGTAGACCTTCAGCTTCACGAAGTTCTCTATCCTTCGTATCTCGCACCAGAAGTGCTCGCGGATGTCTTGTCCGGGATGACCCAGCTTCAATCACTTTCGCTCCATTTCCTCTCTACCACCATTTACCCTTCCCTACCACCACCGGTCGGGGAACGCGCTGTTCTTCCTGCTCTTACCCGCTTTAATTTTAGAGGACCCTCCAAGTATTTGGAAGGCCTTGTGGCCATAATTGATGTTCCTTGTCTTCGGGATATCGGAATCACATTTTTAGATGACCCCGTCTTCGGTGATTCAAAACTGTACAATTTCATTGATCGCATAAAAATGCACAAGTCCCACGGTCGAGCGCATATTATATCTTCTCAGAGTGCCATCTCTATCTCTTTGATACGGCCAGGAGCTAGCCCGTGCTTTCAATTGGGGATATTATCCGAGCCATTAAGTGTGCAGTTATCCTTCATGGCTCAAGTCTGCGTTCATTTTTCCGCTTTCCTTTTCAATGTGGAGGATCTACGCATCAGCGCAACGCGACGACCAGGATGGGAGGGTAGTAATGGACGATGGCTGGAGCTTATCAACTCATTCACAGGTATAAAACAACTTCATGTCGCCGGGAACCTCTCGACGCACATCGTGCGCGCTTTGAAACTGCCGGATAGTCGGCGCGAAACCTTGCTACCTGCCCTGCAAAAGCTCTACATACCGCAGCCTTGGCCACGTCACGCGCCTTTGAGGGAGGCCGTAGTATCATTCATGACTTCACGCCGGCTCTCTGTCCATCGTATACCGGTGGAATATGAACGACTGTACCAAGTCAATGAACCACGTGCCAGTGGAACAGGTACCACGTACGCCTTCTGCCACCACCACTATTCGCTGACTCGTTTGGAATAGCACCTCTTTCTCAGCAGGGAACGATTGAGATACTCTCTGACGACGTCCTTCTTGACATATTTCGTCAGTGTCTGGGTCTCACTCCGCAAATTTGGCCTACGCTCGCGTGCGTATCCCAAAGATGGCGACAAATCGTATTTTCCTCCCCTCTGGGTCTAAATCTTCGACTCATCTGTACGTATGGAGCCCCTGTTTTGAAGGCTCTAAAGTACAGGCCAGCCTTTCCTATTACCGTACGGTACGGGGGGGTTCCCAATCTCGATCCGCCAGCTCCGGAGGACGACGACAATATCATTGCCGCATTAAAGCAATCTGGTCGTGTTAGCTCCATCCACCTTACCGTCACCACCTCGCTCCTTGGAAAGCTCTCCGCCGTCTCTGAGCCACTTTCAGAACTGGAAGAGCTTATCCTTCTGTCCAGATATACCGTGCAACTGACCCTCCCCAGCACCTTTCGGTGGGGCACTCGCCTGCGTACTCTGCACTCGACCAGGATTTCCTTTCCCACATTCCCGCAGCTACTTTCATCCTCCAAGGACCTCGTAGATATTCAGCTCCACGAGATTCCAAGTGACGTGGGTTTTTCTCCAGCAACGTTCGCCAATGCCTTATCCGGGATGACTCAACTTCGAACACTTTCGCTCCATTTCCTTTCCTCCCACCTCCGCAGACACGTTTCCCCACAGTCGGAGGAGCGCCTTGTTCTCCCTGCTCTTCGGTGCCTCAAATTTCTTGGATCTAGCAATTACTTGGACAACTTCGTGGCTAGGATCGATGCGCCTGGTCTCAGGGATATTGATATCACCTTTAGCCAACCGACGATGGATGCTTCGCAACTTGGCCGATTTATCGAGCGGATAGAAATGCAGATGTCGCTCAGTCAAGCAGAGGTTCAAACCTCCGCGCATGCTATCTCCATCTCGTTTACCGGCTCAGGCACTTCTACACCTCTTCGGTTACAAATATTATGCGGGCAGTTAGACCAGCAATTGTCCTCCATGGCTCGAGTTTGTGACCAATTTTCCCCATTCCTATTCCACGTAAACGATATACGCATCATTGCAACCCAATCGTCAAGTTGGCAAGATAACGTGGATGGCGAACAACTTCAAGTTGAATGGTTGGAACTTATCCGCGCATTCAGCGGCGCAACAGACCTTTGGGTGGCTGGCGAACTTGCATCCGCCATCTTGTGTGCCCTGGGTCTGGTCGATGGGGGGCACGTAACTGTTCTCCCTTCCCTGCGTCACCTTCGTATAGACAATCCTATGGCGATGAATGGGCCGTCGTTGGACGCTCTACTGTCATTTGTCACCTTACGATCGCGCTCAGGCCACCCCATACAAGTTAATGTGCCATTTGAACAGTGCCACATCTGTCATGCCAATTTCAGAGAGCAGAAAGGACTCGAACTTCACCTGGTAGACGAGCATGGATATCGAGTCCTGTGCTCGTATTGCAGAGACTGCGAGTTCTCGAAGGGACAAGATGAATCATTTTTCGAACACTTCGAAAGCAAGCACCCTGGAGTCCTGTACAACGACCCACCCCTTTGGAACCCGTTGATGCCTCTCATTAAACAACACAGTTATCTGCAAGCGCCAGACACCTTCGCACCCTCCACCACGGCAACGGCACCACACGTCCTATAACTTCCTTTGGCTATGGATTCTAACACCCGACGAGCTTCCAGCCCATCGACAGCCCATCCCTCGTCGTCGGATCCTTCCCACATTTGCCACTATCCGCCCCGTTCCCCAAAGACACGTGATAACATCATAACACAGTCTACGGACAGCAATTTCCTTTCATTTTGTCCTTCATTTTGTTGATTTCTTCGGGGGAGTACGCAGATTCTGTTGTTACGCGTTGTATGTACGACGACAATATTGAGCGATCGCCGATTATGCACACGACGCGTCCGAACCGTAAATTGCAACTTTGGTCAGAAGCGGTGTATAAAACATACAAGTATATCCTTCACACTTTAAAGTCACACCTATACAAAGGAAAGCGAAGAAAAGGAGTGCAGGCGCTGAGGATACAAACACCATACGCCCTGTACTCGTGAGTGGCAACTCCACGAGGTTCATATCGAGGTTCGTGGGAATTAAAGGGAAAAAGGAAAATGACCCACCGCCACCACCGTGACCCATCCAACAAGAAAAAGTATTGTTTCGCAAAAAAAATTAGATAGGAATCATAAGTCCTGAGACGCTAGTACTAGAAAAGGCAGACTTGCGGCGAAGAGACGGAGAGAGGGGGATGCTGCTTTGTAGCTCGAAAAACAAAACAAAGAAATAGTCGCTAATACAGGTCCGCCAGATAACGGCGGTGGGGGAGGGGGGAGGCAAAGTCGGGTCGTCGATACCCATCTTCCTTCTGAAGACCTAGAACGTCTTGAGAATATTCCTGCACGCACCGACCGCCGCCACACCATGCGCCTCGAGTGCCTACTCGCCCATCACCACCGTCTCCTTCCACGTCATGCCTTCAAAGTTCGTGTGTTATTGTGTGACCGGAGCGTGCGCAGCCATCCGGCCCCGTCGTTGAGCACCACCGGCTCGAAATATTCACTGTTCCCTGCAGAACCAGCTTTGCTACTTGCACTGCCGCCATGCTGACCATGCGAAAGTCCTCCGGACCGCCCGCCACGTAGGCCATTACCTCCAATGCCGCCCTGCAGCCTACCGAACGTCCCGAGACCTGCACCGACGCCAAGCCCAGGCTGACCGAATCCTCCTCCAGCAGCGGCGATCTGCGCCGTGGGTAGCTGCGCCTCGGGCGACACCCCCATCGCGGCCAAGTTCAGCATATTCATATTCATGTTGAACGGATTCATGCTGTTCATGCCGTTCAGCTGCGCGAGTTGTGCTATATTGAGCCCGCTAGGCATCCCTGCCAGCCCGGGAGGGCCGAGTCGAGGTTGAACCATCCCGAGGCCAGCCATCGCGGCTTGCTGATGCGCCGCAGCCATCGCGTTGCTTCCGTTATCGCTTCCGCCAAAACGGCCGGACGTGTTCGAGAGCGGGGCTTTGCGCACCGGACCAAGTACCGCCACCACCATTGCGTAGGCCTCTCGAAGAGCCACTGCACCTTGGACGCGGCCGACACCAGGCGCGTGGTGACCCTGGATAAGGTCACCGTCATCGCCGTACACGCCGTTGTTGGTCACCCCATTGTTGGGGCCGCTGCTACAGTCGTGTATGTGGCCCTCATCAGAGGAATCACAGCGTGTGTCTTGGCCGCTTTGAGCTGCTTTTGAAAGGTCTTTAGGGGAAACACTAGAGCCCTTTGAAAGTTATGTCGACTTATCCCGAAAGCGCTTCCAAAGCACTCCAACTATTTTGAAAGCCTTTTCGAAAGTGCTTGCCAGTGGCCACTTGAAAGGCCCTCTTGGGGTCTGAAGGCCGTCTGAAAATTCGACTGAAAGCGTCAAGGAAAGCGTCCAAACTCCCAAGCACACGATTTCCGAGCACTTTCACACCAGTTGAGCAAGAACAAATATCGGCATTATCACTGACACTAGCATCAAAATACTCTACTGTTTATGTACCGACGACAGTACCGTAACAATTGAGAAGTCAAGTGTAAGAAGAAATAATGTTTTAAGGGTACTAAACATATTCGCGACCTTCTTCAACCTCTTGTTCAACCTGAGTGAAGTGGGCACAGAAGCACAGCTATTCAAGGTCAGAATCGTCGTCCCTGAGCTGCGGCGTTGGTCTACTATCTACAGAGGTGGACATCGAAGCGGATTCCTCGGTCTTCAAGTTCACCATGGACTCTTCGATGGCTGCTGATAGTATCTTCTCCCATTGTTTCGGCTTCAACTGTTTAGCATCAGGAAAACAAAATGTTACTAGTGGGCACTAGCCGAGACTAGTGACACCCAAATATATTGTCACTAGTTTCCCCTAGTTACCACTAGTTAAGCTAGTTAAATCTGGTTTTGCTGATGTAATGAGAGCAGTAAGGGTGGACGTTGGGTAAACGTGCGTCGGGTATCCATGGGTATTGAATTTGACATGGTCGCCCCAATTCGCCTTCGAGAAGTCAGCTGCAGGATGCAATGGCTTGCACATTACACCGGTCGTGTGAAACACAATTGCCTGCTTCACCTGAAAACAACATAACCATACAATAACAACAGAAGAGATGACATAGGTGCGCACCGACTGAATGGACAATACAAGGGCCCCAATAGGCCGGTTGGTTTTCACATCAACACACAATGGTGAAATACTATCAAGGGGGGTCAAATTATTTAAAAATTGCACGGGGTAGGTAAATTTTTTTAAGGGATTTTGGTTGACCTCCCCCCCCCATGTACCACCTAAAAAAGGAAACTTATACCAAAAAAGGAAATTTTGGGGGGCCACAAGTGAGCAGCATGACTCCAAGATGGACCTGACAGTGAGAGGAGGGCTTGGGAGAGCTTATGAGCAACAAGTGCACCCCCTTTGTGCACCCTCTGAACTAAAAAGACAGCCCAAAACCTAAAGTTTTTCAGGGATTTTGGTTGACCCCCCCCAACCCTGCCCCCAACCCCCTGCCATGGGCCATAAAGTGGAAAATATTAAATTTTTTTAAAGGATTTTGGTTGACCCCCCCCCCCCCAGCCCTGGGTCAGGGAGCGACATTTTTGGCCCCCCTTGAATACTATTGATGTGGGATCCAAGGATGGCGGAGATGATCTTCGATTGAAAGATTCCCTTGAGGGAAGTGCTGGTGCCATTGGCATCCTCAGTGACATCCGCAAAGTACAAGGGATGGGCCTCCTCAGTGCCTGAAATGGCCCAGGTGCACCACTCCTTTCGTACCTCAATGGCACGGCCTGGGCTATCGGCATAATTGGAAGCCGGCAACATCAGGAACACCTTTGTTTGAAGTGCCACAATTCCTGCGCTACCGATGCTATGCCTCCAACCCGTGAGGCGACTGGCAACCTGGATTGTCGTAGTTAGTAATAGGTGGCTACCTCATGGGAATACGACCCACAAGCTTCCGAATGATGGTACCAAGGGGCGTAGAGATGTCCAAAGTTTGTTCTTTTGGGTAAGTGATGGCCCATGCACACTTGATATCTTCATTAGTGGCGCCCTCCCAAGGGGCAGTCCTGCCAAATATCGCACGGAGGTGAGGCATAAAAATGTTTTCAAAGTTTGGTATGAGGTGAGTAGTGCCCGTCACGGGTTCGTAAACCCGTATGGGTACCCGGGTACGGGTTTGACGGGTACGGGTATGGGTACGACGTCGGGTACCCGTCCAGAACCCGCACCCGTAAGACGGGTTTGGCGGGTTTTTTTGAGTACACCACGACTTTTATTTTGGCCTTATACACTACTACACTTGTACATGATTATAACTAGCTACTACTAATAGTCTACTCCTAGTCAGAATGCGCGTCTCAGGGCTCGCCATCGCGTCCGAGTCGTCATGTCCAGTTGTTTTCGTGTCCCGTTGTCGTCGTCTTGCCGTTGTTGTCTGTGTCGTCATTGGAGTCGTCGTTGTCGTTGTCGGCGTCATCGGAGTCGGCGGCGTTGTTGCTGTTGTTGACATCGTCTTGACGTTGTCGATGGCAAGGCCCTGTTGGCGGCGGTGGCGGTTGGTGGCCGTCCAATTCGTCTTGTCACCGCCTTGTCGTCGTCGTCGTCGACACCGTCTTGCTGTTGTCGATGGCAGGGCGGCGGTGGGGGTTGATACGTTGATAGCGCGTGCAGCTCAGGGCTGCGCATCTGCACAATCGATAAACTTACTAAGCAAGGCGAAGAGAAAAAAACCGGCATCATCCGGCCTGGGAATGAATCGGGAACTTACGCTCAAGCATCAACGGCAAACCCTGCCTGCCACTTACGCAGACGACCAAGCAGACGACAACCACAACGACAACTTCGCCAGCCCCAGCCGAATGACCGACCGCCTGCATCATCGCAACGCAAGTCCCAAACACAACGGCGGCGGTATCCATGACACCTGCGGCAGGAGTCATGGCGAGGCGGCGCTGCAACTCCGAGACTCGACGACAACGACAACGGCGGCGACGATGGCGACAACGACGGCAACGACAGCAGCGACGACGGCGACAATGACGGCAGCAAAGACGGCAGCAAAGACGGCGATGACGACGGCAGCGAAGACCGCAGCAAACGGCGACGACGCGACAGACGGCGGGGGGCAATGACGACGCAGGGGGCTTTTTAGATCACACGGATAGGACATTCAATGTATTCGAGTAGATGTACAGTAGCAGTAGTATCTATCATTGCCAAATCCCCGAGCCTGCAACGCGCAACGCTCGCATTGAGCTTGACGCTGACCGGCATGTAAACTTGCGACGCGAACCCGCTGTGCCAACCCGCACGAGATTTGATACCCGCACAACCCGCGAGTACCCATACCCGTGAGCACGGGTACGGGTTTCACACGGGTGCGGGACGGGTAAGGCCCGAGTGACTCACGGGTTACCGGTTACCTGTGATGGGCACTAGAGGTGAGGCGGCAAGTTACTGAGCTGTGCCTTTTCCCTCGCACGTGGAGGCTTCTGTGCAGGAGGTACAGCCTGAGAGGTGGGGAGTCTGGGGACCGATGCCATGGTGGTGCCAGTGGGGAGTATCATGGCATACGTCCGCTTGAGCTGTGACCCGACATGGGATAGTCATATGATCAGCAATGAAGACGCAAATGCAGCTGATCAATTACTCACAGTGTGTCCCCCTGTGCCTACATCTCTTTTGGCTTTGATGGCACTGCGCTCATCTTCTGTGTCGCAGAGTGGCGAACCCCGAACCGGATGTTGCGCAGCAATGCACGCAGCTAACAGGAATGGTGTTCTCACCTTTGAGTAAGTTGAGAGACTATAGTGGTGGAGAGGGTGCACAAGTGAGTAAGAGAGTGAATGTCTATTCGCCTCCCTCCCCATGGGAGGATATTTATACTCTATGGTCCTACCCTGACCATTTGCGTAAAATTGATGAGTACAGGCGTCCACAATATCGCGTTTTTACATACGCCTGATGTAAACTACCACTTCGAGATAGCCATAGGGCTTCTCCTTCTCAGAGGGCATATTGCGCCCGCTATAGTACGTATCCTGACTACCGTAATAGGAAACTATACTATCATAGTGTCATAACGGCTATAGATAAGGTCCTTACGTACTTATCACGTTCCAACACTCCCCCTTGCTTAGTGCAGCTAATTAAAGTGTGTCTAAGCAAATAGCAGCGTCCTCACAAGCCTGAGCTAGAGTGAGGGTTGCATAAGAGTCGATGAGAGAGGAGACACTGTCTCTAACACGTCTCATCAGGTTGTGAATGCTATCATCAATGATGTTTGCCAACTTGTGGCCCCGTTAGGGCCCAGACGTACGAACTCCCTTCTGGGAGTCCTATGAAGGGCTTAGAGCCAGGTGTCTGCTGCGAAAGCAACATCGTACCATGACTGAAGAGACGGTTGTTCGTGAAGTTCTTCTTCTCAAAGCTAAAGAAGAAGCGATGGACGTGGAAGTACAGCGATGTACATGGGGAACAAAAGTTCCTTCACACTTTCCTTCACGAGTTACCATCAGAGATCTCCATCACGGATCTCCATCTCAGACGTGGTGTGTGGCGATGAGCCAAACTTTAGCCCTAGCTGTTCCCTGAATTTAAGGAACTTAATGCAACCCAGATTCTTAGTAAAAAGATCGGCGGGGTTCTCAGCTCCTTCAATGAAGAACAATTCTATCTTCTTTTCACGGATCACATCACAAATGTAATGGTGACGTAGATCAATATGTTTGATCCGTTTCTCCTGAACAGGATTAGAAGATAAGAATATGGAGCCTTGATTATCTCCGCATAATGGAATAGGTCTGAGGTTTATTCCAAGCTCACTAAAGAGCGAGCGAATCCAGACCAATTGTCTGCTTGTATCACACAGCGACATGTATTCTGCTTCAGTGGACAAGAGTGCGATAGATTTCTGCGCTCTTGAGTTCCAGCAGAACACTCCATTAGCCATCTTTACTAAGTAGCCCGTAGTGGACTTTCTAGTGATTGGGTCAGAAGCCCAATCAGAATCTGCATATGCTATTATACCACCATCGCTTTTGCCATCAAAGACTAGAGCGTAATTCGAGGTACCAAGTAAGTAGTGGCAAATATAAAGTGCACGCTTCATGTGGTCCTCTGTGGGGTTGGCAGCAAACTGCGCCATTTTTGTAACAGCATAGGCAATATCTGGTCGCGTACCAATCATAATGTATAGGAGAGATCCTATCACTTGTTGGTATGACGCACGGAGCGCTGGGGTCGCAGTACCCTTATTAGGGGTTGGATGATACCCTTCCGGTAGTGGGGTAGGGACTGATTTGGCATTAATCAGATTAAAACGCTGCAGCACTTTCTGAAGGTAATCCTGCTGATCTATCAGGATTCTACCCTTAGAGCGTAGTATGCGCATGCGTAGAAACTCTTTGGTATCACCCAAGTCTCTGCATTCCCATATCTCCATAAAGCGTCGTTTCAGGGATGCTATGTCCTTTTTACTTCTTCCAAGGAAGAGGACGTCATCAACATAAACAATAACTACAATTGTTTTGTCTTCATTCACAGACAGACCTGAGTCTGATTGAAGTCGTGTGCAGCCAAGAGAGCTCATAGACTTATCCAGCACTCTCCACCAAGCAAGTGCAGCTTGTTTAAGTCCGTAAATAGCTTTCCTAAGGCGCATGACTTTGTTTTGTTGGCTAGGGTCTTTAAACCCTTCAGGTTGTTCCATGTAGAGTTCCTCATCGAGGTCTCCATACAGGAAGGCAGTTTTGACATCAAGTCCGGAGATGTGCCATTCCTTCAGTGCTGTGAGCGCGAGCATCATCCGGACGGTCTCAAACCGTACCACTGGCGAGAATATTTCGTCATAGTCTATGCCTTCAACCTGTGAAAAGCCTTTGGCAACTAGCCTGGCTTTCTTTCGGCCATCCGACTTTAAGTTGAATACCCATCTATTCTTGATCACCCTTCTGCCTTTCGGCGGGTTAACAAGATCATAGACACTGCGTTTGCGAAGAGAGGCAAGCTCTTCTTTGCACGCATTACACCACTCCTCCTGGGGTTCACTTGGCATGTTAAGAATGTCCCGATAGGTCCATTCGCGAATATTAGAGGTATCAGGTGACTCTAGATCCAATGGTGAAACTGCTTTGGCGAGCAGAAGATCTAGAAATTTGACTCCCCCTTCCTGAGCTAGGTGGATCAGAAGTTGCTGATCTACTTTGTCTGAATCATGTGGATTATCACTCTGCGCACTGGAAGAATGAGAATCGGCTGGGTCAGGATTATCACCTGAGGCCGTCTGTTCCAGACGTAGACGCTGCTGGGAGCTACCCTGCTGCGGCTGTGTCAACTGTCGCCATGTGCGAGTCCGCGCAATGTCTCGAATAATCGTTGTAGGAGGCCTATCTCCATAGACATTATCAGGACAAGTAACTGGTTTCCTTATATGCCCCGATCTCCTAGGTTCACTAGGACCAGGTACTGGATGTGGGGGTAAAGGCGGAGGTAGCTGTGATCCAATCCCTCTAGTATGACTACTAGGAGGGGGTCCAGCGGCTGGCTGGGGAGCACTTCTCCCTTTTTTGATAGGAGGCTCAGGTGGTAGGTCATCATCATCACCAGGAGTGGTATCGTCTTTAGACAGCTCATCAGGAACTGTTTCATCTAACTGAGTTACACCATGGGGCTCACGTCTAGTACTGTCCTTAGGACATCTAGGAAATAGAGCTTCATCAAAGAGTGCCTTGTCTGAATAGAACAAGGTATTCAGTGTGCGCATGAAGACATCAGCCTTCATTCCAGCTCCTCTACCAAGGTAGATCATCAGCTCGCTCTTGGGAGAAAGTTTATTCACCCGGCGAGCTTCTGGAATATGCACATAAGCACTGCACCCGAATACTCTAAGATGGGATATATCAGGGACTTCATTGTGTAATAGTTTGTAAGGAGTCTGCCATTGTAGGCAACTTATGGGGGTTCTATTGTAACAATGTGCAGCGTGTTGGACTGCAAATTCCCACCAACTCTGTGGTAAACAAGCATCAAGGTGCATAGCCTGAGCTTTGTCCATTATGGTGCGCATAAAGCGCTCAGCGCGCCCATTCTGCTGTGGCGTATGTGGCGCAGACTGTAGCTGTAACGCCGCCACTGGCATAAGTCCGACTTGGACCATAAGAAGGGTGTTCAACGACTTAGCAGATCTCTGTGACTTCTGATAGTCACGTGACACGAATACACGGCTCTGCGATGCACGTGATCGTAAGGGCACTAGGGCTGATTCCACTAGGCGTACGCGAGGGTCGACTTGCTCTACTAGAGACAAGCAAGCGAGGTAGCTGACACTCAAGAGAGGAACACGGGAAGGAAGCGCGATGGCTATTGAAGAAGACCAGAATGGGGAGTTCTGGTCTTTGCGTTGTACTACTTATACATGTGATGAGGCAGCTTTGAAGCTCCTCCCAAATCCGAACGACTAGTAGCATAAGTAGCTCGAACCCTACTACAGCTACTACTAGGAATGAGTCATAGTACCACCACAGACATGTGATACTACGGCTGACTGATGTGAGTCCATGACTTATTACGACTTACTAAGGGAGTCATCACCGTACAGTAAGCGTCCACAAACCGAATCGTGACAGTAGCACTGTAATGCCAGCATCCTTAAGCTGCTTTAGGAAAGCATCCGATTTGTATTCACCGCCAGCATCGGACATCCATTCTTTTATGGTAGCGCTAAATTGATTTTTAATTAGCGCAAGCCACTGCTTTAAAGCAGTAATAGCAGAGGCTTTATCCTGTAAAAGAGTGATCCAAGCAAACAAAGTATAATCGTCAAAGAAGACGATAAAGTACTTGTATTTGTGGTATGACGGTATAGGGAAGCTTTTCAAATCAGAATGAATCCGATTGAAAGAGGCTTTAGCCCTTGTATCAGATGGAGGATGTGAGGCAGCAGGCATTTTGCCTTGCACACAACCAGGACATATTACATCAGAGGCGGGAATGGTAATCCCTTCTGGAAAGCCCTTAGTGTTTTCCTTAGCTCGTCTTAGAACCTCTTTAGATGGGTGACCGAGGCGACGATGCATAAGGTCATAGTCTCCGTTTAGTAACGCAGACTGGTTCGCAATAAGCAACTCAGTTAGAGTAGATATAGAGGCATCTAGCCAATATAATGATTGCCTGTGAAGAAGGGGTTTATATTGGACAATCTTTTTGTTCTTACGTAGCAAGTTAATATGCTGCAAATTCCCCAAAACGCGCAAACCTTGCTGTAAGAAACCTTGCTGTAAGAAGACTCCCATAGATAGAAGACGCGTGCTCATAGAAGGGATGTAAAGAACCGGATATACCCATGTGGTTACAAGTTTGTCTGCGATGTAATGCTCAAGCAAGACAGTTCTGGTACCTTCAACATATAGTGTATGAGCTGCTGTCTTTACAGGAATCCTGTCAGACTTAGCAGTTGGCTTATAGTCAATGAAGTCACTAAGTTTATTAGTGAAATGTGCTGATGCTCCTGAGTCAAGGAGCCACATGTATTGAGTGCGCTTCAAGCATTCTGCGCATTGACTGAAGTACTTATTATGCTCACACTCAAAAGAATCGAGAAGAGCGCTGCAATTTGTGTACAAATTGAGAGACTTCGGTACAATTACATGCGATGCCTGTAGATATACGTAACTGTTACAATTGGAACTTGCCCCACTTAGACTTCTTGGGGGCAGGGCTAATACTGTAACGTTATCAGCATGTGGTGCGCAAAGCGAAGAGAAGACGTACTCTTCTTCATCGTTCCCCAATCAAGGATCTCTGTGTCCAGTCTGGTTAAGAACGACTCCGGTGTCAGCGAGCGGCCAGAAGCGGCCGGAGAGATAAGGGTGCCGAAACGGGGATCCGTTGGCAAACCATTATCGTATAGGTACTGTTGGTTGCTATGCCAAATCCGTTCGATTTGTTCGTTAGAACGTGATCGAGGGATTTGAGGGAAACGGCTTTTGCTGGTAGTAGCCCACCTGACTGTTGCTTCAACAATTGAAGCCAGATCAATGTAAGGAGGCGTGGGGGCGCGGTTTTCTTTATCAGAACCCCCATCGCTTATCGTTAGATCCGTTAAGTCAAGTTGGAGAGCATTAGAATGCTCACCGAATATCTCTGTGTCATCTAACCCATCAAGGTTCATTATCGACTGTGCACTGCCCGAAGGCTGCTGCGACATGTCAATGTCGATGTCGGAGTCATACTCCTCGTCCATGAACCGGTTAATGTGGGGACGCATCTGCGCGTCAATATCAGCAAAGCGCTGCTCGAGCATCTTTACGGTCTGGACTGTAGCAGGTACATCCAGCCGTTCAGCGAGCGTCAATGCTTTATTGACAGAAGGGAAGAAGCCAGAAGTCCTCTGAGGCGAGGATGATTCGACTTCTGTGCACGTGGAGACACCAGATGACCCAATATGAGTCACCTTGTGGGAAGTAGGGGGGGCTAGTGTGGTGACAGAGGCAATGTGCGAGTGCTGAGGAGCACGGGCAGGTTGCTTGCCTTTCCCTTTAGGCTTGCCTCGCCCGGAACCATGTCCTCCACGCTGCCTGAAAGGCTGCTGCTGGGTAGATGGGCCGGGGGCGCTAGACTGCTGCTGCGAAGAACCCTGCTTTGAAAAGCGAGGGTCCGCGCGCTTCCACTTAACGGTAGATAGCTTCTGCGCGTTATGAGCGGCCTTGTGCTGTCCGCGGTTCGACTCAGTTTCATATTGGCTTTCAACACAAGCCGATATGGTTTCGAGTTTGAGATCCGCCAATGGTAAGTTATTACACATGACGGGGATGAGATGCTCCCATTTCTGGGGCAGAGCGGACATGGCAACAAGTGCCTGCAGCTGTGGACAGATAGCGAGAGTGGCAGCATTAGCACCAGTACCAACAGTAATTGCTCCAAGCCGAGCAAAGGCGGCGGCCATTTTTTCGAACTGGGGAGTGGGATGCTGATTCGTATTGAAACGAATCGAGATGGCCTCTTTGAAGTCTTTGTAGATGCGGGGCATTGAAACCGCACCGTATCAGTCCTTCACAGAGTCCCAGAGCACCTGAGAAGTCGCTCCAGTGACTGCCTGCTGTATAGCGGGCGAAAGGGGGAGGGTAAGATTACCCCTGGCCATCTCATCATTGCGCATCCAAGCTGCTCTATCAGCAGCGTCGGCGACAGGAGTGTTGGATGGGTCAACCGCCGGTAGCGCGGACCGCGATCAGCAATACGGTAATTTCGTTTTTGGACAGACAGTTGCCCGATGTACGCCCCGAGGGGCTTAATTAACTGTACAGTTCCTCTTTTTACTCTTAAGGCCGTAGTCTAGCATATATGCGCCTCAGTCTTTTCTTCTGTGACTGAGGTGGGCATCGCTTTTATTCTGACCTATTACTGTAACGCTAACGGGTTTGTAGTACACGCACGGTCGTGTTCACTAGGTAGATTACCCCGCGAATCGAGTCTTTTCTTCTGTGACTGAGTACACGCACGGTCGTGTTCACTAGCTTCCTAGACGCCGCTTAACGCCGCAAGATCGACATGTCACAACAGGTTATGGGCCCCGCGCCCAATGAGGATTCCCCGAACTGATCCTATGTCCCAAAGTTGCTGCCGAATGGCGCAAACTGGATATCGTACAAGTCCCGTGTCACTGTCGCCCTCGGATCCAAAGGGCTCCTCAGGCACTTAGAGGGAAGAGCGCCGAAGCCGAAGCCACCCACACCGCTTCCGTCGTCTCACAACGCGACCGAAGCAAAAGCTCACAAGAAGAGCGTTGAGGAATTCGACGCCCTCCTAGACGAGTGGGAAGCGCGTGAATATTCGGCCCAGCAGCAGATCTTCAGCACGATCTCCGACTCCGTCCTCATCCGGATCCAAAGCCTCAAATCGGCCGCGGAGATGTGGACGGTACTGAAGAGGGACTTCGAGGGTCGCACACAAGCTGTCCAGAACGATTTGAGGAACCGGCTCGCACTGGCTAAATGCGGCGACAACGATAACGTGCGCGAGCACGTTGACCGCATGAGCTACATGCTCCAAGAACTCTCGAGCATGGGCGTCGCCATCCCCGACACGGAGTACGCATGCATCCTTGTAAGGTCAATGCCGAAGTCATATGGCCACTACTTCGCTGCGATCTCAGCAGCGGTGCAGGCAAACGGCAACTCGCTCACTGCCAGCGCTGTAGCGAGCCATGCGACCAGCGAGTACGACCGTCGGCAGATCGAGTACGCACCGCGACGTGAACGCGGAGGGACATCGACCGGGAACAGCGCGCTTTACACCTTTGCAACGGACTCTGGCAGGTCCGGACGGCGAGGCAAACACGGCGGCAAAAGAGAAGAAAAGCGCAGTTGCTTCAACTGCGGAAAGGAGGGCCACCTGAAGCGTGATTGCAGAGAACCGAAGAAACGCAACGGCGACAAGGCCAAGGAGTCCGGAAGCGGGAGCGCCAGTCAAGGCGCGAGTACCGGCTCGGGCAAGTCGCAGCAGAACTCGGCCAGCATCGCTGAGGTGAAGGACCCCTCCCCAGCCCCGAAGGACGCGTACACAGCAGTCGCGTTCAGCGGCTACACCGAGGAGACGCGGTGCGCTGTCTTCGACAGCGGGTGCACCGTGCATATATCCCCCTACCGCGAGTTATTCACCAATTACACCCCCATCGACCCCATCCCAATCACGGCGGCCAACAAAACGAACTTCGAAGCCATTGGCCGCGGAAACGTGGAGCTGTCATTGCCAAACGGGGGGAGTACAACTCGTCTGATCCTACAGAATGTCCTCCACTGCCCGGGAATCGCCTTCACGCTCGTATCGATGTCCGTTATGGACCGCGCGGGCTATACCTTCTCCCTGAAGTCCGGCCACATGCTCGTTAACGCGCCGAAAGGAGAGAAGATAGCCGACATACCCCTCGACAACGGCTTGTACCGCCTCCCCATGCCAGGCCACGTCGCCGCTGCATCGTCAGGGGGAGAGCTTGTCGTGCACATCGACGAGTTGCATCGACGACTCGGGCATGTCGGCGTTGAGGCGTGCAGGGACGCTGTTCGAAGTGGGATGGTCGAAGGGGTCCGGCTGGTTAACGCAACGGCACCCGCGGGGCTGTGCGAGCCCTGCGAGCGTGCAAAAGCCTCCGAGAAGTCGTTTCCAAAGGAGAGCGCGACGCCACGCGCAACGGAATACGGCGGCCGGGTCCATTCGGACGTCTGGGGGCCAGCACCGGTTCAAAGCATCGGAAAACGAGAGTACATGCTTACCCTGACAGACGAACACTCCCGCGAGATCTCCCTCCACTTCCTAGCCAAAAAGAGCGACGCGTTCAAGGCCTACAAGCAATTCGAGGCTTGGGCAGAGGAACAGCGAGGCACGCGCGTCAAGTGCTTGAGGACGGATCGAGGCGGCGAGTATCTGTCCAACGCGTTCGAAACGCACCTGTCAGAACGGGGAACGAAGCACGAACTCACCGTGCATGATTCACCCTCGCAGAACGGCGTCGCCGAACGCCTCAACCGCACCCTCCTATCGCGCGCTCGAGCCTGTATGCTCGCGACGAACCTCCCAAAATTCCTCTGGGCCGAAGCGCTCCAGTACACCGCGTGGACGAAAAACCGAACCCCCACCCGCACCCTCACCAACAAGACGCCGCACGAGATGGCGACGGGCTTGAAGCCAGACTTGAGGGATGCCCATGCCTGGGGCACCCGAGTCTTCGTGATGGTGGAGGGGAGAGGCAAGCTTGACGCGCAAGCGGACGCTGCCTTCTTCGTCGGTTACGACGGCCAGTCGAAGGGGTTCCGGATCTACGTGCCCGGGAAGAGGTCGGTCAGTGTCGAGCGAAACGTGAGATGGGACGAACGCGGGACTGCGCTGCTTGAGGGGGAGAGTATACCCGTGTCAGGCAATCAGCCAGACCCGCTTCCCGACTCGCTGTCGCCACGTGACCCTATCTTACCGACAGGCCTCCAGACCCGCCGCGCGGCCAACGCAGCCATCGCATTCGACTCAGCAGCGCCGTGGGAGCTCGGCTCCGGAGTTCTTGACTGCAGCGGGGCCTTCTGGGCTCTAGCCGGGGAATTAGTCAGAGAACCGCGCAACATAGCAGACGCGAAAACCTTACCTCAATGGTCGCAATGGCACGCGGCCATGGAAGAGGAGATGAAGCGCATCCAAGAGCTCGGCACGTGGGAGCTGGTCGAGAGGCCGGCGGAGGTCAACGTGGTAGGCTGCAAGTGGGTTTATAAGCTCAAACGGGACGCGAACGGAGACATCACCCGGTACAAGGCGAGGTTAGTCGCACAAGGATTCACCCAAGTACCCGGGGTGGACTACATCGACACCTTCGCGCCCGTGGCCAAGTTCTCGACGTTGCGGGCCCTGCTCGCCTTCGCCGCCCGCTCCGACTGGGAAGTGCATCAGATGGACGTGAAGAACGCATATCTGAACGGCAAACTCACCGAGACCATCTACATGCGACAACCCCCCGGCTTCATCGACGCGAACCGCCCGAGCCACATCTGTCGACTTGCGCGCGGCCTTTACGGGCTGCGACAGTCGGGACGTGTGTGGTACCAGACGCTGGTAAGCGCCTTCGAGACCCTCGGGTTCAAGGTGTGTGCAGTCGACCACGCCGTCTTCATCTACCGGAGTAGCGAGGGAAGCGTAATCGTCGGTGCATCCACCGACGACCTGCTGATGATCAGCGACTCGGTGCCGCTACTAATGAAGATTAAACGCGGCCTGGGCGGACACTTCGAGATGACTGACCTCGGGGAGGCCCATTGGCTCCTCGGCGTCGAGATCCGCCGGAATCGCGCCCAGAAAACCTTGTTGCTATCCCAGGGGGCCTATATCTCGTCCATCATCGCACGGTTCAATCTGGAAGATGCGAACCCACTCACCACGCCTCTAGACCCGGGGCAACGCCTATCGAAATCCCAATCACCGGGGACGCCAGAGGACGTCGACAAGATGGCCAAAACGCCGTACAGGGAGCTTGTCGGCTCGCTTATGTACGCTGCGGTGGCGACTCGACCCGACGTAACATTCGCCGTCACGACGCTATCCCAGTATCTTGAAAACCCTGGACGCGCACACTGGCAGGCAGGCCAGAGAGTGTTGCGCTATTTGAAGGGAACGGCCGATTACGCGTTGACGTACGGGGTTGAGGATGGAGTGGGAATGCCGGAAGGAAACCCGATCGGCTTCGCGGACGCTGACTTCGCCTCGCAGGAGCACAGACATTCAGTCTCCGGCTACGCGTTCTTCGCTCACGGGGGAGCGATCTCGTGGTCAGCCAAGACGCAGGCGGTCATCGCCCTCTCGAGTACGGAGGCTGAGTACATATCAGCGACGCACGCGGCAAAGGAAGCGAAGTGGCTCACCATGTTGTGTGCCGAGATTGGACTAACCATCCCGCGCCCATTCCCGCTGTCCGTTGACAACATGTCGGCCATCGCGCTCACGAAGGACAACGCATTCCATTCCCGCACGAAGCATATCGACATCCACTACCACTACGTCCGTGAGGCAGTGGCGAACGGGGAACTTCGACTCAAGTACGTCCAGACGGACGCGAACGTAGCGGATGTCTTCACAAAGCCGTTGGCGCGGCCGAAAGTGGAGACGTTCTCACGCATGCTTGGGCTCTCGCGACTCCCTAGCGTTTGAGGGGGAGTGTTGGATGGGTCAACCGCCGGTAGCGCGGACCGCGATCAGCAATACGGTAATTTCGTTTTTGGACAGACAGTTGCCCGATGTACGCCCCGAGGGGCTTAATTAACTGTACAGTTCCTCTTTTTACTCTTAAGGCCGTAGTCTAGCATATATGCGCCTCAGTCTTTTCTTCTGTGACTGAGGTGGGCATCGCTTTTATTCTGACCTATTACTGTAACGCTAACGGGTTTGTAGTACACGCACGGTCGTGTTCACTAGGTAGATTACCCCGCGAATCGAGTCTTTTCTTCTGTGACTGAGTACACGCACGGTCGTGTTCACTAGCTTCCTAGACGCCGCTTAACGCCGCAAGATCGACATGTCACAACAAGGAGGTATAGGGATGGTGGCATTAACATAGCCCCAGAGCCCTTGGGACATAAAGAAAGCGGTCATCTGCTTAGACCAAGTGGCCCAGTTAGAGCCATTGAAGACAGGGACAAGTGTGGTGAGTTGAGAGGACATTGTTGGTTAATCTGTTGGCTTTGAGAACATCAGCATTGCGTTATTATAATAACAATACTGAGTGAATCAAAAAGAATTGCCAACGCTGGCACGGCTACATGGCCGTACATACGCAACGTGACAATAGCCCAATATTAGGCTGTTTCCAACAGAATGGGCAACACCCATTTCGACGTTTGGATCACAAACACCGGTCGTCGGACTATCCTGCTTGACATCACCCCCAGGTTGAGCTACACGGCGCTCCAAAGTTAATTGGAGTCGTTGTAGAGCCTTGTTTAGATAGGCGATTGGCCAAGTCTGCGTACTCCTCAAGAGTACAATACTGGGTTGCTATTAGCCAGGGTGCCTCCCTGAGTCTAATGCCTACAACCGCATGAGCACCTCTTTGCAAAGGCTGCATTGTAGTGGGCAGTGACTGCAAGGCGCAACTCTGTCAAAGAGTGTGACAGCAAACCCTGTAGCAGGGCCCATAACCTGTTGCGCAGCAATGCACGCAGCTAACAGGAATGGTGTTCTCACCTTTGATTAGGTTGAGAGACTATAGCGGTGGAGAGGGTGCACAAGTGAGTAAGAGAGTGAATGTCTATTCGCCTCCCTCCCCATGGGAGGATATTTATACTCTATGGTCCTACCCTGACCGTTTGCGTAAAATTGATGAGTACAGGCGTCCACAATATCGCGTTTTTACACACGCCTGATGTAAACTACCACTTCGAGATAGCCATAGGGCTTCTCCTTCTCAGAGGGCATATTGCGCCCGCTATAGTACGTATCCTGACTACCGTAATAGGAAACTATACTATTGTAGTGTCGTAATGGCTATAGATAAGGTGTTGCGATCAGACTCATCGGTACGGACTGCAGACTCGTGGGGTTCTGACTACCCTAGTATTAGTCAGGGACAGTCGTCTCAGTCAGCGTCGTGGTAGTTATCACATGTATCGGGTACGGACTTGACTCATACCTAGGACAGTTGTAGTAGGGTTTGAGCTACTATTGCTATTAGGTACCTTACATTCTGGAGGAGCTTCAAAGCCCCTCGTCAACTGTATATAAGACTGGCAGTGCAAAGACCGAGCTCCTTAGCTTGGTCTTCTTGAATCAATACTCCAATTCTCGTCTCCTCTCTCTCCGTCTGCTGCCTTCTCTTCTTCTGTCTACTAGTGTGTCTGGCCCTTGTGAGGCAGATCGCCCAACAATACATATGCCTGGTGGATTTTGCCCCAGTGCTTGCAACGATCACGTTCCTGCTGAGGTCGTGCATCTACATTTGCTAAGTCGCCCCTCGTATATCAAGCCACCCTGTCACCGCTCAAGTCGAGCATCATTAGGACCGGCCTAACGCAACATTAGGACCAAGCTAAGCTAAGAATGACACAGTGGCGCCTACAACCGGAGATCGGTGGGGCTGGAACCAAGTCCAATCGTATATCATCCCCAGCAGAGGAGAACGGAACGTCCCCACGTGCTATTTGAAAGCTGCCAGGTGGAGGACGCATAGGGGGGAAACCGGATACTTTGTCGACTCAGCCAATGGATAGCGGTGGCTTATATAATTGATACCCCAGCCGACGCCCAGATTCTTCTATCGTTCATACTCAGCCGACGTCGGCCAACGTCGGAGACTCCCACATCATTGATAGTCCAGCCGACGCCGGCTGGAGTGGGGGGTCCGCTTTTCGTTTTACAAGCCTACAAGAGTGGATACATAACTTATATTAACAACCCTGAGTGACAAGAAGCACAGAGAATAGGGATAGACAATGGGTGACCGAAGGGCATTGCTAAATGGATGTGAGGTGGATGCGTCGATAGTGTAACTAGTCCATGGGGATTCTGGAGAGTTTGGATGAATGTGTGGTGAGTACTCAGTGTGTCACGAGTGGGAATAAGTTATTGTGATCATTATTTGATTGAGGGTTTTATTCATACAATGTGGAAAAGCTGCAAATATACATGGGTTTGAAGAGATTGACATAAGAACGCATCCAAGCATGGACCTCCCGACTATCTTGAATGGGTAACATGTCCAGCCAATTGATAAACCTCATATCCATATGGATTCAGGTGGCTTATGATTGGGATCATGGATGGACACCCCGACAATATAACTATGTATATATTTCTATCTGTCTGAAGAGATGAACATAAGAATCCATCCAGGCACGGACCTCCCGACCATCTTGAATGGACAACATGTCCAACCAGTTGATACACCTCATATTTACTGGTATCCGTATGTGTGATGACTCACTGTCACTCGACAGGGAGGCACAATGGGATACGGAAGACCGGGGGTGGTGGAGAACTCGAAAGGGAGCGGAGGAGGCTGACTGGCTCGACGGGACTGAACTTGCAGATTTGCAAGGGATAGTGGCGCTAAGTGCAAGATCGTGTCTTGCAGCTGAAGGGGCACTGTGCGCAAAGAGGAGGAAGAGGCAGTCAGGAGGATGTCACAAAGGTGGACAGTCTGAGAGACTGTCTGATATATTGCGCTAGCTTATATACCCAGAGGGATGGTCTGTGCGTAAGTTTAGGGCAGGCTTAGGGCCGCCCACGGGTGCTGCGGAATACTGCGGAATGGAACATTCCAGAGACATCTAAGAATAGTGTCCAATGAGAAAACAGAGATAGTGTCATACGACTGCTCTGCAGTCGATGACGCCATATGACATGACTGCTCCGCAGTCCAATCAGAATAATCGTAGAAGTGGTACGACTGCGCTCCACAGTCCAATCAGATAAATCCAAGGAATGGTACGACTCTCAGTCGTTAGGTGACTTGATAAACGATGGGAGATCACGTGACTGATCACGTGATTGTCGGAGTACAGAATTCAAACTCCGACTTCGGATTTCCCCTTTAGGAAGGTGATTACATAAGACCGGGCCGGCGCAGACCGGTCTTAGACGCCTGAGTCACGACCCAAGTTTATAGGTTCGTGACAGTATGGGTTTAGGGGGGCCTATTATTAAACATATGGATGGTCACTCTGTCAGCATAACCATGTGCATATTTCTATCTATCTGACAGAGAACACGTTCAAGCATGTATATCCTGTCCCTCATGCAGGGACTGAATGTCCAGCCAGCTAATATACTTCAAACAAGGAAATGACATTCAATTCATCATTAAACGATCAAAGTGAGCTGATATTCATATATATGGGGAACAAATATGTTAGGACAGGTAGATTGATTTAAGTTTGCAATGTTTCAATGGAGCGTCCATAATCGGAGTAAAGGCCTTCACTGAGCTTCTGGATAGTTCCTCCCATGCATGCATCTGGTATGATGCATATGCTTGGTGCCCTTTAAGTGAACCCTGTGTAGCGACGATCATGAGCTTCTTCCACATCTCTGCCTTGGCATGGAAGTATGCAGGAACCCATTCAGCTTCATTATGGATGCTGTCCTGCTCCTCCAACCATCGTTCAAACTGCGCTCTTGCACGCAGCCAGTGAACCCTTTCGACTGTTCAATATGTGAGCACATCAATATAAGGACAAATGAATATGAGAACGTACAGTCATCCATCCATGTTCCATCATCTTTGACAGTGTGACCAAACCCCCATATCCAGGACTTTTGTGTGTTACACTGTCCTACTGGCTTTGATCCAAGGACCAAGGTGGCTACATGGAGGTCTTCTGCACGTAGTTTCGGGAGGTCCTGTATATTCACTGACGCCTGTTGGATCTTGCAGTATGCATCCTGTGCCATGCTGTATATGCATGCATGCACATGGAGATTAGTATCGACACTGTGTATCGCATTCCATGCACGGGTCTTTGTTTGCTGTGAGCGGGCGGGTCGAACTTGAGTGCGGAACAGGGCTGATTTGAATCCAAGGGCAAGGCGGATTCTATGAATGGATTCACTGGCTTGTGCATGGCGTAGCTGTACCTCCTTTCCAGCAAGAGACTTGACACCATTCCTAACACACCATTCCCATCCAAGGGATGAAGGGAGAAGAATCGGAAGATCCTCAGGATTGATGCCATCCATCCCAGATCCATCCAATGCTTGAGGAGTGAGATGAGGGAAAGCATGGCCTGAATGATTGTTATCTGTATCCTCGGGGTCTCCTATATAATCCACATGATCATACTCCTCATAATTCCTCAAAGGTGATATCGGGGAATCATCTGTGAGTTGCTGGTGGAGGAGGAAGGAATCACCTTGATGCCCAAACATGTCAATGAGCTTCTGGAGGCGAGTCCGCTTATTTTCAATAACCTGAGCCTCCTCTGTAGTGATCTTTTGACCATGTGCTCGGAGCTGATATCTGATAGCCAGTCTTTACAGGATGTGAGCCAACAATGATATGGTTCATTGAATGGACTTACTGCAACTCCTGAATCTTAATCCCACATGCAATCCAATGTTTGCCCATGTGTAGCAATATCTCTACTTTCCTCTGAAATCAGCTGTTGCTGAATTTCTGCACGAGATGGAGCTAAAGATATTCATTAGTATAGGATAGATCATATGTATCAGGTCACAATACCTTTGGATGCTACTGTATCATATATATCCATCAGAGTAGGGTCTTCATGCCGCTTGGACTGGGCATGCTTCTCTGCTTCAAGCCATTGCTTGGTCTTCTGCCCTAAACGTGTATTGAGGGCATCAAACGTCTCAGCACTGAGATCTATACCAGTTTCCATGCGTTTCTACCGCTTCAGAAGTGATGGAACTGACACATGGATTAGTATATTAAGATCAGATGCACAACAGATATGTATGTGACAGACCAATGCGGACCATCTTCTTCCAATTAGAATGATTCATGTGTGCATCCAATACCTCCTGACGATGGGCAAGGGACATCCCGCGGATACTCCGTGAGACGTTATTGAGTGGTGCCCACAATGTCTCAATGATCTCCCCATCCACCTGTTTTGCCCCAGGGATATAGCTTGGTGAAAAGCGGGGTAAGCATGAATCTTGGTGACCATGGATGTGAAAGAAGCCTATCCCAGTACAAAGCTGCAAAGAACTGGACAGAGATAACTCTGGGCTCCTTTGCACCCGCTCTTGGAAGTGGACCCCATATTGGCACATAATGTCATACATGACCAACGCGACTGGGATGTCCTTCATGTTGTATGAGAGGGCTTTGCACAGGCTATAGTCCATGTTGATTTGCCTAGCATGCATGTTGCGTTAGGCCCATCCTAACGGTGCTCAACTTGAGCGATGACAGAGTGGCTTGATATATGAGGGACGACTTAGCGAATATAGATACACGTCCTTAGTAGGAACGTGATCAGTGCGAGCACTGGGGCGAAGTCCACCAGGCGTATGCGTCGTCGGGTGATCTGCTCTACAAGAGCCAGACGCACCAGCAGGCAGAGAGAGAGAGGGAGACAGATGAGAAGGGAAGAGACGAGAATTGGATTGGTGATTCAAGAAGACCAAGCTGGAGGCTCGGTCTTCATACTGCTAGTCCTTTATACAATTGACGAGGAGCTTTGAAGCTCCTCCTGAACGTAGGGTACCCAGTAGCGATAGTAGCTCGAACCCTACTACAACTATCCTAGGAACGAGTCACAAGTCCGATACGATATACATGTGATAACAGCCCTAAGGCTGACTGAGATGACTGTCCCTGACTAATACTAGGGTAGTCAGAACCCCACGAGTCCGCAGTCCGTACTGATGAGTCCGATCGCAACATCACCTCCTCTTTAGGTGCGACGTCCCGACGCTCCGAAGCCCTCCTCCTCGTACCTGATCCTGGTGCGCTGCAGCTGCTGCCCGACCTTCCGACCCCTACGCGTCTTCTTCTTCGTCAGCTCGTAATCCACCATGGCGCCCGCCTCGTCCTCGATGCGCTCCATGGCATTGGCCATCTCCAGTCGGCGGCGACTCGCAGTCGACTTCCCGGCGACCTCCCCCAGGGCGGCGATGAGGTCGTCGATCCGCTGATTGAGGCGCTCCTCCTCGCGCGTCACGGCGCGGTAGCGGTGGACCTCCGCTGTGAGGGAGGGGTCGTGGATGGCATCGAGGCAGCGGTCGACGCGCGCCTGATCTTCGAAGGTCTCAGTGATGAGGACCATGTCGTTGTTCAGGTAGATGGGCTTCCCGCCGTAGGTGAAGCGGGGAGTGGCGTAAAGGGGGCGAGCGTAGACCTTGTCTGACTCGTCGATGATGCCCACGACCAGGGGGTCCGGCCCCATGATCACTTGGACGTAGCGGGCCTCGCGCTCAACCCCGTTGGGGGAGACGATGCGGAACGGTATGTAGTCCGTCCCCTGGTTGGCCTTGAAGCCGGTGGGGACGCGTGTGTTGATGGTGACGGGGGGCTGATGGACGGCGGGGCCCATAACTCCGAGGTCCCGCTTGTACATGGGGGAGCCGTCGGTGTTGAGGGAGTAGGGGGTCTCGCGTGGGTCGTCAGTGTCTGTGGTTGAGCGAATGAGGGGGTGCGTAGCTGGGTAGTCGTCGGCAGCATCCTCGGCCAGACCCCAGTCCGCATCAAGAGGCATCGATGCCTCAGCTCCTGCTGCCGCCGCTGTGCCCTCCGCAGCTGCTCATCCCTCCACTCCTTCACGACCTCCTTCCATGGCCGCACGGGCCCGAACTCCACGTGGTACCTCGACAGGTTCAGTGTCACCGTGTCCGTCAAGGTGTGAAACGAGGCTATCTGCGGCCTGGCCCCCGAGTAGGGCGCGCTCCTCTTCTTCAGCGATCGCCTCGTAGGCAAGAGGCTGCGCCTCGGGAGAGTCGGCGGTTCCCCCGACAGTGGGGTCGGGGAAGGCTCTGAGGACGGCGATGGCGTCCTCGCGGGTCGCGGGCCCATGGGAGGTGGCGAGGGCTTCGACGATGGTGTCGATGGTGGACTGCGACGGGAGAGAACAGGAAGACATGGTACGGAGGTAGACAGGATTGGAGAATGTAGCAGGGGTTGCTGAGGGACTTAGCTCATAGTGAAGTCCCCTTATATGCGTTTCCTGCGTGGGGTTCAGCGCTTTGAAGTCCTTGATGGCCTGGTCGGCGAATACTTCGCTCCGGTCAACCCACTGATTCTCCGAGTCGGGGTACCCCTTCCATTTCACAAGGTACTGGAGTTTCCGGGGTTCTTCCGAACCCTTCGCGAGTCTAGAATCTTTCTCGACCTCGTATTCCTCTTCTCCGTCTACCAAATCTGGTGGTGGGCGCTGGTAGTTTGGCCCATGTGTTGCCGTCTCATGATATCTGGTGAGAAGATCGGTGTGGAACACCGGGTGGATACTCCACTGCGTGGGAAGTTCTAGGCGATAATTGACTGGGGACATCACCTGTGCGACCTTAAAGGGGGGCCGTGCATCTTGGGCGCAAGCTTTGCGGTTGGCTGGTTGGTTCGTAGGTGGCGTCCTTCTAGCCACACGAGGTCACCCTTCCTTGTATTTGGGCGTATCTTTGTGTTTAACCCATGACTTTTGTGCCTTGATGAGGAGCCCCTTAGCCTGTGCTCTAGCCTCCTGGAACTGATCTATTCTCAGCGCTACCTGGGGTATGGGTGACGAACGGACAGTAGCATCAGTCAGCGGTCGTGGTATCACATGCTAGTGTACCATGACTCATTCCTAGTATCGTTGTAGTAGGGTTCGAGCTACTTACGCGATTCGTCTCGGAGTTCATAGGGGGGCTTTAAAGCTATCCCCTTCATGTATAAGTAGGAGTACGCAAAGACCAAGATTCGCCATCTTGGTCTTCTTGAATTGTCACCACGTTCCTCTCCTTCCTTCAGTGCCTCCTTCTTCTCGGACTTGTCGTTCGCTTGCCTCTAGAGGAGGTCGTCTTACATCGTTTGCGCCTAGTGGATCAAGCCCTAGTGCCCGTCACAATCACGTGTCTAACGAGACCGTGTATTGTCATCACGTGACTATACGAGTCGCAGTATCCGCTAAGTCGTTCTACGCCCTTACGAAGTCCAAGTCGGACTAAACGCTAGTGACGGCGTTACACTATCGATCCAATCAGCACGCGGGTTGTACCCCATCAGGAGGTAAAAGGGGGACTTCCTTGTGGTCTCATGGGGCCAGTTGTTGTGCGTGAATTCCGCTATAGGGAGGTACGCTGCCCAGTTATCTTGCTGCTCATTAGTCCAGAAGCGGAGGTACTGTTCAAGCCACTGGTTGGTTCGCTCGGACTGTCCGTCCGTCCGAGGGTGGTAGGCGGTGGAGACGTTTTGTGAAATTCCCAGGATCTTGCACAGTTCCCTTGTGAACCGGGATGCAAAGCGTGGGTCTCTGTCGCTGATTACCTTGGAGGGGAGTCCGAATCGCAAGAAGACGTGCTTAGCGTATAAGGCGGCAGTTCCCTCCGCTGTGATCTCCTCCTGACAGGGGATGAAGACAGCTGCTTTGGTACAGTCGTGATCCGTGATGGTGAGGATCGAATCGAAACCTTGAGACTGGGGGAGTTTGGTGATGAAGTCTAGCGTGATGGTTTCAAAGGGAAGCGCTTCGGGGTTCGGATAGATTGGGGACAGTGGTGCGCAGGTTGGTCGGTTGTTTGCCTTGTGCCTTTGACAGTCGGCGCACCCTTTAACATAGTCCAGTACGTCTTGGACGAGGTTCGGCCACCAGTAGGATCGTCCGACTAACTGCGCGGTTTTGTTAATACCCGGGTGTCCATAGACTGGTGGTGTATGGTGAGCGGAAATGATACTTCTCTTGTCATACAGTCCGCCTGTCACCACTTGTCTCCCTTCTTTGTACCAAGTGCCCTCGATTTTCTTCAGCCGATGTGCGTTTACCCATGGGCGAAGATAGTTCTCGTCCTGGTGGTACGTTGCGTCTGGCCGTTCCATCTCCCCAGGTTCGATCGTCAGAGTGTTTGGCATGATCGTCTCGACTTGTGTGGCTCGTACAAAGAGTGCATCGGGGAGGACTGTTACGTCCTTGTTGTTGTCGTCTCCTTGGTCGTAGTCCGGTCGTCGGGAAAGCGCATCTGCTCTTCCATTGGCCGTGCCTTTGATGTGGTGAATCTCAAAGTTGTATTCGGATAGTTCTAGTACTTCCCTTGCGATGCGTCTGCTTATCCTCTGTGGTGATCTCCAGTATTGCAGGTTGAGGTGGTCGGAGAATACTTTGGTTTTGTGTGGCAAGCCCGCGAGTAGGGGCCTCCAGTGGCGGAAGGCTTTGACGATGGCCAGTAACTCTATGTCGTAGATGTCGTAGTTGCGCTCTGCTTCGTTAAGTGTCGCCGAGTAGTAAGCCTATGGGGTGTCGCTTGCCGTCTTCTTTGCGTTGTAGGAGTACAGCGCCTACTGCGAAGCCTGATGCGTCAACCTCCAGCTCGAATGGTTCTTCTTGATCCGGGTGTGCCAGTACTGGTTCGCTTGTGACCAGTGTCTTAAGCTTCTCGAAGGCGTCTGCCTTCTGCTTGTCCCCACTGCCACTCCGTGTCTTTCCTCGTTAACCTGTTTAGTGGGCGTGCATGTGTGGCAAACCCTTTGATGAAGAGGCGGTAGAAGTTGCAGAAGCCGAGAAAAGATCGGACCTGCTTGACCGTGGTAGGGCATTGGCCAGTTGCGAATACCGGCGACCTTGACAGGGTCCATGCGAGTCACCCCCTTCTCAAGGATTACCCCCAGGTAATCGATCGCTGGGGCGCCGAAGACGCACTTCTCCGGTTTAAAGAACAGGTCATTGTCCAGTGCGATTTGGAGTATGTCACGTACGGCTGCGATGTGTCCCGCCATGCCGCTGCGAGAGGCGATGCCGATGTCGTCCATGTACACCCGAATGGTGGTCCCTAGCGATTCGTGCTTGAGGATGGCAGGGGCGCAGAGGTAGTCCATCATTTCCTGGAAGGTGGGTGGTGAGTTTGTGAGGCCGAAGAACATGACCCGTGGTTCGAAGAACCCGCGGCGGGTCTTGAAGGCGGCCTTGTGCTCATCGCCGGATTTGATGCGGACATTGTTATATCCCCAGCGGACGTCGAGTTTGGTGTAGATGTCCGCGTTCCCCAGGTCCGTGATAAGTTCTTGAATGAGCGGAAGGGGGTATTGGTTACGCACTGTGAATGAGTTGATCCTTCGGTAGTCCTGGACGGGTCGGAGCTTTCCGTCCTTCTTTTTGACGAAGAAGAAGGGCGAGGCGTAGGGGGATTTTGATGGACGGATGTATCCCTTTGCTAGTTGTTCATCCAGGAATACCCGGAGGGCTTCGTCTTCGTCGCGCGACATGGGGTAGATCTTACAGTCAAGGGCGTCAGGCGCATCCTTTTTGAATTCGATTGCATGGTCCCAAGGTCGCGAAGGTGGGAATCGATGGGATTCTTCCTCGCTAAACACCTTCGCGAAGTCCTTGTATTCCTCTGGTATTTCGGTGGTGCCTGTGAACTGCTGTGCTTCGATGGCTAGATCCGTGGCGGTGGTGCGTGCTTTGACTGTGTCCCATTCCTCGTAAAGCTGCTGTACCGCCTCGCGTTTCTCTTCTTCGCTAAACTTTTCAGTGGGGGCGAATGCGATGGTCACCCCCCGGTCTTTGGGATGTGTGGTGCGAAGGACTACTGGGTACGCATCTTCTTTGATGACTGCATGTTGCCAGCTAATCTGTGGTTCGTAAGCGGCTAGCCAGGGGTAGCCGAGGACGATGTCTTCATTTCCTGTGTCGGTGAGTAGGAACCTCATTGTTTTGTGGGTTCCTTTGGTTTGGACATCGAGGTCTGCGCAGTGTGTGATTAGTCCTGCTTTATTCTCTGAGTTGTCGATGTTCCATATCTTTTTGGGGGTCTCCAATTCCTGGAGACCGATCCCCATCCGCTTGGCAAACGCGGGTTTGATGAAGCTATCTGTGGCTCCGGAGTCCACTAATGCTTTTACTTCGGCCATATTGTAATTCGTTCGAATGGAAACTGGGATTCTCAACGATCGATAGCGTGTGATGATTACAGAATTACAACGGAGCGCCCTCACCCAGGCCGACGGGTTTAGGCGTTTTGAAAACCCTCTTTCCCCCATAAGTCTTGGAGGACTAGGTCCTTTACTTCGTCCGAGGCTCCAGCCACTCCCTGAAGCCATTCCTGCGCTTGCTGTTGCGGAGTCATGGTTGCGCGTGCTTCGACTCTTGGTTCCTGCGCATAGTAGTCTGTTTCTGACCTTCGGCTGCTATTACTGGGTGTAGTGTCACGGTTCTGTGGGCAGTAGCGACTGAAATGCCCCTTTTGATTGCAGGTATAGCAAATGACTTCCCTTGCGTCCCGGGGAAGTCCCCTTCCTCTGCCTCGCGTTCTGGGGCCTCCCCTAGGCGGATAGGGTGGCCGCTGTTGGCTGCCGAGTATGAAGTCAGCTCCGGTGAGTCTTCCCTGAACGCCTTCGGTTTCCGCTCCTCGTGCCCTTGTTCGGTCCGCCGAGGTGTCCATGGCGTTGGGATTCTGCTGGTGGGGCAGGTTTCTCGGAGCCCATCCGCTTTGTGGGGGTCCCCAGGTACTGGGGCGTGGAGTAGTTTTCGGGGTGGATGGTTTTATCGAATTGAGACGTGCCTGTAGATGCAGATACTGCTGTTGCTTCGTCATCGCTGCTTGTTTCCATGCTTCGAATGTAGTTGGTTCGTATTGTTTGTAGACTTTGGTGAATAGCCCCTTTGGCAGTCCTGCCGTGAATAGATCTATCGTTTGAGGGGCGTCGAGATTGTAGTCAGCTTGTCGAGCGAGGCGTTCAAAGGTAGCTACATAGCTGTCAATGTCTCCGTCCTTCATGTGGACCCCTTTGCGTAGTTCTGCCTGCGCTTGCTCCTTCTCCATGGTGTTTGAGAATCTTCTGGTAAAGGCGCGAAGGGTTTCTTCCCAGAGGCGTCGAGTGTGCTCGGGAAACCCGGCTTCTGTCTGGCGCATTAGCCAGTCGGTCATGTACATTACCCACTCGTTGACTAGGTCTCCCTGGATGTAGCCGAGGAAGAGGAGTGATCGGCGGTAGTAGTTGCGCATAACATCGCTTGTGCTGTTAACCCCTTGGTAGAGGTTCCACTGCGCCCTGAACTGCAGGGCCTTGGTGCGGTCGCCGTTGAAGACCATAGGTGTGTTACCTTGGAGCCTGTCTGAAGACCGAGGCTGGTTGCCGATGGGACCTACCCCCGGGAATCCGCCTCCTCCTGGTGGTCCTCCCCCGCCTCTGTGTCCTCCACCTCCTCCACCCTGTGGGTAGCCTCTTCCTGGGCCTCTTCCGGGTGGCCCTCCTCCTTCGGGAGGGTCTGGTTCATCGGGTCCGATGGCTCTCATCAAAGCTGCGTCGTCTGCAGTCATCCGATGTCCTGTGTCTGGGTGGATAGGGAGTAGGTCTTCGGGGACTCCGTCGTGCGGTTGTTGTATGGGGTCTACCTGAAGCGCGTACGTTGGTTCTAACTGTGTGGTTGTCATCTCGTCTGGTGGGTGAACCACTATATGCTCAGCTTGTGGTGCTTCGTCGAGCGTAATTCCCTGCAGCTCGGTTTGCTAGGTTGGTGAGCTCTTCCTGTTCCTCTGCGTTTACCTGTGAGAGGTGGTCTTCCTCGGACTCTTCGTCGCTTTGTTCTGACCCGGAGTCTCCTTCTTCTGTGGTGCTTGTGACGATCGCGCCGTCGATGGGTCCTACCCTCTCCAGGGGGACTACTTCGCTTTCTAGGATGTCGCACCGATACTCGTGCGTTGTTGGCCGAACTACTGTTCGTGCTCCTGCGTCGTTTGTGGCAAGTATGCACCAGCAGGTATGCTCGAAGCTGAACTCAACTGGGTAGTAGCGACTTGGCCGATTGGGGAAATCGACGAAATAACCGGTCTCTCCTCTGTGCGTCCTCCACCTGGCAGCTTTCAAATAGCGCGTGGGGACGTTCCGTTCTCCTCTACGGGGGATGATATACGATTGGACTTGGTTCCAGCCCCACCGATCGCCGGTTGTGGGCGCCACTGTGTCGTTCTTGTAGGGTGTAGCTTGGTCTTAATGTTGCGTTAGGCTCGCCCTAACGATGCTCGACTTGAGCGTTGACAGAGTGGCTCGGTATGCGACAACTTAGCGGATATGGATACACGTCTTGAGTAGGAACGTGATCAATGTGAGCACTGGGGCGAAGTCCACCAGGCGTATACGTCGTCGGGCGATCTGCTCTACAAGAGCCAGACGCACTAGCAGACAGAGAAAGAGGAGAAGACAGACGAGAAGGGAGGAGACGAGAATAGGACTGATGATTCAAGAAGACCAAGCTGGAGGCTCGGTCTTCGTACTGCTAGTCCTTTATACAATTGATGAGGAGCTTTGAAGCTCCTCCTGAACGTGAGGTACCCTATAGCGATAGTAGCTCGAACCCTACTACAACTATCCTAGGAACGAGTCACAAGTCCGATACGATATACATGTGATAACAGCCCTCAGGCTGACGAAGACAACTGTCCCTGACTAATACTAGGGTAGTCAGAACCCCACGAGTCCGCAGTCCGTATCGATGAGTCCGATCGCAACACGCGCGGCAATGACCCCGCAACAGCAGGCGCAGGAATGGCTCCAGGGAGTGGCTGGAGCCTCGGATGAAGTAAAAGACCTAGTCCTCCAAGATCTGTGGGGAAAGGAGGGTTTTCAAAATGCCTGAACCCGTCGGCCTGGGTGAGGGCGCTCCGTTGTAATTCTGTAATCATCACACACTTTCGATCATTAAGAATTCCAGTTTCCGTTCGAACGAGTTACAACATGGCCGAAGTAAAAGCACTGGTGGACTCCAGAGCCACAGACAGCTTCATTAAACCCGTGTTTGCCAAGCGGATGGGGATCGGTCTCCAGGAATTGGAGACCCCCAAAAAGATATGGAACATCGATAACTCAGAAAATAAAGCAGGGCTGATCACACACTGCGTAGACCTCGACGTCCAGACCAAAGGAACCCACAAAACAATGAGGTTCCTGCTCACCGACACGGGGAACGAGGACATCGTCCTTGGCTACCCCTGGCTAGCCGCCTATGAACCGCAGATTAGCTGGCAACACGCAGTCATCAAGGAGGACGCATACCCCGTGGTCCTTCGCACCATACACCCCACAAACAGGGGGTAACCATCACGTTCGCCCCTACCGAAGAGTTCAGCGAAGAAGAAAAGCACCACGCGATACAGGAGCTCTACAGCGAATGGGAAACAGTCAAAGCGCGTTCCATCGCCACAGATCTGGCTATCGAGGCACAGCAGTTCACCAGCGCCACCAAACTACCAAAAGAATACGAAGACTTCGCAGAGGTGTTCAGTGAAGAGGAATCCCGTCGATTCCCACCTTCGCGACCCTGGGATCACGCCATCGAGTTCAAGAAAGACGCACCAGACGCCATCGACTGCAAAATCTACCCCATGTCGCGTGACGAAGACGCAGCCCTCCAGGTATTCCTGGATGAGCAACTGGCGAAGGGGTACATCCGACCATCAAAGTCCCCCTACGCCTCACCCTTCTTCTTTGTCAAGAAAAAGGATGGGAAGCTCCGACCCGTCCAGGATTACCGGAGGATTAACTCGTTCACTGTGCGTAACCAATACCCCCTCCCACTCATCCAAGAACTCATCACGGACCTGGGAAACGCGGACATCTACACCAAACTCGACGTCCGCGCAGGGTATAACAACGTCCGCATCAAGCCCGGCGATGAGGGGAAGGCTGCGTTCAAAACCCGCCGCGGATTCTTTGAACCGCTGGTTATGTACTTTGGCCTCACTAACTCGCCAGCCACATTCCAAGAAATGATGGACTACCTCTGTGCCCCCGTCATTCTAAAGCATGAGCCGCTGGGTACCACCATTCGAGTATACATGGACGATATTGGCATCGCCTCACGCAGTGGCATGGCGGGCCACATCGCAGTGGTACGTGATATACTCCAGATCGCACAGGCCAACCACCTGTTCTTCAAACCAGAGAAATGCGTCTTCGGCGCCCCAGCGATCGATTACCTGGGGGTAATCCTTGAGAAGGGGGTGACTCGCATGGATCCGGTCAAAGTCGCAGGCATCCGCAACTGGCCGACGCCTACCACGGTCAAACAGGTCCGATCTTTTCTCGGCTTCTGCAACTTCTACCGCCTCTTCATCAAAGGGTTTGCCACACATGCACGCCCACTAAACAGATTAACGAGGAAAGACACGGAGTGGCAGTGGGGACAAGCAGAGGCGGACGCCTTCGAGAAGCTTAAGACACTGGTCACGAGCGAACCAGTACTGGCACACCCGGATCAAGACGAACCATTCGAGCTGGAGGTTGACGCATCAGGCTTCGCAGTAGGCGCCGTGCTCCTACAACGCAAAGAAGACGGCAAGCGACACCCCATAGGTTACTACTTGGCTACATTGAATGAAGCAGAACGCAACTACGACATCTACGACCTAGAGTTACTAGCCATCGTCAAAGCCTTCCGCCACTGGAGGCCCCTACTTGCAGGCTCGCCACACAAAACCAAAGTATTCTCCGACCACCTCAACCTGCAATACTGGAGATCACCACAGAGGATAAGCAGACGCATCACGAGGGAAGTACTAGAACTATCCGAATACAACTTTGAGATTCACCACATCAAAGGCATGGCCAATGGAAGAGCGGATGCGCTCTCCCGACGACCGGACTACGACCAAGGGGACGACAACAACAAGGACGTAACAGTCCTCCCCGATGCACTCTTTGTACGAGCCACACAAGTCGAGACGATCATGCCAAACACTCTGACAATCGAACCTGGGGAAATGGAACGACCAGACACAATGTACCATCAGGACGAGAACTATCTCCGCCCATGGGTAAACGCACATCGGCTGAAGAAGATCGAGGGCACTTGGTACAAAGAAGGGAGACGAGTGGTGACAGGCGGACTGTATGACAAGAGAAGTATCATTTCCGCTCACCATACACCACCAGTCTATGGACACCCGGGTATTAACAAAACCGCGCAGTTAGTCGGACAATCCTACTGGTGGCCGAACCTCGTCCAAGACGTACTGGACTATGTTAAAGGGTGCGCCGACTGTCAAAGGCACAAGGCAAACAACCGACCAACCCGCGCACCACTGTCCCCAATCTATCCGAACCCCGAAGCGCTCCCCTTTGAAACCATCGCGCTAGACTTCATCACCAAACTCCCCCAGTCTCAAGGATTCGATTCGATCCTCACCATCACGGATCACGACTGTACCAAAGCAGCCGTCTTCATCCCCTGTCAGGAGGAGATCACAGCGGAGGGAACTGCTGCCTTATACGCTAAGCACGTCTTCTTGCGATTCGGACTCCCCTCCAAGGTAATCAGCGACAGAGACCCACACTTTGCATCCCGGTTCACAAGGGAACTGTGCAAGATCCTGGGAATTTCACAAAATGTCTCCACCGCCTACCACCCTCGGACAGACGGACAGTCCGAACGAACTAACCAGTGGCTCGAACAGTACCTCCGCTTCTGGACTAATGAGCGGCAGGATAACTGGGCAGCGTACCTCCCTATAGCGGAATTCACGCACAACAACTGGCCCCACGAGACCACAAGGAAGTCCCCCTTTTACCTCCTGATGGGGTACAATCCACGCGCTGATTGGATTGATCGGCCGTCGCCCATACCCCAGGTAGCGCTGAGAATAGATCAGTTCCAAGAGGCTAGAGCGCAAGCCAAGGCGCTCCTCATCAAGGCACAAAAGTCATGGGTCAAACACAAAGATACGCCCAAATACAAGGAAGGTGACCTCGTGTGGCTAGAAGGACGCCACCTACGGACCAACCAGCCAACCACGAAACTTGCGCCCAAGAGGCATGGCCCCTTTAAGGTCGCACAGGTGATGTCCCCAGTCAATTATCGCCTAGAACTTCCCACGCAGTGGAGTATCCACCCGGTGTTCCACACCGATCTTCTCACCAGATACCATGAGACGGCAACACATGGGCCTAACTACCAGTGCCCACCACCAGATTTGGTAGACGGAGAGGAGGAGTACAAGGTCGAGAAGATTCTAGACTCGCGAAGGTTCGGAAGAACACGGAAACTCCAATACCTCGTAAAATGGAAGGGGTACCCCGACTCGGAGAATCAGTGGGTCGACCGGAGCAAAGTATTCGCCGACCAGGCCATCAAGGACTTCAAAGCGCTGAACCCCACGCAGGAAACGCATATAAGGGGACTTCACTATGAGCTAAGTCCCTCAGCAACCCCTGCTACAAACTCCAATCCTGTCTACCTTCATACCATGTCTTCCTGTTCACTCCCGTCGCAGTCCACCATCGACATCGTCGTCGACGCCCTCACCACCTCCCATGGGCCCGCGACCCGCGAGGACGCCGTCGCCGTCCTCAGAGCCTTCCCCGACCCCACTGTCGGGGGAACTGCCGACTCCCCCAACGCGCAGCCTCTTGCCTACGAGGCAGTCACCGAAGAGGAGGAGCGCGCCCTACTCGGGGGCCAGGCCGCAGATAGCCTCGTTTCACACCTTGACGGACTCGGTGACGCTGAACCTGTCGAGGTACCACGTGGAGTTCGGACCCGTGTGGCCGTGGAGGGAGGTCGTGAAGGAGTGGAGGGACGAGCAGCTGCGGAGGGCGCAGCGGCAGCAGCAGGAGCTGAGGCATCGACGCCTCTTGATGCGGACTGGGGTCTGGCCGAGGATGCTGCCGACGACTACCCAGCTACGCACCCCCTCATTCGCTCCACCACAGATACTGACGACCCACGCGAGACTCCCTATTCCCTCAATACCGACGGCTCCCCCATGTACAAGCGGGACCTCGGAGTCATGGGCCCCGCTGTCCACCAACCCCTCGTCACCCTCAACACACGCGTCCCCACTGGCTTCAAGGCCAACCAGGGGACGGACTACATTCCGTTCCGCATCGTCTCCCCCGACGAGGTTGAGCGCGAGGCCCGCTACGTCCAGGTGATCATGGGGCCGGACCCCCTGGTCGTGGGCATCATCGACGAGTCGGACAAGGTCTACGCATGCCCCCTTTACACCGCTCCCCGCTTCACCTACGGCGGGAAGCCCATCTACCCGAACAACGACATGGTCCTCTTCACCGAGGCCTTCGAAGACCGGGCGCGCGTCGACTGCTGCCTCGATGCCATCCACGACCCCTCCCTCACAGCGGAGGTCCACCGCTACCGCGCCGCGGCACGCGAGGAGGAACGCCTCAACCAGCGGGTCGACGACCTCATCGCTGCCCTGGGGGAGGTCGCTGGGAAGGCAACGGCCAGCCGCCGCCGCCTGGAGATGGCCAACGCGATGGAGCGCATCGAGGACGAGGCGGGCACCATGGTGGACCACGAGTTGACGAAGAAGAAGACGCGCAGGGGTAGGAGGACCGCCCAGCAGCCGCAGCGCACCAGGATCAGGTACGAGGAGGAAGGCTTCGGAGCGTCGGGACGTCGCACCTAAGGAGGGGGTGATGTTGCGATCGGACTCATCGGTACGGACTGCGGGCTCGTGGGGTTCTGACTACCCTAGTATTAGTCAGGGACAGTCGTCTCAGTCAGCCTTAGGGCTGTTATCACATGTATGTTTCATCGGACTTGTGATTCGTTCCTAGGATAGTTGTAGTAGGGTTCGAGCTACTATCGCTACTGGGTACCCTACGTTCAGGAGGAGCTTCAAAGCTCCTCGTCAATTGTATAAAGGACTCGTAGTACGAAGACCGAGCTCTTAGCTTGGTCTTCTTGAATCATCAGTCCTATTCTCGTCTCATCCCTCCTCGTCTGCCTCCTTCTCTCTCTCTGCCTGCTAGTGCGTCTGGCTCTTGTGGAGCAGATCGCCCGACGACGTATACGCCTGGTGGACTTTGCCCCAGTGCTCGAGCCGATCACGTTCCTGCTCAGGACGTGTATCCATATTCGCTAAGTCGTCCTTCGTACATCAAGCCACTCTGTCATCGCTCAAGTCGAGCACCGTTAGGATAGGCCTAACGCAACAGTGCACCCGCTGTCGAAGACAGCGCACCGTGTCTCCTCGGTGTAGCCGCTGAACGCGACTGCTGTGTACGCGTCCTTCGGGGCTGGGGAAGGGTCCTTCACCTCAGCGATGCTGGCTGAGTTCTGCTGCGACTTGCCCGAGCCGGTACTCGCGCCTTGACTGGCGCTCCCGCTTCCGGACTCCTTGGCCTTGTCGCCGTCGCGTTTCTTCGGTTCTCTGCAATCGTGCTTCAGGTGGCCCTCCTTTCCGCAGTTGAAGCAACTGCGCTTTTCTTCTCTTTTGCCGCCACGTTTGCCTCGCCGTCCGGACCTGCCAGAGTCCGTTGCAAAGGTGTAAAGCGCGCTGTTCCCGGTCGATGTCCCTCCGCGTTCACGTCGCGGCGCGTACTCGATCTGCCGACGGTCGTACTCGCTGGTCGCATGGCTCGCTACAGCGCTGGCAGTGAGCGAGTTGCCGTTTGCCTGCACCGCTGCTGAGATCGCAGCGAAGTAGTGGCCGTATGATTTCGGCATTGACCTTACAAGGATGCACGCGTACTCCGTGTCAGGGATGGCGACGCCCATGCTCGAGAGTTCTTGGAGCATGTAGCTCATGCGGTCAACGTGCTTGCGCACGTTATCGTTGTCGCCGCATTTAGCCAGTGCGAGCCGGTTCCTCAAGTCGTTCTGGACAGCTTGCGTGCGACCCTCGAAGTCCCTCTTCAGTACCGTCCACATCTCCACGGCCGATTTGAGGCTTTGGATCCGGATGAGGACGGAGTCGGAGATCGTGCTGAAGATCTGCTGCTGGGCCGAATATTCACGCGCTTCCCACTCGTCTAGGAGGGCGTCGAATTCCTCGACGCTCTTCTTGTGAGCTTTTGCTTCGGTCGCGTTGTGAGACGACGGAAGCGGTGTGGGTGGCTTCGGCTTCGGCGCTCTTCCCTCTAAGTGCCTGAGGAGCCCTTTGGATCCGAGGGCGACAGTGACACGGGACTTGTACGATATCCAGTTTGCGCCATTCGGCAGCAACTTTGGGACATTGGATCGGTTCGAGGAATCCTCATTGGGCGCAGGGCCCATAACCTGTTGTGACATCTTGATCGTGCAGCGTTAAACGGTGTTTAAGAAGCTAGTGAACACGACCGTGCGTGTACTCAGTCACAGAAGAAAAGACTCGATTCGCGGGGTAATCTACCTAGTGAACACGACCGTGCGTGTACTACAAACCCGTTAGCGTTACAGTAATAAGTCAGAATAAAAGCGATGCCCACCTCAGTCACAGAAGAAAAGACTGAGGCGCATATATGCTAGACTACGGCCTTAAGAGTAAAAAGAGGAACTGTACAGTTAATTAAGCCCCTCGGGGCGTACATCGGGCAACTGTCTGTCCAAAAACGAAATTACCATATTGCTGATCGCAGTCCGCGCTACCGGCGGTTGACCCATCCAACAACAGTGCCATCAGAAAAAATACAAGTCGCTTCTTGGGTCCCTTCTCGGCTTCTGGAAGGAAGTAGCAAAAGGGACAGAAGCCGGGAAATCCCCGCCACCGGCATCCCTACCACTGCCATTCACGCTGTCGTCCCAGCCACTATCTCCGCTGGGACCATTGTCTTCACTACACCGCCTTCGCAGTCATCATTGGTTGCAGCCATCCCTATTGTCGTCACCGTCGCCATCGCCGTCTTTGTTGCACACATCGTCGTCGCGCTCGTCGCAGTCATGGTCATGTCGTCGTCACTTCATCATGGTCGTGGTCGCGGTTGCGTCGTCGTTGTTACTGCCGTCGCCGTAGCTGTCGGTCGGAGTGGCGGTCACGTGGTCAGGCAAGATGGGGTCGGTGGATTGTCGCGTGGGCAACAGGGTCAATGCGGTGGTGGCTGGCGAATGGAGGTGCTTGCATGCACGCAAGGGACAGCAGCAATGATAGAAAGAGGGGAAAAAAAAAACCTCAACTAAATGTTGTGCAAGTGGGTGTAGCAGCAGCAAGGAGCTCAGGTGCACGCAAAGTGGGAGTGGTAAGTGGTGAGGTATTGGCGGTGCGAGTTGGGGTGGAGATAGTAGGGACGACCCGGATGAGCGGAAAAAAACTTATCTTTTTGCGGGGGGGTACTGGGTATGGTAGGCAGCGGGACAGCGCACGTGTACCCGTGAGGAGTGTGAGGGACAGGGAGGCAGGCATGATGTGTGAGGGTGGGGGAGAGGACGAAGGCAGGATGCACACGCTGGTTTGTAAAAGGGCAGCTGCAAGTTCAAGCAACTACGCACTTACGACGAAATGGTGATGGCAATGACTGGGGCAGTAGTCTGTTGGTGGACATGGTCTTCTGTATGCGGTGGGTGCTAAGGACAGTTGCGGTTGGTACGGCTGGCAATAAATAAATAATATCGATCACACGACTTGTTTTTTCCAAGTCACTCTCGTTTTGCGTGCAGTACCCACTTGACAACAAACAGTTTAGATATATATTATAAATTCTTTACCTTTCTTTCCATATCTCGAGCCAGTGCAGGACAACAGCCAAGACAACAGCGGCCACTGCCATCCCCTCCCTGCAAAGTTCACCAGCAGCCACCGCATCGACTCCGTTGCCCACGCAACGACCCCCGTCTTGCCCAACTGCTGCTACCCCACTGTCACACCTGGTTATCAATTGCAGCAACTTCCCTGCCACCCCTGCCACCCCCACCTGGACCATGTTCCCACTACCCCGACTGTGATGCCGACAGCTACGGCGACGGCAATACCAACGACGACGCAACTGCGACCACGACCACGACCATGACAAAGTGACAACAACATGACCATGACCGGGCAACGACTGCGACGATGAAGCGCACAACAAAGATGGCAATGGCAACGACGAAGTGCGTGATGACGATGGCAAGGCGGCGACAGAGGTGACGATGAATGTGACGATGCCAGTGATGGCAGCAGTCTATTTTTGTTAATAACTTGAAACATGTAGATCATCGTGCACAAGATTACATCCTAATACTCTAATGTATCGTAAAAACTGAAAGTGGCAAGAAGTCCGGTGGTGACCTAAGAGCCCAAAGAAGGTACGGTGGAAGTACCCAGAAGGGGCAGAAAAAAAGAGGAAGGGCGCCAAAGGGGAAGGGGAGTGGATATGATTTTTCTGATGCCGCGCGTGCGGATCCCCGCGACTCGGAAAGCAACCCGCGCGGCCTTGTTTTTTTTTTTGAATCCATTTTTGTGCGCCTGAGGGTAGAGTACCCTGTAGTACTACAGTGGCGCTTGCTCCTTTACAGTATGTCTGCGGCTTCCGAGTTCGTTTCCGATGTAGAAATGCCTCATAAAAGCTCACTCCATAGATATCTCTGATCCTGTCCCAGTCAATGGCATGTTCTATTTATCTCGGCATCACAACCAAATGCAACCCGCGGTAATACAGTACTCACTTCTACCTCTGACCCTCGAGTTTAGTTCCGACACAGAGATGCACCATAAAAGCTCACATCGTTCTAATCCTTACTCTGAACCTCGGGCCTTCTCCTCAACCTCACCAACTCATTTTAACGTAGACCACATATCGGTCACACCCTGTAATCATGCACTACCATTGTATTTCCGTCCTCTTTGTCATTGCCCTTGTTCTTCTTGGTAGCCTTGCGAAGCCCCTCTCACCACTGTGGCATGACATGCACACCAAGCACTCCTGGAACGCCGTCCCGAAGAACTGGGAGGCCCTGGGCCACCCGCCTTCTGGCACTACAATCGACCTTTACATTGCTCTCAGGCCTCAGCGTGAGAATGCCGTCGTCGACGCCCTCTACGAGGTCAGTGAACCCGGCCATCCAAGGTACGACGACGACCACTCCTCCGCTAACGCATGTTCTCACGAGTGCCACTGCTCCGATATAGATATCGTGCATACCTGACTAAGGAGCAGGTAGCCGACCTCGTCGCACCGCATCCAGAGACCCTCGAGCTCGTGAATTCCTGGCTCAAGCACCGCGGCATATCCTCCTCGTCCATTTCTATGACACACGGCGGCAATACACTCATGCTCAAAGGCGTGTCCGTGACCCAAGCCAACACTCTCCTCGGCGCATCGTACCGGCTCTACAGGCACATCGAGAGGGGCGAGACCATCGTCCGCACTGTCGGTTATTCGCTTCCCGTGGCACTGCACTGGCACGTGTTGACTGTGGCTCCAACGACGTCCTTTGTCTCCCCGAGCATGCAATGGCAGACACCGCGGAATCGCTCTGAAAGGGCAAGGAAGCCGACATCGGGAGAGCCTGCGACGGTGCTATCGAGCCGTGCAAAAGTCAATCCCGTCACACCGTCGTTCATGCGCTGGCTGTACGACACGGAAGCCTATACACCCAATACTCGGGGCGAGAATGTTCTCGGGATCGTGGGATTCTTAGGGGATTATCCGAGCCAGGCAGACCTGGGGGCGTTCATGCGCAAATACCGCTCCGAAGCAGGCGATGCGACATTCACCGTCGTAGAGGTCAACGGCGGGGGGTACGACCCGACCCACCCACACATCGAGGCAAACATGGACATCCAATATGCTGAGGCCATGGCGTATCCGACCCCTCACATTTTCTACAGCACCGGCCAAGGGCCGTCGGGCAGGGATGACTGGTATGTGTCCTGGCTGAAATACATTCTCGACCAGGAGAACATCCCTCAGACCATCAGCATATCGTACAGTACTGAAGAGCGTTTCATGTCGAGGGAATATGCAATCAATGTGTGCGACCAGTTCGCGAAGCTCGGTGTACGTGGGGTCAGCGTCCTTGTCTCGAGTGGTAACGACGGTCTCGGCGAAGGAACTTGCCTGAAAGACGACGGCACCGTCCGGTTCATGCCCAGATTTCCCGCAACCTGTACGTGTGGCAAATTTTAGTATACGAATGCGGGTCTGGACGCTCACCGCTTTTGCAGGTCCCCATGTCACCGTCGTCGGCGGAACGACAGACTACGAGCCGGAGGTCGCAGCGAGTTTCTCCGGCGGTGGCTTCTCAGACTACTTTGAGCGGCCGACGTACCAGGAGGAGGCCGTGTCCACATTCCTCGAGGGCCTCGGGAACCGGTATCAAGGCCTTTACAAGTGTGTTCGCTTCTGTGACCTGATTCTGACCCATTCGTAATTGTACTTGACGCAGCGCTTCTGGCCGCGGCATCCCCGATATCGCCGCGCAGGCCGCCGGACTCCGGATGATCTTCGACGGCAAAGAGAACGAGGTAGGCGGCACAAGTGTAGCGACGCCCGTGCGTCTGTCTCTCCTCCCTCCTCCTATTTGGGTCGTCCGTCCTTGACCGCCCAGCTGACTGCCAATTTACAGGCTGTGGCGGGCATAATCTCGTTGCTTAATGACTGGCTGATTTTGACAGGTCAGGCACCTCTCGGCTTCCTCAACCCCTGGCTGTACGGAAGGGGCTCCGGGGGTCTCACTGATATCACAGAGGGCTCGAATCCGGGCTGCAACATGGATGGATTCTCCTCCATCGTTGGATGGGACCCTGTGCGTTCCACCAGAGTTGACACTTTCTTCACTTTCGACGTTGGATGACCCTGGGCTACGCAGGTCACGGGTCTCGGGACGCCTAACTTCCGCAGAATGCTGGAGCAGCTCTTTTGAGATGATGGAGCTTCCGTTTCCAATCCCAACCAACCACTGGCAATTTCCCGAGATAGCACCATACATGTGCCATGAAGGGCCAGTTACTCACTTGCCAACGCAGAGTTAAGATCGAAACCGAAAACCGGAGATGCTCAATTGTAGTATGGCTATTGAAGTTGAGCAGGAAAATCCAGACTTGACACATGGGATATCAGGGTAACCATGTAGTGCTGTGTGATTTTGTACCGCAGGATGCACTCTACTTCATAACAAAAGAAAGCAATTATTCTCCAGTCTCAAAACTGGTTCATGTTTACAGTTTACTAGTAGCAGGCGCAATAAGGGGCGGCCGGGGTATAATATGGGACCCTGGGACACATCGCAGCCATCTTTCTTGACCTTCCGCCGATAGGCAGGCGCAAGTGCGATGACAAGAACTTTGAGAATCAGTACTTGCAGACGACAAAGAACACTGGCAAAGCGCGTGTTGTGGCCCCTTTGTCAGGTAATGCGTATGCTATGTACGCATACTGACTGCGGCCTGGGACTGGGTCGCAATGGTACAAGCGCTGCAAGCCCGGTGCAAAACTGCTGCGTCAATGACAAATTATCGGACCCCGTTAAGCACGAGGAGTGGTTCCCGTACCATGAATAGGGCTGTGAATGGTACATTGTTCCATGCGTTCGCTTCCGGGCACGTTTTGACGAAATGGTTTGATGCGCGACGTATCTTGTAGCGATTATAACCATGTCCAACACGGCAGCTCTTGCGTGCCCGTTGGTCCAGAGCTGATTCCTGCAGGTGTGAGGGCCAGGACCAGACATATAAGGGCCGACTAGAGTACTGCATCGCCCCGAGAACACGCGAGACTGGGAAAAATGGGTCAAGAGCAACAATTAATCGAACCCGTATCTGTTGGCCATGAATTCGGTGCTAGACAAGAACAACTTTACAGACATGGGCCTACGAATTTCTCACATGGTTCATCTTTGTAGCATGACGAGGCATTGCTCTTTGCGGGTGTGAATAATTGAAATTGGGTGGTGTAGTGGCACGAGCAAGTTCTGAGACTCTGGTCAGAGAAGCGTACTCACGGTTTGGTTTGAATAAGCAATCTATCGCAATCTAACAGCAGTGTGGGAATCCTGAATACTCTTGAGTACTTGAGTGTCTGTGCAGGTGGCACGCGGCCTGAGTTTAGCGGCGACACTTTGAACGAACGAACAAGCGAGACGCGACTTCGAGTTGTCACACACTGGCAAAGGAAGTGAAGCCAGTGAAGGATTAAAAACGTGTATCTAGGTAACTAGTGAAACGAGTACGAAAAAAGCCACACACTCTCCTATCACCTACATGCGTATGTACACTTATAGTAAATTAGACTTTAAATTTGACCCGCCTCAAGGATTAAAAGTGAACTCACCTTCCTAGCTTAGTTGAGCACAGCCAGCTTTAATCTCGTCAATCACAGCCAATAACTTGTCTTCGCCGCTCGCCTCCAAGATATCACGATTCCATCGCTCAGCAGGGGCATAATCATTCGCCATATCTGGGTCACGATCGACGCGCCGGGGGTCGATCCTCGCAGCTCTGTTCTTCACATTCAAGCTGTAGAAGCAAAGCTTCGTACCGAGGGCGCTGACGGCATGTAATGTATCCAAAGGACAATGTTCTGCGAGATCAATGATCCTCCTCCGAATTTGATCGTCAGCCTCGGTCCTTGTCGAGATGTATTGAATAGCGGTAGGATCTTTCAGTTCAACGATTAAAACAGGTTTATTCTCCAAACGGATTTCGAAGGAGACGATGAAATCGGCAGCATCTCTCGACGCGGCTTTGAGATATTGGGGAACTACGGTAAAGTCGGTGTCAGGAGGGAAGTAATAGTTGAGGAGTTTATTGTATGGTCCGTAGAAGTCTGATTCTTTGGGGTTGACGGGAACTGCCTGAAATTGGCGAAGTACTTTTTCAGGCCACATTGTAGTTGTAGTTTTACTCGCATGACCGCGTGACCTATATCACGTGAGCTCACGCAGTACCAGGAGCCACAGCACGTGCGAGGGAAATGACGTCAAGGCAGATGGAGCGGCCAGCCTGTATCTGGCTGGCTGATCTGACAAGGTCAACAATAACAATCATCATGTACAACTACCGCATCGCACTCAGGTCTCGCGTTCCTCGTGCGGCTATCGGATCCCCTAGTATCCACGCCCGCCGTACGCTCACTACGACTGGCTATTCCCCATCGCCAAACCAGCCTCAGCAGACACCTGGTCCCAAGACTGGCGGGGACAGGAACGCGCTTTACATTGGAGGCGGGTTGGCTGCCATAGGTGCTCTCTGGTACTACTTTGCGGCCACGGAGACAACGCGCATCGAGCGGCATCAAACGGGCCCGGAAGCTCACGGACAGTTGGTCATTGACGATGCCACTCGCATGGCGAGAGACACTGCGCAAAGCGCCGACGCGAGTTACCAGGACGTCAAGGCGGCCGCTCGGTCGAAAGTACAAGGAGCGCGCGAACAAGCTATCTCAGGAATCGAGAGCGGAAAACAGCGTTATGAAGAGGGCAAGGACCAGATCGGCCATCGCGTCTCCGAGGCTCGCACTACCGCCGGTAAGTGTTCAAGTTTGGAATATGTTGCGGAGTTAGTTGAAACGATCTTCACAGAGAAAAATGTGGACGCGGCGAAAACCGGTTGGTGGAACTGGTTCAGCTGGGGCAGGTCGCAGACCCAGGAAATCGCTGACGAGCTGAAACGACGTGCGAATGAGACTCAAGAGGCGTGGAACGCTCGATTTGAGGAAGCAAAGAAAAAGGCGGAGCAGAAAGGCGAGGACATTATGCAGCGGGCAGGTGAGACTGAGGAGGACTTCCGGCGCCGGATCGCGAAGGCTATTGGGAGGATTTGAAGGGGACTCGTGCAGTTTTTCTGTTCCTGTGTGAGCGTGTGAAAGCGTGTGAAACGCCACGTATGTCTGTCCCCGTCCTTCCTTGCATCAAACCTGGTACCCGAACGTCCTTTTGATAATAGTAATGATTACAACTTATTCACCATCTTCGAGTGCAGGGCCGTCGTGGAAGTCTGACGCTCCGTGGATTGTACAGCACCTCTTTCGCTTGGCTTCAGCACTTTGTGGCGACCACGGAATGGTGTAAGGCTTGTGTCCGTGATGGCGGGGAGCAGCAGACGAAGAGGATTCCCCTGCAGTACAACATACTCTTACGTAGTGTTGCTTTGTGTAATGGACGAAAGCGAGCGCTTGAATTTGCGCTTTCTCTTACGTCTTGAACCGACCCTGCAAGGCAAATGTTCCACGATCCAACGATTGACTGCTGCCAGCGTTAGACGTTAGACACTGGCTTTGCTTCAACTGTGGTGCTAGGCGCCTAGTACTACAGCACACCTCTTGGACACTTGGCAGGCGCAAATGTAACAAACTTTGCTCGCTCTAATCTCTTTTGGCTATTATTATCGGAAGATGAGTGGAAGATGAGCTCACAACTCGGATCAGGGCTCCCTCCCACGCCTGTCTAATGAAAATGACGTGACTCGGACGTGAACCTGGCTTGCACCCATTTGGGAAATGCCACATCCTTGCTGCTGTTGCTTTTCACGGGTGGGCGGACGAGCAACCAACAATGATCCTTACTCGGGCCGAATTCGCCCGCCTTCCTCCGCCGAGGCCGAGGCCGAGGACATCCCCCAAGGGTATCCACACCACAACGTTCATTCGTTTTCCCGACTTGATATTTTTTCCTTCCTGTGAATATTGTTCTCTTGTTTCCATGGCATCGTCGAAGAAGACCGGGACCCGAGTCTCACCTCTCGCTGCCTTGGCGCCTTTACACTCCCTTGCCCAGCTCATCCCCCCCGGGACGGGAGGACGTGATTTCGAATTTATACTGCTGACGAGTCTGAAACCTGATGCGTGGTTTGTGTACGTCGGACATCCAGATGGGCGCTGGTGGAACGGTGCATGGCACGCTGCAGACGTAGAAAGCTTGGCCGTAAGCGCCTCATCCCCCCCCACCCGAGAGTCGAAATCTGACCCTTTTTAGAAGAGTGATATGTCACCCGCCCGCGTCGCTGTATTCGCGCAGCGTGTAGCGAACACAATCGTAGAGCGTGAAATTGCCATAACGCACGAAGTCGATTTCCGGGATATGAAGGTGCCCCCCCTACTTCAAGTCTGGCCAATTATTAGTTTGCTCGGTTGCTGACTTTGCAACTTGCGGTATCGGTGGTGCTTTAGCTCGTACTTGGGACGCGCTCCAAGAAGCCTCTGCGCATCCCACTCAGCGCACTCGACCCACAAGCAGCATCACGCTTCACATTCGAGTGCTTCGCGAGAGTGCGCCCCTCTCCATGTCCCATCGTCTTATAGCCCTCCTTAACCCCCCCCCTTCCTCATTAGGTCGCACAGGACGCCCAAACGCATGGCTGCCACATCCTCCGTACACAGTCGGGACACAGTCGGGACACCCATCCAGACGCCGAACCACAACACACCTCGCCTCTAAAACGCAAACGCACGCACCAGTCATCCGAGTCCTTGCGCGCCTCCTCGCCGCCGCCCCTGCGCAAAGCACACCAGATGCAGACGCCAGCGGAGCGTGCGGCGCAAGCACAAGTACAGGAGCTCAAGGCGGAGCTCGCCAAGGCGCGCGCGGACGCCGCGGCTGCCGTCGCACTCGCTGCCGAGCGCGAGCCACCCGGACTCGGCGGAACCGTCGACCGCTTGTTCTCGTCACGTACGTCCCCCCCCTCTCCCCGCATACATGTACACGACTGACTTGGCTTGGCATTCATTCGCAGGTTCGGCCGCGCCTGCGGTACAGCGCCGCCCCGGCGCGTCGCTTGCGAACCCTAACAAGGCGGCGCGCAGGGTGACGGCCGTGGAGTTTGCGAGCGATGATGAGGACGTGTAGTAATTTTATTGTGTGTTGTGGCGGCTGGGGATATCACCGCCGGCTTTAGTCGGAGCAGTCAACTGTTGTAACCGTGGGCAGTGAGTAGGGTGTGTATAATCTCCTGTTTAACTAGTTATGCAGAAGCTCAGAAGGTTGTACGTCATCCCCTCATTGAGATCTTGAGACCTAGCGAACGTTTGGCACCAACAGTACTAGGATTCCCAGGGTTGGCACGAGTACCTGTTTACCACAGGTGGGGTGCCAGTGACGGCAGAGTACGTGGTATGGGTGTATGGTGCCAGGAAAAAGCTGTGTCGGTAAATCATTATGCCCCAATGGAACAGCGCCTACTAGTGTGAATATATGCGCTACGACCCAGTCCAAAGTTTGATAAAATTCGATGTATTGACGACCCGTTCGTAGAAAAGAAGATTGGGTATATAACGCCTTCACTGAAAATCCAGGCTACGAAAAGTCTGATATGTATTGCCAAGCTCAGATTTGAAGCACTGATTAGTATACAATACGAACAGAGCGGAAGGTTGCGAACAGGGAAACGTTGTTGTCTAAGTACAGGTACAAAGTAAGAACCAAAAGTTCGCCATGAGGACATGCCTGCCATCTGAGTCCACTTCAAGCCGTGGTCGTGGGTACGGGCATCTCAACGGCGCTAGGCAGCGAATCCACAGGCCCTCCGTGGATGGCCCTAGATAGAAGAGAGCGCCTTATCGTACACCGGGCTCACACACGACTGTTTTCTTGCAGGCGCGACGGCCCAACAATCCCCGGGGCGACGGGCACTCCTCCAAGCCAAGTGAGCACGGTGTCCGCCCGCGGGGCGGCGCTCGAGCTCATACAGCATGGCATGCTTGAGCTCGCGCCACTCGGCATACGATCGGCTCACGGCAGCGCGGCAGCGGCGGCGGATGCGTCTCCGAGCTGTCGTCTGTGAGGAAGGGCGGCTCCGCGAGGCGTGCGCGGAACCGCGCGCGGCGCGTGTGGTGCAGTTCGAAGAGGGCGAGGAGGTCCCCGGTGCGGAGGCGCGTGAGCGCGGCGCGGTGGTCGGGCGCGTGGAGGTCGAGGACGAGCGAGCGGTCGAGGCTGCGCGGGCGTCGTCTGCCCAGCCGAAGTGGCACGCGGCGGCGTAGAGGCGCAGCGGGGCGTCGGCGAACACGGGGGTGCGCAGCAGCGCGCGCACGATCGACGCGGGACCTGGCATGTCGTACTTCTCGGCCGCGTACAGCACGGGCTCTACTGCGTCCCACGTGTCGAGCGTGGCGATCTCGAGCCCGCACGCCATGCGCAGCAGCTCTAGCGTGCGCGCGTCCTCGTCGAGGGAGATCACTTCGGAGTCGGCGGGCGGATGGAGGGAGCTGGTCCGCGCTAGTGGGATGCGGACGTGGACGGGTTGTGGACGGGGGTGCGCTTTGCGGGAGGGTGAACATCGCGCGGAACCAGGAGGACGTCATCTTGAGCGTCGTCGAAGGCACACGGAAGAGGATGCCATCGCGCGAGGCGAGTACGACGTCAACTCGAAGAGAATAGGGGATGATATTTCGAGGCCACTACATCAGGTTTCTGGTCGGATTGCATCTTGCGGTGACGGGCTGGGGAAAGAGAAGGCGATACGGAATAATTAGTCTTCTGAGCGACTGCCGACACAGGCCTAATGTTCCCGTAAAGACGCAGTAGATGGTGGAACGACGAGTCGGAAGTCTCGGAATCACATACAATGCTGTCACTGGGGAAGTGCAGAAACCGAGTAGCCACCCAATCTCGGAAAAGCTTCCCACGCGAAGTCCACGGCTGTCAGCGGTACGAACTTGAACAAATTCAGCGAGCAATTCAAACTATCAATGTTCTCTTAATATCCATTCATTTCGAAAAAACACAAACTTGAAATTGAATGTCCGTATGACGCATGATGAAGTATCATTGTATCATCAAAAAATGTGTCGTAAAAATGTCTTTATCAACAATGTCATCAGAGAAGGAGAGCCCCGATGGTGGTACCAGTCAGAGCCACCCCAAGTGCCTTGAGTAAAGTGCTCTTAGAGTGCAGGCGCGCACCAGCAAGCGCTCCGTTCGGCGTCTTCGTAGCACCTGCGTTCGACCCCGTGTTTGTCAGGCTGGCCTTGCTCGTGGATGCGGACGTCTGTAAAGCAGAGTCGGGGTAAGCTCAACGGAAGGGGGAACGGGCGCCGGTAAATGGGGACCGGGGTGGCGGTGGCACCAGGTAAAAGGAGAAGGAAGGGCCACCCACAGTAGATGCGGCGTGCTGCTTGTAGAGGAGTTCACGCCGGTCACGGCGAGGTTGTTCCCGATGGACGACGTCGTGCTACACGAAGACGTCGCCGGAGCCGGGTGCCCCGGAGGTGTGGCGGGGTCGCCCTGGTGGAACGTCGAGCCGCCATACACGCCCATCGGCTACGAAATGTGCGCTCGTCAGCGAACGGGGAGATCTATCATAGTACGGCAGGCCACACACCTCGCCGGAGTCCCCCGCGCACTGATCGAACCCTGGCCCGTAGTTTCCGGGCATGTTCCAGTCGCAGCCCATCACGTCGTAGATATGCTCGCACAGAGCCGGCGCATTCGGACCGTCCTTGCATCCGCGGAAGCAGAACTCCGTCGCGGAACGAAGTTCTGTCGTGGTGGTTACTGGATTGGGACTACTGTGGGTGCAAGGAGGGGTCGACGTACGGTCCATTCGTGCAGCTGGACGAACTGCCCTGTGAATGCTTTAGAGAACACAAGGCCGCCAATGGGGTTGGCCTGGACCGATCGGTTATCAGCGAGGCGCATTGGCCGTAAAGCCATGGGCGCTTTTACCATTCCCATCGGCTCCGTGAGGGTCCAGTTCCCCACCCCGCATCGCCAGCAGGAATATTTATCTGGTCAAGTCGGCCGACGCCTAGACCAGGAGTAAATAGTAAGCTACAAAACGCCGCCAGAAGAGATGGAGCCCCGTACCAGTGATCTGTACGTATCGGGCGTTCTGTACAAAATGGAGCCCCGCGATGGTGCCATCAGGTATGGACGCGTGTGCCGTAGCCGGACGCGTCCTAGGCGTCAGAGATTCATCCCACGAACAGGGGGGCAAGAAACAACCTTCATGCACCACGAACTACTTCGATCCGCTGAACCCTCAACATCAGCATTGGACACTGTGTCTAAAAAATAACAATCGTTGACCTCTGTGTTCCCAATGACAGATCCAGGGCCGGGATCCGGCGGCGCAAATATGCACCAGTCATCCACCGCGTTAACTAGATTAGGTGAAGTGGGCAAAGGGGGGATCTCAGCTCAAGGAAGGCGGCGCACTACGCACTGTAGGCATTCTGGCACTGTGCTGTCTGGTTGTATCCTGTCCCGCACTGGTTCGTGCCCGCTTGTCCTTGCTCAGATTGTTGAGGGGTGTTCGATGGCAGATAAGTGGCAGAATATGTCTGTGCGCGGACGCCAAGCAGGGACAGGGCCAAGATCACGAAAACGGGGAGAGGTGCCATTCTAGGAGGCAGAGACAAGAGGAAAGGTGGGTTCCAACCCGAGGCCAGACAGGTTGAGATGTGGTGGGGGAAACGGACTGAGACTGCCCAGTAAAGCGCGGACGATATTCAAAATCGCGTGAGAACGAGAACCATACTAGGACCCACCTTCCAGCGTACTGTACGTGAATCATGTTCTCGCACATGTGTTCCCCTCGTGAATGTACATGTGTTCGGGCTTACATGATGCCGCCCTGGCTTGAGAAGCTCCTCCTGCCATTCCGGGGTCTGGGCTCGGGGACAGTGTGGCGCAAACAGCCGACACCTTAATTAATAAGCGTTGAGCGCTGAGCTTGCGATGCTGAGCTTGCGATGATAAACCGGAAGCAGCATGGGTCGCACCACACTCACCCGAGTAGCTTTGTACTCGGATGAATGGGGGCACGAAGAGCACAGAACCGACAACGGGTCCGAGCGTAGTGATCCCGGTGGGCCGGTGCCAAGGCCGGTGCAAAGCCATGTTACATTTGGCTCGACTTGGTGCGGCTGCTGCTCACGATGATACACGATAGTGACATTCAGACTATACTCCTGTGCCTCTTCATTGGGAAAGCAGAGAGCTTGTCTTTCTGGCTCCACCTTCGGGACTTCTGAAGGCCTCTTGGAAGGCTCTTCTGAGTGGGACTGTGGGTGCATCTTAACCCGATAAGGGTGCCGCGTTATTCCCGCTAATAGTCAGTTGGATGGATGGCGAATATCACCCACCATCGGTTGATGGAGAAAAAAAGTTGAACTGACACATCCGATGGTATACGGTGAGAAGGGCAAAATTGTCGCGATGCCAACAACATATGTCCCTGGCCGGATTCGAGCCGGCGGCTTGACGGTTCTGCGGTAATCCACAACGTCATGATTTAACCACTAATCGACAGGGACGCATCGTTCCTGTTAGGAAGAATCGCACAACTCCATGGCGCATTTGCGACGTGGGCATAGGGAAAAGAGATATTGTGGTGTAGTAGGTAGTAGTAGTACGAAGCGGCGCGGACTTCCACCTAAATGGTGGCCATTACACGAAACTCCAGACGTGGCATAATACATGAGACATAAGAATCAATCTTCTTGCACACCCGTCATAAATACGGTCATCTATCCAAGTAACTAACGCCCCTCACCACGAAGTTCCGGATCGATCTACCTCCCAATCCCAAAGAAGCCGTTGAAGGGGCCGAGCGGGTAATCCCGACGCGCTCCGCCACGCCCGCGCGACGGCGGCTGCACAGGTGGTGGCGGCCTCTGCGGACTTGACTCGCCGCGGGATTCGGCAGAAAGACGTACAAGGCGCTTGAGGGAGAAGTTCTGGACGGGAGGATAGCGCACAGGATGTCGACAGGAGGGACAGGTATATGCGGGCATGCTACGGGCGCTAGTTTGGATGTGTTGGCTTAGGGTTGTGTTGAACCAGTCTGTGAGACAGCCCTGACAGAATGTGTGCCCGCAGTTGGCTAAACTGTGCAGAGTTCAACATGGTTCCGATCAGGTGGGTTGGGTGGCACTGGACGTACAGGTAGGGCGACCACATGGGGTGGGTGCATACCTCGCAGGAGAGGGCTTCATCCAACGTTGACGTGCTCAACTATGTTCGGGTGAGGATGTGTAGTGCCAAGAGGAGGGATGCACACTGACAGTATTCTGCTTTGTGCTCGCCTTCAGCTGGTCCATGGAGGATAACAGGCGTCTATTGTCCCTCTGTAGCCTATCACGTTCCTAGGAGTATAGAAAAGATGACGTTAATGAGGGTTCGGGCTGCAAAAAACGAGCATATACCTGCTCAAGTTCGTGGCATCGTCGTTGCAGGCTTTCTGTTTCAATGTGTTCGTGCTTCAAAGGCTTTTCTTCGGATATTTCGAGAATTTCTTCTCGTTTCGCTCGTTTGGGTTTCCGTGAAGTGCGCTTAGGTGCGGGTGCGGGTCTGGGTTCGTCTTCTTCGTCGGATGAGATGACGATGACCGGAATCTTGTAAGGGCCTTGTGCCTGGGGACGGGTGGTAGTCGAAGGACTGCGTTGGGCCGGCATAGTGATGAGGGTTGATGGGACGGGGATTGAGAGTGTAAACGGGGACCCGAATTGGTGTGGATGACAAGTTCCCTCAGTTCCGCGTTCGGGTTAAAAGCAATCGGGTTGGTGCGTGAGAGCTTGTTCTGGCAAACCGGTGAACACGGTTTCGACAACAACCTGGGCAATTTGCTCCACCGGCCCGGAGAGTTGGAACTGCCCACGTGCCATATTCGCCGCCACAGCCAGCACAATGGCACGCAAATCCTTCTTAATTAATCAAATCGCGCACAGCTGCTTCACGCAACAACTACAGTAGCATACAGGACGCAACACCGCAGTCGCCCAACTGCCGACATCGTCCAGGTGTATAAGAAGCCCGCTTGATCAGGTAAGCGGATGCGCGCCTTGTTCCGGTCATTGTCTTCCCCATTAACTTAATGAGTCAGGTATCGATTTTCAAACCCAGTTCTCCCGGGTAACGATCCCGAATTGTGGAAGAGGGATGGTGGCTCGATGCCACGCGTCTAGTTCAACAATAGCAGGTCGCGACGCGACCCGCCTGTCGTTTCAACCAACCAACATGCGTACTGTATCCACGTCACTGCGCTGATGGGACGTCCAAAATTGGCCCTCGAGCATCCTTTCTTTCGCCCACGCCGCTTGTGGTTGCCTCCCGTCCCTGCTCGCTTGGTCCGCCACAATGTCGCTTTGACCATGTCGCTTTGGGTGCGGTACATTGTGAGGCCCATTATTTAAAGGGCTGCCTCTTTTCATATCGTGTTAACCCCCCATACACAGTCGTCGACATGCTCGCCGTCTTGTGCTCTTCTCCCCGCCCGCCCTTCGGTGTGGCTCTCCTCGGCTTCACTATAGTAATTTTAAGATGGATGCTCCACCTGCTTCCTTACATCATGTTCTGCGGTATGATACACTGTCTGTTTGGCCACCTTCCCACCCTCTCCCACCTGACGTGACGTACTATCCTGTCAATGGACACCCAAACCAAGTTCACATGGTGTATACTCGCGTCGATTCTCAACCTTCCAAGGAAGCCAGGTCATTCGAACTAATTGCAGAGCTCCGGATCCTCATTTCCTGCTCGCTGTCCCGGTCACATCTTAGTCGAAAACGCCTCTTCCGTCCTGCTCGTAGCATATTCCTCCGGACGATCGAATGCTGGTTCGACATGCGCTATGTTCACCCTGCCCAAATATCGGGCTCCTGGCCGGACACCTGGACCCCCATCTTCAATGTACTTCGCTCGTGCGAGTTCGTCGCAGATTCATAGACGGCGCCAATGAGCCGGATTCTGGTGAGTTCTTTCCTGGACTAGTGAAACCGCGCTCAATATCTAGCCTGTGCAGGCCCGAGCCTGCCCACACGTGGCTCTCACTCGACTCGCGAAACCCTCTGAGCAGAAAAGAGACCTCCCGCCAATGCAAGCGCACCTCAATCCGGATCCCGTGGTTCACCAGTAACTTGAAGGGTAAGCCCCCTGTCTTCTTGGCGTAGTACAGGTCTAAATCCAGTCACAGCGCTACAGACACTCATCGTCCAAGGAAGACATTCGTCTCGCCTCCCCACGTTTCGCCGCAGTCGCCATGGAAAGCCAATGGCTTAGGGTATGTCCGTCATCTTGCCTCTCCACGGGCATTGACTCCCCTAATAGAGGGTTTCTCCTGTCTCGAAGAACCTCTCTCGTATTGTAGGGATCCTTTTTTCACCACCACCCCCACGCAAGCCCGTCATACGTTGCCAGACCAACCTCATGGCTAGATTCCCTTCCGCACGCGTCCAGCCCCCACGTTTTGGAACGCCTTATGGAGTAGACATGAAGACAATGTCGCACACGCGTGGGCATCTATGTCCTCTCTCGGGACAATAATCCGCACTCTCAGACCCATTGGCATGATGGGACCCAATTGCTACATTCTACGTGGGACCATGTCTCCAACTACGTTGTCACAGCAGTACCAGAGCTGGATGAACATATTGCGGGGGGATTGCTTCCACTTTCTATGGGTTCTCGATTCCTTCCCGGCACGTGCGAGGCTCTGACAATCGAGCAGACACAGTTCGAGCAACAACGATGCTGGGGTTATGTGCGTTCCCCTCTTACGTCGCTACCTCTCCCGGAACCTCCAGTACAGACGTTGCCGCCGAACTTCGTCTCTGATTGGCAGGAGAAACAGTATATCCAGCCCCCGGTCCATGCAGACGCCCGTTCATCACGGGTTCCCATACCAGGACCAACATATTACCACCCCACCTGTTTACAGGCGACAAGAGCTAGACCATCGGTCTTTCCATGGTTTTCCATCCGGACTGGACTCGATCACCCTTGTGCAGCACGGGTCGCACGTGTATTCAGACAGCCCGGAATGGACGATGGCTGACCAGGAAACCGATCTTTGAACAGCGCGCGTCCTTGGCTCCGGTCATGGAATCACCTCTGCCGTTCTCGTCGCTCCCCATCGGCTCGCAGGAGAAATTTACCTTCCAGTCACTTGACAACTTCCCACTGTTCAAGTTCTCCGAGGACGCACCACTGTTAGACCGTAGCCTCCCGAGTACTTCACCCCCACGTGCCGAGACACCTGAGATGGCCCGCACCTCTGACGGATACGCTACCACGACGGTGTTTTGTGCCCTGTACGACTTCCCAGGACGAATTCTCGCATTCATCGTCTCGGCCCATATCCATTGACGCGCCACCTGAAGCAGCGTGGTCCAACTACCATCATCGATCGCCCACTATCACATCACCTGTCATACAACCACGCCACATAGCACAGCCCTTCTTTGATCTCAGGGTCTCTGGGACGTTCACGTTCGATGTCTCCCGAGCGATCCCTTACTTCGACTTTTCGCATCACCTCTCCCCGCTGCCGCCCGTCGGAATCGAGCTCGATGTTATTCCGCAAGGGACCACTGCTATGTCCTTTCCGAACAACCCACAAGAGATGAACGGTGGTGCTTGGCCGCCACCTCAGCAGTTGTCGTTCGACCAAGGCGTTCAGATACAACAGGCTCCTCGTGATACCGCCTCTCGGCCGCAAGAGGTCGTGTCCAATCCTCTTCCCCACCAACCTTTTTCTCCTGCGGAACAGGGAAACTCAGCAACAGGCGATACCGCGACGCCAAGTAGCACCGGCGCCAAAATGAGCGTAGACAGCGACGGCGGCGACGATAGCAGCTCTGACTCTGGCTCCTCCGATTCTTCGGACACGGACATGGACTCCGATTCCGATTCGTCTTCATCTGGCGATGATAGCGACTCCGATTCCGGTGATTTGTCTGAAGATGAAAACGATGCCGTCGCCACTGAGACCGTTTGCAAGACCTCCAGCCGACCTCCAGACGCGTCGTCCAAAGCCCAGGACGACGTGCAGGGTGTCCCTACTGACAAGGACAAAGTGGGCGATTCAGACTCCGACGATGATGAGTACACCCCTACACTTGCACCGGCGCCTGGCGCATCCAACAATAACGCTTCTTCATCGTCCGATGAGGACATGAGTGATCACGAAGAAGAGGACCGGTTGTACTGGGAAAAGTTTTATACGCCACGACACCGGAGACAACCTAAGGTGTCGGGATCGGTATGAGGAGATGCTTTCGTGCGACCGACCGCGACAACCCGCTATTCTCGGTTCTTGGCCTAGCTCTCTCCCGTCGAACGAGGGATGGACGGACATGTCTCGCTTGTTTCAGCAGCGCTGCACGCGAGTTGCACGCGCTACGCCACGTTGGGAACGTTCGCCGCGCGCGGATGAGGAGAGGAATAGCGCGGTGGATATCCACGTGTTTGGGGGCACAATGCTGACACCTCAGGTTGAGCTTGCGATTAGCACATTTTCCTCCCGTGTCCTTATGCCTTCGAGCATGTACGATATCACTCCATTTTGCTGGGTTGAGCGCAGCTGGTTTCAAAGTTACTGGACGCTTACGGACGCTCATTTGTATATCTCTTGATTGGTCGTGGAACTGTATGTCAATTGTAAACAAGATAGAAACAAGTGGTGTCCGTGTTGCGAAAAGGGTGGCTTATAAACGAGTTTAAGTAATGTAACATGTTTACCACGGTAAGCACTTATATGCTACACATAATAGTCCATTCGTAATCACGGTCCAATTACATGTGATTGTTAATTCACAATAAGCTCAAATCCGGTTATAATCTACGTAAGCTCTTTCGATTTTGGTAAGCACATATAATTTTAATTTTAATTTGCTGATGCCGTGAAGGACAAGAACAGCACCCGCAAAACTTAAACTTTGCTAGCGGCTTGCCCGGATTCCTCATCTAAGCACGGCACATGTACCCTTGACTACCCTTTTTCCCGATGTCCCACCGTGTCGTGGACTTGGTAAACTTTACCCTCGCCCAATTCCATCCCAGTCGATGGTTCTATTCCTAAAGGCAACCCGCGGTCATATTCGCCTTTAAGATTCCTGTCCCCATGTATAAATGCGAAAAACTCTTCCAATGATTCCGACCCCATGAAAATTGCTTAACCTCACAAGCTCATTGCGTCGTAGACACCATCTCGCCGACTGACATCCCGTAATCATGCGCTACCATTGTATCGTTGTGCTCTCCGTCATTGCCACTGATCTCCTTGCCAGTCTCGCGAAGCCCCTCTCACCACCTTGGGACGACATGCACATCAAGCATTCCTGGAACGCCGTCCCGACGAATTGGGTGTCCCTGGGCCATCCGCCTTCTGGCACCACAATCGACCTTTACATTGCTCTCAAACCCAACCGCGAGAACGCATTGATCGACGCACTCTACGAGGTCAGTGAACCTGGGCATCCAAGGTACGTCCACCACCACTCCTCCGCTGACGCATGTTCTCACGAGTGCTACTGCTCCGATGCAGATATCGTGCACACCTGACGAAGGAACAGGTGGCTGACCTTGTCGCACCACGTCCAGAGACCCTCGAGCTCGTGAATTCCTGGCTCGAACACCACGGCATCTCTTCCTCATCCGTCTCTATGACACACGGCGGCAACACACTGAAGCTCAAAGGCGTGTCTGTGACCCAAGCCAACACCCTCCTCGGCGCGTCGTACCAGGTCTACAGGCACCTTGAGAAGGGCGAGACCATTGTCCGCACTATCGGTTATTCGCTTCCCAGGGCACTGCACTGGCACGTGTTGACTGTGGCACCCACGACGTCCTTTGTCTCCCCGCGCACGCAATGGCAGACACCGCGGAATCACTCGAGCGGGGAAACAGTGGGACTAGTGAAGTCTGCATCGGGAGAGCCCGTGACGATGCTATCGAGCCGCGCAAAAGTCGATTACGCCACACCGTCCTTCCTGCGCTGGCTGTACAACACGGTGGCCTATACACCCAATGCGATGGACGAGAATGCGCTCGGGGTTCTGGGGTTCTCAGGGGATTCCCCTAGCCCGGCGGACCTGTCGGCGTTCATGCGCAAATACTCCGAAGCAGATGACGCGACGTACAAGGTCGTAAAGATCAACGGCGGGGGGTACGACCTGACCGATCCACACAAAGAGGCAAATTTGGACATCCAGTACGCTGAAGCCATGGCCTATCCAACTCCCCACATCTTCTACAGCGTCGGCAGAGGGCCGTTGGGCACAGATGACTACTACGTCACCTGGCTTGAATACATCCTCGACCGGAGGGATATCCCTCAGACGATAAGCATATCATACGGGTATAAAGAAAGACACACCTCGAGGGAATATGCTTTGTATGTGTGCAACATGTTCGCGATGCTCGGTTCGCTTGGCGTCAGCGTCCTCGTCCCGAGTGGTAACGACGGCATCGGCGAAGGGACCTGCGTGAACCGGGACGGCATGGTCCGGTTCATTCCTGAATTTCCCGCAACCTGTACGTGTAGCGAATTTTCTCGGATTGGGCGTAGTACACGAGTGCGGGTCCAGGAAGCTCACCGCATCACCACGCTTTTTCAGGTCCCTGGGTCACCGTCGTCGGCGGAACGACGGACTACGTGCCAGAGGTCGCAGCAAAATTCTCCGGCGGCGGCTTCTCGGACCTCTTTGAGCGCCCCCTTTACCAGAGGCGGGCCGTGCCCACCTTCCTCGAGAACCTCGGGAGCCGGTATCAGGGCCTTTACAAGTATGTTCAATTCTGTGACCTGATCTAACCCATTCATAATTTGTACTTGGTGCAGTGCTTCTGGTCGCGGCATCCCCGACATCGCTGCACAGTCCATCAATCTCCCGATCTTTTTCAACGGCCAAGAGAAAAGGGTGGAGGGTACAAGTGGAGCGACGCCCGTGTGTCCCTCTCCTCCCACCTCCAATCGGGTCGTCCTTGACCGCCCAGCTGACTGCCAATCTACAGGTTGTAGCGGGCATAATCTCGCTGCTTAATGACTGGCTGATTTCGACAGGCCGGTACCCGCTCGGCTTCCTCAACCCTTGGCTGTACGGAAGGGGCCTCGCAGCTCTCAACGACATCACAGAGGGCTCGAATCCGGGCTGCGGCATGGATGGATTCTCTGCTATCGCCGGGTGGGATCCTGTGCGTTCCACCAGACTCGATACTTCTTCACTTTCGACGTTGGATGACCCTGGGCTACGCAGGTCACGGGTCTCGGAACGCCTAACTTCCGCAGAATGATGGGACAGTTATCTTGAGATAGTTGAGTTTACGTTTCCGAACTCAACCAACACCATACATGTGCCGTGAAAGGCCACTTACCCACTCATCCCCGCAAAGTTAAGGTCGAAACCGGCGACCGAAGGCATTCGGCCTCAAATGTAGTCTTGCACGACGCACTCCATCCTATACATCATATGACTCCTGGGGAAATTGTGTATTGAAATCTAGACTTACACCCATGGGGTGACTCACATCAGGGTGTCCGTGTAGGTAGCAGCGTACGGTTTTATCTTTGTTTGAATCCATTTGAGTGCGCCTTGGGTACATGGCCCTATGTGGTGCTATGGCAACACGGATGCTTCCTGTCCCAGTTGTACTGTACGGTTTTCACCGCAAGGCGGACTCTAATTCAGGAGTAATTAATTTGTTTGCGGCACGAGCTTGATGAGGTCGACTCGAAACTCGGGCAGGCATATAAAGGTGAACGAGTGAAGAGCCGAATGACAATGTCTTTCCGGAACGGTCAAATGCGACGCACTGCAACTGCGTTGGCCATTCTACCTCGTTGTTAGATCCGAGTCCGTCTGCGCCTCCAAGACGGCAGAGTCATTCCACTTCACGCCATTTACTATGCACTGGTCCCCCAACCCAGACAACCCACTCGAACTTGAGCGAATATATGCCGATATGTACATGTCAGACGCGATGATCCGGACACAGACTGAGATCAACAATATCCCTAGACTGGAAGGCGATACCAAGGAGCATGTGGCGCTGGGGCTCATGCTAGCCTCGGATTCCACACAACTCACAAATTTTGGGTCGGCCTCGGTGTGGCCGGTCTACCTTATGTTCGCCAATCAGCCCAAACAAGAGAGGGTGAGACCTTCGTGTCATGCGGTGCATCGCATTGCATACGTGCCCTCAGTAAGTGTTCTCGCTATCAGTTCATCTATCTGGCAGTTCACTAACAACGACCATAGCTCGGACAAGACTTTGTTAGTCGGTATCAGCAGATTACTGACAAAGCGCCATCGCCCGCAATTGAAACCCACCGCAAGCGCGAGCTGATGCACGCTGGATGGACTCGGACTTCATCGAGGGTTGCACAAACGGCCTTACGATCCGATGTGCCGACGTTATTGAGTGGGTATTCTATCTTCACATAATGTCATATTCTGCCGACTATCCTGAGGAGTAAGTCAAATAATCGCGTCCAAGTCCTTCCAATGATACTGATAAAACTTGAAAGGGCAAGAATCTTTTTGACTACGATCAAAAATCTCGGACGGTTCCCCAAGCAGTTCCCTTGCCTGCGATGTCTCACCAAAAAGAAGGATATACACGACCTAGGTACACCACAAGACACTTGACGTCGCAAGAGGATCCGCGCCGACAATGATCGTCGACGTCGAGACGTTGAGAGGGCACGCAAAGCGATGTTTGAGAAGGGGTGTCCAATCCCAAACATGCCAGTCCAACGGACCCTCGGAGACCGCTCCATGGTGCCGACCCTGGTACAATCAATATTCTTGTACTGCAAGCTACTAACACATTCAACAGAACGCATTCTCGGAAAAACTGGCCGGGATAGACCAGGACTACCACGACTTCTTCATTGAGATTGGGATCTGGAAGTCAGTACTCACTCACTTGATCCAAATGCTATACGCGATTCCAGGGGGTGAGGATCGCGTAGCGATCCTAGACGACAGGCCAGTCTGCGCTACAACTCCGTACAACGCAGAGTACTAACACTTTACACAGGTTTCATAATGTCCCGACTTTCAGTCGCGACACAATTCACAGACTCCCAGGGAATGTCTCGGAACTCAGCAAACTGGCCGCCCGTGACTATGAAGATATTTTACAGGTATGCAGTCTGCAATCCGGCATAATGACCTTGAGCTGATTGACAATTAGTGCAGTGCCAGCCTTTGATAGTGATTGGCCCGGGTAACCCTCGGGTTGAAAATGGCTACCTGTACCCGTACCCGGGAAAACCCGTACCCGTCCTCACGGGTACGGGTTTAGACGGGTTTGGGTACGGGTTCTTGAGGGTTGACGGGTTTCGCCTGGCGGGTACGGGTTATCTTACGGGTACGGGTTATCTTACGGGTACGGGTTATCTTACGGGTACGGGTTATCTTACGGGTACGCGTATAGGCCTGGGGTTAACAGGTGAACAGGTAAGTATATTCAAGATGTGCTACTGTTGGAATCATGGAATGTCCTCGACTCCTCGTCGCGTGGTCAACACATGTACCGATAATACATAACTAGCATCCTACTGCAGTCAGTACTGGTAGAGTAGCGTGCTGTATGTATGAAGTGGACTGAAATGTGAGGGAAATGTCCTGCGTGGTCACGATCGATATCGATGGAGGATGGAGGCTCGGAAATGTAAGGGAAACGTCCTGCGTACTAGTCACGGTCGATATCGATGGAGGACGGAGGCTCGGAAATGTAAGGGAAACGTCCTGCGTAGTCACGGTCGATATCGATGGAGGACGGAGGCTCGGATTTGGGAATAGCGTCGATAAAAGGAATGAGAACGGAAGTCGAAGTGATGAGTCCCAGTGACGCGGGTGTCGTCGACGAGCTGCACTATGGGTTTAAAGTTAGAAAAGAAGTCAGTAGAAAGAAGGAAACGTACCAGGTATGTGCGCCCTTGTCGCCACCTTTGCTTGAGACACAAAACACGAAGCCAAGATATTCAATTGAAGGAATGTGGATAGGAAAGAGGAGCGACTGGATGGGTGATGGAATATGGATGGCAGTGAAAACATGCTGGCCGACGACACTTCGGGACAGTTTGGAACCTGATCGGGCTCATCGGAGCGATCAAAGGTATCCAACAAGAGTAGAAGGATCGGGGTATGAGACCGTATGACAAGCCAAGGAACGACAACTTGATGAGTTTGAGGACGGAATAGTGGGGAAAGAAAGATGAGAAAAGAGAAACAAGGCAGAACGAGACTTGATATAGCTTGATAACGCGCAATGTGTTGGTGGTGTGACTGGTGTCGGACCGGCGACTCCGAAACGGCCGAGGTATCTACACACTGACATCCCAGTCCGCGTCCTCCTTATCGGTGTCCTCATCTCCGAGGGATCCTTTGATGTCACGATCAGTGATCATGCCAAGGGTACTCCATGTCCCAACACAGAGTAGTGCACGTGTCGATAGGAACGAGAGGCGATTACGAATGTGGGGAAGGACAAGCCGGCCTTGGCTGAAGATCCGCTCGACATCAACTGTTGTGGCTAATCCGGGGTTGAACATAAACATCAGAAAGAGTAGACAAAGTAGAAAGTAGAAGGTACATACCAGGGATTGATAGATAGTCACGCGCCATACGTGAGAGGCCGGGGAAGCTTTTGCGCCTCTCGTACCACCACGAGAGGGCGTCCTTCACATCTTCAATCCCAGTCGAAAGGTACCGGTTGAGCTCGTTGTGATCTGAGGAAGTGAGCACAAGGTCGGGCAAATCGTCGAAAATGTTGGTATTCGAAGAAATTTGCGAGCGCTGACTCGGCTCGGGACAGTTAGCCCAAAGACAAAGGGAAGTTTTCCACAAATCCACTTACAACTTCGCTGCCGTTGTGCTCCATGTTATCGTCGTCAGGTAACTCATAGGACCGGGCAAATTCGTCTTGAACGATATCGCGTGCGGCTTGAATCCATGCGTCCTCCCAATTATGTTTCTTGAAGTATTCCAGCTTGTGGCGAGGGTGGAGCACTAAGAGTATTCAATTAGGCACCCTTGAGACGATCGGGAAGTGACTCACCCATAGCAATCCGATAGACCTCGGAATGGTCTGTTTTGTTATAGTACCGGTTCATTGAGTTCTTGCCGATGGCGAGCGCGGCACGTATGGATGCCCCAAATTGATCAGAGGAGCCGGAGGCTGTAGCGAGAACATTGTCGATGTGGTCCATGGCCGGGATCACCGCCTGCGAGGTTTGGTGTTCCTCGTGAAAAATACATTGTCGCGTCCTTAAAAATCTGGCCAAAAATAATTCAGAAGTAGAAGGAAGCAAAGAAAACAACTACTCACCTTCAATACGTCACATAGTTCTCTCGCGATCTTCCATTCCATTGGCAGTAGCTCGTATCTGCGAAGAGAAAATTCGCGGGTGGCAGTCATGCTGTCAATTGCCGAGCGATACTTGAGAGCGAATTCGAGCATATCGTAGGTCGAGTTCCAGCGAGTTGAAACATCACGCGGCATCATGCGTGAGGGGAGGCGATGGGCTGATAGCGTCGCATGCCATTTGGGGAGGAGTTTTGTCGTGGAATTTTTGAGAGCGAATGCGAGCCTACGCAGCTATGTACCACATTAGTATCTGTACGCGTCGAGTCAAATGATTAACTTACCTTTATCAACATCGACCGAACAGGCTGTGTGCTCTCGTCGAGCTCGCCGACTTCTTCCTCTGTTAGCCCCTCACGAAGGTCCACCCAGATGTCAAGGGGTCGATCCTCCTCCTCCTCGCTATTGGCCTCCCACGCCTCCTGCTCTGCCTGCTCCTCGGACTCAAGTTCCTGGCCTAACTCAGCAAGCACTCGAGCAGCATCGTCAAGAATAGCGCCAGGCTTTGTCTTTGGTAGGTCGAATTGCTTGAGAATTGACTTTGCTGTGATGTTGATTGTGTGCGCAAAGCAGCGCGTCTGATTGGCGGCACCTGGAAACTTGTCAATGATGGTACTAAGGTGCTGGATCATCGTGTCGTTGTTGGACGCGTTATCAGTTGTGATGCTGACAATCTACAACAATGTAAGTCCGGGTACATACTTCAGAATCGCTTTACCGCTCACCTTATCTTTGATCCCAAACGCCTCGAGAACCTCAGCAAAAGCGTTCCCAAGGTTCTCACCGGTATGGGACTTCGGCACCTCAACAAGGTCGAGTAGGAGGGCAGTCGGGGTGCCACTTTTTTCAAAGTGGACTGTAATAGCTACATACACCTTGTAATTAGGCGATGTCCAGGCGTCGGTAGCAAAACTGAGATTGCCCTCAATTTCCTGGCTTCTGGTCAGTATAGTATTGGTCTGATCGTCGTAGCCAACATACCTGTAACATGTTGGCAATGCGTTCACGAACATGTAAGAAGACCTTCTTGACATCGCGCGAGAGAGTTTCTGCCGAAGGGATATAGTATTCGGGTCGTCCTGTCTTCATCAGGGAACGAAACGTGCGGTCATTAACTACCTGGAAAGGTCGCTTGTTCTCAGAGACCCAGCGTACAAACTCTGCCCTGTTTGAACATTAGGTATTACTACGATCAAATAACTTTTTGGAACGTACCGGATTTCGAGCTTAGTGTGCTGGCGGTGGCTGTAGGTCACCTTTCCCGCTCCAGTTCGTTTGAATGCCGCCGTGATTGAACCGTTCAGGCCCTTGTGATTTCTGAGGGCCTCGCGTGTGGACTTAAGATCGCGCGTTTCATATGCGGCAGTAAGCGCGTCATCACCCCAGCAAAGTTTTGCGTGTCGAAGGAGATTGCTGGTGGAACTAGCATCTCTGGTGTAGACAAAACGGCGAACAAATGGTATCGGGCGGCGGCAGGGGCTAGCGGCGCACTCGAAGACATGAGCCTTACGGTTTTTGACATACTCTACAGAAGGAATGGGTTTGAAGAAAGCATAAACTGGCGCATCCCAGCTTTTAGAAAGGCGATCTATTGAAGTTAAGCATATTGTATGAGGGAGAAAAGATGAATGCCCAACTTACTCAACTCGGATATGTCATCCTCTACTTCAGGTTCATCCGAGTCATCGGACCTTTCGTCGCCGCTGCTAACTTCAATAGGGTCGACCATAGACTGCATACGGCTGCCTGTAGTATCGGCCTCTTCATCACTGCTGTCGGCGGCACCAGAACTTTGATGACGGCGAGGCGGCAGGTGTTGAGGGCGACGAGTGGGGTTGGGAACGTCTTCAACGGAAGTCTGGGGGGTGACATGGACGGCCCTTGCGTTGACACTGGTACGAGGCGTCCTCTTCGCCTTCTTGGCCAAAGGGTCACCATTTTCAGTGACGCGCTCAGTAGGACGACGCTTGCGCGGTCCTTGTATGATACCAGTTGGTGTGGGAATGGGAATTTGTGACATGGTCGAAAGATGGATCACACTCAGAGAGTAGAAGACAGAGAAAAAGTTCTATAGATTGGTGAAGAGAAACAGTCGGTTAAATACATGCGCGGCATCCTACCAAGAAGCAGAGAGAAGAGAGCGTCCAACGTTGCAATCGGGCAACGGAGAAAGGAGAATCTGCGAATGCAATCATGACAAAAAGGCCATTGATGGAACTAATGAGAACTGAGACGAGACGTGCAGATAGCTAGTACTAACCTAGTAGACAAGTACTATAGTCTGATCAAGACACCAGTACCGACAGAACTATACCTGTTCTGAGACAAAGACATGATCAGAAATGGGTAAGTGAGAGCTATAAACGGGAACGTACCTCGACAAAGACGGGTTTGTGGCATGACACGCGACTCGGAGACGGAAATCGAGAATTCGAGGTGGCCTTGGGCGGACAACTGAGACAAGGACGGCGGCACTAGGGGGGGCAACGGAGTGCCGATAGACAGTGGCAAGTCTGATAGCGGTGATGGATCATTGATCATAGAGGAAGAGCTGGATGACGAGGCGTGGGGAGGGTATACGCGGGGCCCAACAACAATCAAAAAAAGACGACTACCCGTGGGAACCCGTAGTACGGGTACGGGTTTGCCTTGGGTTGAAGGAGGCTACCCGTACCCGTACCCGGCAGTACCCGACCCGTGACCCATACGGGTTTTCCAAACCCGTGCCGATCACTAGCCTTTGATGGGCTGTTTCGGGAGGAGGACAACAAAAGCATCAGGGAACTCCTGTTTTTGCTCGCCACTTGGCATGCATATGCCAAACTGCACCTGCACACCGACACAACGCTGCAGATGTTCGAGACGGTTGGCAAAGCCCTCTGCCATGCACTAAGACACTTTGTGACTGTGATAAGTCCTCCGAATGCTCTTCCCACAAAAAATTCTTAAGCAGAGAAAAAGGAACTTGTGCCAAGAAAGAGATATTACAGAAATATTTCCGAGTTGAACGCTACCCGAGAACACGGAACAGGAACAATTTACTTACCAAAGGTCACTGGCTCCGTTCCTCATCAGAGGTCTCCATAACACTATGTACTCGCTTATCAGTGTCGTTCGCGTTCTCGCGAAAAATTGTGTACACGTATGGTGGCGTGTCACCAGCCCTGAGCGGCTCGGGTGCTGCCTCCCTTGTGAACTGCATTACGGTCGAGTGGGTCGAGTAGTGTTGGACAGGGCTCTTCTGCATGGCGACGAGGATGATTATGAGAGTTGGATATAAACCCTGTCACGGTGCCAAGTCTGTATTTAGTGCTCAAGAGAATGTGTACGAAGACTCACTGAGACAAACAATAAGACACTGTCCATGACAGTGAAGCCCAGCACTGGTATCAAGTCGAACGCAGAGATCAAATATACAATCTGAAATAGCGCAGTGAAACCTTCTGCGAGCATAGACACTTCTGGGGGTAGGACATACCCAAACGCAGCAATAATAAAGCCAGATTCGACCAACAGAGCGAACACCCTCTCTGTCCTCACACATCTACTTGCTTCGCCCAAATGTTTCTTGACCTCGACGCGGCGTTCCCTACACTGGCGACCTGGTCAGAGATGGCCGCCGGGGGTCGGACACGAGACAAACGCACCAAGCCTTCCAGGCGATCAACCCGGTGGAGACCAGATTAGTTGCCAGTGTTGGGCCAACCATAATTAAAGGCCCCTGGTAGCCTCAAAAACTACCATTGCCGGAAGGGGCTACAGAGCTGCCAAGACGAAGTTCACACCCAGCAGCAGCTATGAGCGTTGGCTCCTGATGAGCAAAAACGACGACTATGAGGGATCTCTTTTATGCACCTGCTGTGCCAAGGATGAGGAGTAAAAGTATGGCGATGATGCGTTTGTCTCTGTTCCAGAGAATCACCGCGTGCCAGGCACAGACAATATCGCTTAGGATATACTGAACCAGCCAATGGTCAGAGGTGGCTTATATAATTGATAGCCCAGTCGGCGATGAGAGTCTTTAATGGTTCATACTCCAGCCGACGTCGGGATTCCGCTGGAATTGATACTCCAGCCGATGTCGGCTGAGAAACAGGAGTTACCGGAGCTCCGGAAGGACTCCCTGCTATGGAATGATAAGTTTAAAGAAGTGGATAATATACAGTTCATATGGAAATGATCAGAGAACAGTTAAACAGCCCCCAATGATATGGGATGTCCCTGTAATGGGGTGGGGACATCCATACAATGATATAGGACATCCCTGTAATGACATCAGACAACTGACGTTAGGATTCCACCAGAATTGATATCCCAGCTGGCAATGGCTGAAAAAGCGGAGTTAGCGGATGTTACGTTTGCGGTCGTGGACACTTACGAGTCGGTTGTGACTCCATCGTAAGCAGTAATAGGTCACGGACTCATCGTATCAGTCATTGAGTATCACATGCAGGATACCATGACTCAATCCAAGGATCGCTGTAGTAGGGTTCAAGCTACTTACGCTATTCGCTGTACCGTTTCATGAGGCGCTTTAAAGTGGCCTCTCTACTTGTATAAATACCATCACGGAAAGACCGAGGATCTCTATCTCGGTCTTCTTCCTTTGTCACCATTCTCTCTCCTCTCGTTGTGACTTGTGTCCTCTTTCTCTGTCTACTCGCGCGACTGTCTCTTGTGGAGCAGATCGTACTTCGACGTTTAGGCCCAGTGAACCTTGTTCCCGGTGCCTCCGACGATCACGTACCTTGGACAGTCGTGTATCTAATCACGTGACTGAAACTCATCGCTTACGCTAAGTCGTGATCGCCCTCTTGATAGTCCAAGTCGGACTCAACGCCGTGACAGCGTTACATTAAGACCGAGATCATTCATCGTGGCGTTCACTACTCGAGATCAGTGGAGAAACTTCCAACCGTACCACCTTGAACGACAAGGAGATCGCAACGTACCAACCCTATTCCTAGGAGCAGCCCGGTGGAGGCAATATAGGGGAGACGAAGGATATTTCGTCGACTTCGCATCCGGACCAACCCGATTCCGCCCAGTTGAATTCAATTTCGAACACTCGTGCTGGGTAGAGGTCACCTGGAACCCCATTGATAACCGCTGGGACGCGGTCCGACCAGCAGGACGAAACTACGACTGCGACATCGATTCACGAAACTTACCCGTAGGAACTAACTGGGGACCCATCGACGGAGCCCCAGCTGAAGATCCAAGTACTTCCGAACCTCGTACACCCGCTCCATCAGAAGGAAGCGAAAGTGAGAGCGAACAAACCACGGAGAACCACGAAAGCGAAACAGAGGACACGAACCAACTGGTTCAACAAGCTGAGTCCCTCCATATTAACGAACCCGAAGTTATCCGCGTCAATCCACCTGCAATGGCCACAGAAACCATGATCCAGGATGAAGTCCGACGCATTCGCGCTGAAGCCGAAGCAATCCTTCTCCCCATCCACCCAGAAACAGGACACCGTATGACGGCAGACGACGCCGCCCTATACCGAGCAGTAGGACCTGACCGACCAGACCCACCGCCACAAGAACCTCCCAACCCAGGAGGAGGATTCCCCGGAGGAGGATTCCCAGGAGGAGGATTCCCCGGAACAGGAGGCGGAGGACCACCAGGCGGGGGACCACCGGGAGGAGGACCGCCAGGAGGAGGATTGCCGGGAGGTGGAATGCATGGAGGATCCGACAAATTATCAGGTGAGCCACCCTCTGTCTTCGACGGAGATAGGACTAAATACGAATCCTTCCTCACACAATGGCACATATACTGGGGAACAAACTACGAGGCACCCATCATGACCAATGGCTACCGACGCTGCCTCCTCTTCCTAGGCTTCATAAAAGGAGTGTATGTCAGCGAATGGACGCTGACCATACTCGAATGGCTGAACAACGAAGTACGACGAGGGGTTTCGCGTTACTCCGACACCCTCTGGAACCACGTAACCGCAGAATTTACGCGACGATTTGCCAACACGCTTGAAGCCGAACAGGCCCAAGCAGAACTACAGAAAGGATTCAGGATGACGGGGGATGACATCAATGCGTATGTCATCAAATTCGAACGTCTTGCACGGAAAGCTCATTACCGACTCGACGACCAACAAACCATTGACCGCTTCACGGCGGGACTACCCCAAGCCCTGTTCACCAAGGTCTATGAACTGGATGAACCAAGAGACTTCAACAACTGGAAGGCCTGCGTACTCCGACGACAGAAACAGTACATCCATATGAGGGCGCGCCTCAACGTTCTCAAAACGGGAAAACTACCCCTTCCTACCCCAACATCCCAGATCCCATGGAGACCGATGACCAGCAGATGGGCTCCCCCTCGCAACCCACCGCCGCGGTACGACCCGAATGCAATGGACACATCCGCAGATCGAACCCGAGCCCGAGTAGCGGAGGTAGGCGACCCGAACAGAGGCCCACGCCCACCATTCCAACCAAGGGCAGGAGTGAACCGAGGTGGCAGACCCCCACGAGATATGAGGACAGTAACCTGTTATAATTGCGGGCAGCTGGGCCACTTCTCACGAAATTGCCAACAGCCCCAACAACCAAGGCGTGGTCAACCGTCCTCTAGTAGAGTCGCAGAGACGGACTACTATACCCAAGAACCGGATATCGACGCACGAGCGGCGACTACGGCCCAACCCCAACAACACGCCGACAACTGGCTGAGCGGTATCAAACAAGAAAGTGATGAGGTTAAAGACTTGGTCCTTCAGGAAATATGGGGAAAAGAGGGTTTTCGGGACGCCTGAACCCATCAGCCTGGGTGAGGGCAGTTAATTGTAACTCTGTAATCATGACTCGCTACCGTTCGCTTCGAATTCCAGTCTCGATTCGCACCAGTTACTCCATGGCCGACATAAAAGGACTAGTTGACTCGGGAGCCACCGACAACTTCATACGACCAGCCTTTGCAAAAAGAATGGGACTCGGACTAGTGGAACTAGACCGACCCAGAAAAATTTGGAATATCGATAACACTGAAAACAAAGCTGGGTCTATCACGCATTGTATAGACTTGGACGTACAAACTAAAGGGATCCACAAAACCCTACGTTTCCTAGTTACGGATATTGGAAACGAAGACCTCGTACTAGGATACCCCTGGCTCTCCACCTACGAACCCACTATCAGCTGGACACATGCAGTCATTCACGAAGACATGATGCCCATCATCATTAGATCCATAAATCCGGAACAGCATCGAACCATCATCGGACAAATGACACTCGAAGAAAAAGAAGACGCCGTCAAGGATCTGGAAGAGGAATGTCACGTGCGTACCACCACAACCGAACTAGCCATAGCGGCTAACCAACAAACTGTCGCCGCTGTACTGCCACCTGAGTACCAAGAATACGCCAAGATCTTCGATGAAGAAGCATCCTACCGATTTCCGCCATCAAGACCTTGGGATCACGCTATCGAATTCAAGCCCGACACCCCATCGTCAATCGACTGCAAGGTGTATCCGATGACCCAAGAGGAAGACGGTAAACTCAAGGAATTCCTGGAAGAACAGCTGAAGAAAGGGTACATACGCCCGTCAAAATCCCGTACGCCTCATCCTTCTTCTTCATAAAAAAGAAGGACGGAAAACTACGCCCCGTACAGGACTATCGACGCATCAACGCAGTTACTATCCGGAACCAATACCCTCTCCCACTGATATCCGACCTTATTACCGATCTTAGTGGGGCACACACCTACACCAAACTTGACGTCCGATGGGGGTACAACAATATACGCATCAAGCCAGGCGACGAGCCTAAAGCAGCGTTCAAAACACGGTACGGCCTCTACGAACCACTGGTCATGTACTTCGGACTCACCAACTCTCCGGCAACATTCCAAACTATGATGAATGCAATCCTGCGGGACACTATCGCAAAACACGAACTCCGTGGTACCATCATTCGCGTCTACATGGACGACATTGGCATTGCCACACGCGACCCCGCCGACCTACAAGCCCATATCGACGCAGTCCGCGACGTACTGGCAGTGTGTTTAGCGCATGACCTCTACTTCAAACTCGAAAAGTGTCTCTTCCATCAACCGCGGATGGATTACCTGGGGGTAATTCTTGAAAAGGGGGTGACACGCATGGACCCGGTAAAAATCGCGGGTATCAGCAGCTGGCCCCGCCCCACTTCGGTTCGTGACGTACGCTCGTTCCTCGGTTTCTGCAATTTTTACCGTCTTTTCATCCGCGGTTTTGCCACCCACGCGAGACCACTCAACAAACTGACACGGAAAGACACCGAATGGTCGTGGAACACGGACGAAGAACGAGCGTTCCAAAAGCTCAAATCACTCGTAACGGAGGAACCCGTCCTCGCACACCCTAACCTGAAAGACCAGTTCGAACTAGAGGTAGACGCTTCGGGATTCGCAGTCGGGGCAGTGCTACTCCAGAAGAAGACAGACGGCAAACGACACCCGATCAGCTATTATTCGGCCACATTGAACGAAGCAGAACGGAATTATGACATCTACGACCTGGAACTACTGGCGATCGTCAAAGCTCTCCGTCATTGGCGACCTCTCCTGGCAGGATCCCCGCACAAAATCAAAATCTTCTCCGATCACATGAACCTGCAGTACTGGAAGTCCCCACAGAAAATAAGCCGACGGATTGCACGGGAAGTCCTCGAACTCATGGAATATGACTTCGAAATTCACCACATCCCAGGAAAGAATAACGGAAGAGCCGACATGTTATCTCGCCGCCCAGACTACGACCAAGGAGGAAACGACAACAGAAATGTAACCGTCCTCCCCGAACATGTTTTCGCTCGAGCAACGACAATCACACCAGCCGAAGAACCGATGCAAACCGAACTACAACTCCGGTACTGGGTCGACCCCCATCAGCTGAAACAGATCCAGGGTGTTTGGTACAAACAAGGCCGTCGGGTAGTCACTGGAAACCAAACAGAAAAGAGGACGATTATCGCCGGTAATCACGACACTCCCGTCCATGGACATCCAGGTATCGCACGGACGACACAACTGGTAGAACGAAGGTACTGGTGGCCGGACATGAAAAGCGACATCAAGGACTACGTTCGAGGATGTGCAGATTGCCAGCGACACAAGGTTAACAATCGCCCTACTCGAGCGCCACTCGTTCCCATCACGCCGAAAATCGACGCCACACCGTTTGAAACCATTGCACTCGACTTCATTACCAAACTCCCCGTCTCAAATGGATACGACTCCATCCTGACAGTCACGGATCATGACTGCACGAAGGCGTCAATCTTTATCCTGTGTAACGAGGAAATCACGGCTGAAGGGACCGCTGCGCTGTACGTCATCCACGTGTTCGCTAGATTCGGATTACCGTCAAAGATTATCAGCGATCGGGACCCTAGATTCGCATCCAAGTTCACACGGGAACTATGCCGCATCCTGGGGATTCAGCAAAACATTTCCACCGCTTATCACCCTCGGACGGACGGACAATCGGAGCGAACCAATCAATGGCTAGAACAATATCTTCGCTTCTGGACCAACGAACGCCAAGACAATTGGGCGTCCTTTCTTCCTATAGCGGAATTCGCGCACAACAATTGGCCCCATGAATCCACGCGGAAGTCCCCATTCCACTTACTCATGGGTTATAATCCTCGTGCTGATTGGATCGATAACCCATCACCAATCCCACAGGTAACCAAACGGTTGGAGCAACTCCGAGAAGCACGGATCGAAGCCCAACACCTGATCCAAAAGGCCCAAGCCTCATGGGTAAAACACAAAGATACGCCCAAGTTCCAACTCGGAGATTACGTGTGGCTAGAAGGACGTCACTTGCGCACCAATCAGCCTACAGCAAAACTGGCAGCCTGAAGGCACGGCCCTTTCCAAATCACACAGGTGATGTCCCCTGTCAACTATCGCCTGGAACTTCCCACGCAGTGGAGCATTCACCCCGTATTTCACATCGATCTTCTCACACCTTATCGCGAAACGCCCATGCACGGAGAAAATTTCCAGCGCCCACCGCCGGATTTGGTAGATGGGGAAGAGGAATACGAGGTCGAGAAGATTCTAGACTCCCGGATCTTTGGCAGAAGGCGCCGGCGACAATACCTGGTGAAATGGAAGGGATACTCCGACTCGGAAAACCAGTGGGTCGACAAAGATGACGTGTTCGCCGATGACGCTCTGGCGGAGTACCAACTCGCTCAACCCCGCTCGGAATCCAACATAAAAGCTGCTCGAGTAACCCCGTATTCCTCATTCACTCGCCTCTTTCCTCACACTGGACTCCTCTCTCACTCCGCAATGTCTTCTTCCTCTACCACCGATGCCGTCCTTCGTATTGCCAACAACACGGGCCCCATCACCCATCAAGAGCTTGCAGAAGCCCTACAGTCCATCCTCCCCGCCTCTTACGCCGACGGCACCTCCAACCCAGCCACCTACTGGCTCATGTCGGAAGACGGACAGCGACTCAACACCGTCCCACTCACGGAGGCCGAAGTGCGTAGGCTTCGTGAAGCTCTCCCAGACAGTGAGGATGCCTCACCTCGACCTCTCCCGGTACGAATCGAGTATCGGGCCGAAGAGGACGCCATCACCGGCAACACTGAGGTGGGAGGAATGGAGGTACACCGCCCAGACCTGGAGGACGGAGCAGTTGGTGAAGGCGCAGCTGAAGAGGACGAGGCTTCTCGAGCGACGCGAGCTGTTCCGCGCGATGCTGAGGAAGCAGTGTACGAGCAACCCGAGCTCACCCTGCGGGAGTGGTACCCAGCTGAGCACGCTTTTACCATGACCACCGCCGACGCTGACAACCCCTGCGAAACTCCATACGCATGCGACTCCGCGGGCCGCCCCCTCTACCAGGGCGATGTACGCGTCAAGGACCCCCCGCTCCATCCCACCATCCGTCTCCAACGTCGCCTAGGCAGCGACCGTATTGCCCCCCAGGGGTACAAACACAATCGCGGGGACGACTTCGTCCACTACCTCATCACTGACGCCCTAGGGATCACCCGCCAGGCCGCCTACATTCAGGTGGTCATGTCGGCGGACCCTCGTGTCATCGCCTTAGTCGACGACAGCGACAAGGTCTATTCCAAGCCCCTGTATGCAGAGCCGATGGTCCGCGAACGCGGGAAGCCCCATTTTTTACGATCAAGAGGTGGGCTCGTATCGCAATACTACCACTTAGTCGTAATACAAGGTCACGTGGTCTCGGATTAGTCAGCAACGCAGCGTTCCGAAATCCTAGCTATAGTTCTAGGCAACTGCTGGCTCACAGCTTGGAGAATGGTACTTTGCAAGGCAAAGGAGAGGAAATGCAAAGGGCAGGAGTCTATATGAAACAAGACTAGAACAAGGGATACAAGTTAAACTACAGCAGACTAAATACTACAGTAGAGAGAGGTTACATAAGCTGTATGCCAGCAGAACAACTTGCTGGCAAGAAGTGCCAGCACAACAATGCTATGTGTCGGAAGTTTCTAGAATACAGAAGGAGTCAGGGGTGAAACACAGAACAGTACAATAGAAAGATCAGATAACAATTCAGAACATCAGATAAGAGAAGTACAGATGGATGGCACGATTCTGTGATCGTGACACCATTACGCGCCCGAAGACATGTTCGCGCTCGCTGCGGGCCACGCCGACCGCCACCATGTCGACCGCGCTGTCAACGAGCTGCGGGACGTATCGGTAAAAGCTGAGTTGCATCGTTACCGCTCGTATGTGCAGGAGGCTGAGCGCCTTGAACAGCGCCTCCATCACCTGGCGCAGGCGCTCGGAGAGACGAAGGGGGAGGTCGCCCGCAGCAAGTTCCGTCTCGAGATGGCGGACGTGATGGATCGGATCGATGAGAAGCAGAGTGGATGGATGGGAGGTATCGGACCGACTCGGCGCCGTGGGCGTCGCTGCTGAAAAGGGGGTGATGTTACGTTTGCGGTCGTGGACACTTACGAGTCGGTTGTGACTCCATCGTAAGCAGTAATAGGTCACGGACTCATCGTATCAGTCATTGAGTATCACATGCAGGATACCATGACTCAATCCAAGGATCACTGTAGTAGGGTTCAAGCTACTTACGCTATTCGCTGTACCGTTTCATGAGGCACTTTAAAGTGGCCTCTCTACTTGTATAAATACCATCACGGAAAGACCGAGGATCTCTATCTCGGTCTTCTTCCTTTGTCACCATTCTCTCTCCTCTCGTTGTGACTTGTGTCCTCTTTCTCTGTCTACTCGCGCGACTGTCTCTTGTGGAGCAGATCGTACTTCGACGTTTAGGCCCAGTGAACCTTGTTCCCGGTGCCTCCGACGATCACGTACCTTGGACGGTCGTGTATCTAATCACGTGACTGAAACTCATCGCTTACGCTAAGTCGTGATCGCCCTCTTGATAGTCCAAGTCGGACTCAACGCCGTGACAGCGTTACAGCGGAGCTCCTGATGGACTCCCTGTTATGGAATGTCAAGTTTAATGAAGTGGATAATATACAGTTCAAGTTCATATGGAAATGATCAGAGAACAGTTAAGCAGCCCCCAATGATATGGGATGTCCCTGTAATGCGGTGGGGACATCCATACATTGATATAGGACATCCCTGTAATGACATCAGACAGCCAGTGCTGGCCAACATCGGGATTCTGCTGGAATTGATACCCTAGCCAGCAATGGCTGAGAAAGCAGAGTTAGCGGAGCTCCTGATGGACTCCCTGCTATGGAATGACAAGTTTAATGAAGTGGATAATATACAGTTCATATGGAAATGATCAGAGAATAGTTAAACAGCCCCCAATGATATGGGATGTCCCTGTAATGGGGTGGGGACATCCATACAATGATATAGGACATCATCCCTGTAATGACATCAGACAACTGACATTGGAATTCCACCAGAATTGATACCCCAGCTGGCAATGGCTGAAAAAGCGGAGTTAGTGGAGCTCCTGATGGACACCCTGCTATGGAATGACAAGTTTAATGAAGTGGATAATATACAGTTCATATGAAAATGATCAGAGAACAGTTAAACAGCCCCCAATGATATGAGATGTCCCTGTAATGTCATCAGACATCCATGCAATTGTGTGGGAAATTGCCACAATGATGTCGGAGATCCCTACAATAACATAGGAGGTCCCCATGCAATGGTGTCGGAGATCCTTGCAATGGGGTGGGGACATCTATAGAATGATGTAAGATATCCCTACAATGATGTTGGACATCCCTGAAATGGTGTAGGAAATCCCCACAATGATATGGGACATTTCTACAATGATTATGGACATCCCTACAATGATATGGGGACATCCATACAATGATGTAGGATATCCCCACAATGGTGTGGGAGATCCCTAGAATGATGTCGGAGATCCCTCTAATGATGTCAGAGATCTCTACAATAATGGTGGACATCCTTGTGCAATGGTGTCGGAGCTCCCTGCAAGGGTGTGGGGACATCCATACAATGATGTAAGATATCCTTACAACAATGTCAGACATCCCTGTGATGGTATGAGACATCCCCATAATGGTGTAGGACATCCCTAGAATGATGTTGGACAGCACTGTGCAATAGTGTCAGATATCCCTGCAATGATGTAGGACATCCCTACAATAATATCAGATATCCTGGTGGCAAGGGGGGTCAGCAAATTTTATAATTGCACGGGGTTGGTAAATTTTTTTAAGGGATTTTGGTTGACCTCCCCCCCCCATGAACCACCCAAAAAGGAAATTTATACCAAAAAAGGAAAAACTCGGGGGCCACAAGTGAGCAGTGTGACTCCAAGATGTGAGAGGAGGGCTTGGGAGAGCCTATGAACAACAAGTGCACCCCCTTTGTGCACCCTCTGAACTATCAAGACAGCCCAAAATGTAATTTTTTCAGGGATTTTGGTTGACCCCCCCCCAACCTTGCCCCCAACCCCTCTGCCGTGGGTCATAAAGTGGAAAATATTAAATTTTTTTAAGGGATTTTGGTTGACCCCCCCCCCCCCATCCCTGGGTCAAGGAGCAAATTTTTCAACCCCCCTTGCCTGGTGGTGAGAATCTATAATGGTTCATACTCCAGCTGATGCTGGCCAACATCGGGATTCCGCTGGAATTGATACTCCAGCCGACATCAGCTGAGAAACCAGAGTTACCGGAGCTCCAGAAGGACTCCCTGTTATGGAATGATAAGTTTAAAGAAGTGGATAATATACAGTTCATATGGAAATGATCAGAGAACAGTTAAACAGCCCCCAATGATATGGGATGTCCCTGTAATGGGGTGGGGACATCCATACAATGATATAGGACATCCCTGTAATGACATCAGAAAACTGACGTTAGGATTCCACCAGAATTGATATCCCAGCTGGCAATGGCTGAAAAAGCGGAGTTAGCGGAGCTCCTGATGGACTCCCTGTTATGGAATGACAAGTTTAAAGAAGTGGATAATATACAGTTCATATGGAAATGATCAGAGAACAGTTAAGCAGCCCCCAATGATATGGGATGTCCCTGTAATGGGGTGGGGACATCCATACAATGATATAGGACATCCCTGTAATGAACATCAGACATCCATGCAATTGTGTGGGAAATTGCTACAATGATGTTGGAGATCACCATAATGATGTCGGAGATCCCTACAATAACATAGGAGATCCCCATGCAATGGTGTCAGAGATCCTTGCAATGATGTAAGATATCCCTACAATGATGTTGGATATCCCTGCAATGGTGTGGGACATCCCTATAATGATACAGGATATCCCTACAATGATGACAGACATCTCCACAATGTTGCGGAATATCCATACAATGTTGTGGGATATCCCTACAATGATGCTACACATCTCTGAAATGGTGTGGGACATCCCTACAATGATATTGGACATCCCTGTGCAATGGTGCAGGGAACTTCATACAATGATGTAGGACATCCCTACAATAATGTCAGATATCCTTGCAATGGTGTTGGACTTCCCTTGTTACGATTTGACCACTTTCTCTTTGTTGTTTCCATGTTCCCTGTACGATACGCGATTTCCGCGGGCTTCTCATTTCTCACGCGCTGCTTCGTTTTCCCCGACTCCACTTACGCACGACTCGATTCGTTTCCGAGCTACTTCCATGAGCGCATAACTCCGCGCATCCTTATCTCGCTATATCTGAATTTCCCTTTGTTCCATTCTCGAGCAGACGGCTCATTATCACGCCTTGTGTTTGGCCTGGCCAAACACCCTGTACTACTATATAAGGTCTCGTATACCTAGCTTGTACGGTAGACTTGACTTCTTGTGTAATACCACATCATCCGTCTCACGACCCCGAGTGAACTCGCCTTTGTGCTTGAGTTAACCAGTCTGCTCGCTTTTACGCTTGAGCCCACCTTGATCCCTACTATTATCCTTGTGCTCCGGGAGGCCAAGTGATACGTGTGCATCACCATCTCCGGTCTTAATCGACCAACGCCTTTCCGTAACCCGCACAACTTACGAAGTACACGTCGTACTTAACGCCCCTGTGGTGGCGTTACATCCCTGCAATGATGTCAGATATCCCTGCAATGGTATCGGAGATCCCTGCAATGGTATCGGAGATCCCTGCAATGGTGTGGGGACACCCTTACAACGATGTTGGATATCCCTGCAATGGTGTGGGACATCCCCATAATGATACAGGATATCCATACAATGATACATGATATCCCTACAATGATGTAGGACATCCCTACAATAATGTCAGATATCCCTGCAATAGTGTCGGAGATCTCTGCAATGGTGTGGGGACATCCATACAATGATGTTGGATTTCCCTGCAATGGTGTGAGACATCCCTATACTGATACAGGATATCCCTACAATGTCGCAGGATATCCCTACAATGTTGTGGGATGTCCCTAGGATGATGCTAGACATCTCTGAAATGGTGTGGGACATCCCTAGAATGATGTTCGACATGCCTAAAATGATGTAAGAGATCCCTGTGCAATGGTGCGGGGACATCCATACAATGATGTAGGACATCCCTACAATAATGTAGGACATCCCTATAATAATGTAGGACATCCCTATAATAATGTCAGATATCCCTGTAATGGTGTGGGGACATCCATACAATGATGTAAGATATCACTACAATGATGTCAGATGTCCCTCAGGCTACATCATTGTATGAATGTTGCTGCACCATTGCAGGGATCTCCGACACCATCCTATTGATCTCCAACATCATTGTAGGGATGTCCCACACGATTTCAGGGATATCTGACATCAATAGGGTCTTTCAAAGTTCCCTTATTTGGGTCCCTGATTAGACCCATTAAAACGTCCATTAAGCCCAATTTTGGTGTAAATCTCGTGATAATGTGAAAATTAATAAAATAAAAATGGACCAATAATGTCCAACTTTGAAACCCCCCCCCTCGAAAAAAGTCAATAATGAGATAATAATGCATTAATTTTGTGCCTCGGAACCCCTGGCAACATCTTGCCGGGGTAATTTTTTTCAATCCCCACTAGACTAAATTGTTAACTCTGACTCGGAGCTCATAAAATATAATCAAATTTGCTTTCTTTGTAAAACAAAATAAAACTCCGATTCTTTTGCAGCCCCCCTTAATAAAATAGAAATAATGGAATTATGTCAAAAAGGAGCCCCTCCCATCCTTAAAAATTACATTATTTGTTCCATTTTTGATGTCATTTTCCAAATTAATGGTTCCCGTTAATGATATCATAATGGTTAAGTAATGAACAATTAAGGGTAACTTTGAACGCCCCTAATGTAGACATATCCTACATTATGATATGAATTCCCCCACACCATTAAATGGATGTCCCCAGACTATTACAAGGATCTCCGACCCCATTGCACAGGGATCTCTGATATCATTCTAGGGATGTCCCACACCATTGTATGGATGTCCCCATATCATTACAGGGATGTCCATAATCATTGTAGGGATGTCTCATATCATTGTGGGGATTTCCTACATCATTTCAGAGATGTCCAACATCATTGTATGGATATCCTACATCAAGTCCTACATCATTGCAGGAATCTCTGACACCATTGTGGGGATGTCCCATATCATCACAGGGATCTCCGACATCATTGTAGGGATATCCCACAACATTATGGGGATGTCTGTCATCATTGTAGGGATATCCTGTATCATTATAGGGACACCATTGCAGGGATATCCAACACCATTGTAGGGATATCTTACATCATTGCAGGGATCTCCGACACTATTGCACAGTGCTGTCCAACATCATTCTAGGGATGTCCTACACCATTATGGGGATGTCTCATACCATCACAGGGATGTCTGACATTGTTGTAAGGATATCTTACATCATTGTATGGATGTCCCCACACCCTTGCAGGGATCTCCGACACCATTGCACAAGGATGTCCAACATTATTGTAGAGATCTCTGACATCATTAGAAGGATCTCCGACATCATTCTAGGGATCTCCCACACCATTGTGGGGATATCCTACATCATTTTATGGCTGTCCCCATATCATTGTAGGGATGTCCATAATCATTGTAGAAATGTCCCATATCATTGTGGGGATTTCCTACACCATTTCAGGGATGTCCAACATCATTGTAGGGATATCTTACATCATTCTATAGATGTCCCCACCCCATTGCAAGGATCTCCGACACCATTGCATGGGGACCTCCTATGTTATTGTAGGGATCTCCAACATCATTGTGGCAATTTCCCACACAATTGCATGGATGTCTGATGTCATTACAGGGACATCCCATATCATTGGGGGTTGTTTAACTGTTCTCTGATCATTTCCATATGAACTGTATATTATCCACTTCATTAAACTTGTCATTCCATAGCAGGGTATCCATCAGGAGCTCCGCTAACTCCACTTTTTCAGCCATTGCCAGCTGGGGTATCAATTCTGGTGGAATCCCAATGTCAGTTGTCTGATGTCATTACAGGGATGATGTCCTATATCATTGTATGGATGTCCCCACCCCATTACAGGGACATCCCATATCATTGGGGGCTGTTTAACTATTCTCTGATCATTTCCATATGAACTGTATATTATCCACTTCATTAAACTTGTCATTCCATAGCAGGGAGTCCATCAGGAGCTCCGCTAACTCTGCTTTCTCAGCCATTGCTGGCTAGGGTATCAATTCCAGCAGAATCCCGATGTTGGTCAGCACTGGCTGTCTGATGTCATTATGGGGATGTCCTATATCAATGTATGGATGTCCCCACCACATTACAGGGACATCCCATATCATTGGGGGCTGCTTAACTGTTCTCTGATCATTTCCATATGAACTTGAACTGTATATTATCCACTTCATTAAACTTGTCATTCCATAACAGGGAGTCCATCAGGAGCTCCACTAACTCTGCTTTTTCAGCCATTGCCTACTGGGGTATCAATTCTGGTGGAATCCTAACATCAGTTGTCTGATGTCATTACAGGGTTCTCTGATCATTTCCATATGAACTGTATATTATCCACTTCATTAAACTTGACATTCCATAACAGGGAGTCCATCAGGAGCTCCGCTAACTCCGCTTTTTCAGTCATTGCCAGCTGGGGTATCAATTCTGGTGGAATCCCAATGTCAGTTGTCTGATGTCATTACAGGGATGATGTCCTATATCATTGTATGGATGTCCCCACCCCATTACAGGGACATCCCATATCATTGGGGGCTGTTTAACTGTTCTCTGATCATTTCCATATGAACTGTATATTATCCACTTCTTTAAACTTATCATTCCATAGCAGGGAGTCCTTCCGGAGCTCCGGTAACTCCGGTTTCTCAGCCGACGTCGGCTGGAGTATCAATTCCAGCAGAATCCCGATGTCGGCCGACGTCGGCTGGAGTATGAACCATTAAAGACTCTCATTGCCGACTGGGCTATCAATTACATAAGCCACCTCTGACCATTATGTGACTGAACAGCGTTTAGTTGAGTCGAACAGATGTCATGGAAGCATCGTGGGGGCGCACCATCAGGTGTGTGATAGTTGCCTCTACCAAAGAGACGGCACGGAAGCGATCTTCTGACCATGTACGGGCGGACGTGAAGCCAAGGAACGCATGCATGACCTGAAACCCAAGAGCAGTCCTTAGCACCAGTACGAGTCTGTACGACGATTGCCAAGTCGAACATGAGGGTTGTGATTCCAAACATGAACATTCTAGGCCGAGACGAAGTGAAACCTGGTTTGCTCCTCAAGAAGCCATCTACTGTAAGCGTGCATTGTCCTTCAAGTGCACAAATGAACCTCACAGGATGTGGCCGAGGTGACGTAGAGTACGATATAGACGCCTGTGATGCATAGCACATTGGCTCAGAACCTGGAGTAGCAACAGAGGGTCTCTTGTCCCTCACCATATACGATACTGACGAAAAGGTTGTCGTACACTGTCAGTGTGTATTCAAAGTAATAAAACTCGGAAATGTTGGAATTATCGTTGGACATGGTGGCAAAATGGAGTGGCGGAGGGCACTGGCAGATCAGAGGGTGAGGCCAAGGATGGGCCGAACAAAGCTCGTTGTTCCCCGCGGAGTATTAGAGCACGTCCGGTGCAAAGTTACTCCTCGGAAATGGCCGCTCGCGACCTCAGTCTGATGAGTGGGAGAAATCGGTTGGCTCCGGCATACTGTAGCCTCGTGAAACCAGGCACTCGACAAGTGAGTTTTCGGCTAGCGGAGGTTGCAAGGTGTCAGAGCCTGAAGAGTGCTGCTAGCTGAATCACACATTGAGTATCGTCAACAATCGTACGGCCTGGAGGGGCACTGCATTCCGCCCAGGTTTCTAAGTTTTGCGTTTGTCTGAAAACCGGCTCGGCTTTCCAGGGTTGCTCACTGAATAGCAACAAAGGAGGCCTCTGTCAGATCAAGGAAATATAAATGTGATAGTCAGTCTCCGGCCTCGTTCTTCCTGGAGTCCATGTGGTTTCCATATGAGCCAATTTATCACCTTGAGCAGTCAGAGTTGCAGTCACCGCAGTCAGCAGCACCTGGGTGCTTTCGCTTCGTCGAACAAGACAGGAAAGTGGAAGGACATGGCAACCGATCTGATCCCGTGGGATCAGAGACAGTTTTAAGTCTGCGGCACATTATTGAAGGACCGCTAGAATAAAACATCTGTGTGCTTCACAGCCATGGAGAGGAAAGCTACGCGTGGCCGCCACTGTGATGAAGTATTAGCAATCCAGGCTTGGACGTGACCTCTATTGAGAAAATACCAAAAAGGTCGTTCGCTGGGTTTTCCATCGACATGTCTGAAATCGTTGGTGCACGAGTATGCTGCGGCAAAGTGACTCTTGCAATACGCACTCAAATCAACTTGAGTAGGTAGGATTACCCCCGGCGCTTGGGTTTCAGCTGGTCAGGACGCGTGATGACATTGTTCTCAGTCTCAGTGGCGAGTCTTGGCAAAGGGGGGTCGGTTTCACACCTGAAAAAGGACACAGAACCGAATAACGATATCATTGCCTGCGGTCTTGATACTGTATGGTGTGCATCGCCTAGTCACCACCAATTTTGAACAGATTAGTAATCATCACGTGACCGGCCAATCTGCCTCTGCTTTTTCTTTTTCTTTTTATCTGCATCTTTCTGCATCTTTCCTTGGAATTTGGTATCATTGGCAGTTAGGCTGATTCATTGCCACTGCCTCTGGTTGCTTGCCCATATTCACCATGACTTGCAATTGTTGTTCCATGTTCCAAACTTCCACCCTCCCTGCAGTTGCTCAGAACTTCTTTAATTTGTCACTCGTCCAAGCTTGTGCACTCTGAGTCAGTTGCTTGGCTTTCACACTCATTCCAGATCTGGATATGTTTCTCTGTTAGCTGCACACCATCCCTTAGTCCACTCTCCAAGTATAAAGGTCATTGAGCTTTTAAGAAAGAAAATCATAGACTTGATGAAAGAATTTTTCGTAATTTAGCTTTGTCTGTCATGTGCCCAGTGTGCCACATTTGCACACAGCCTGAGAAAATCATGCATCACATGGTACTGACCAAGGCCACCACTGTTTCAAAGCAAAGCTTTGTGCAAAGACATGCACAACCCATTCTGAACCAAGGTTTCAGTCCAATGCATAGGTATTATGTAATAGGCACCATATCCAAATATGGAAATGGCCAATTTGGGTAAAGCACTATCTCCAAATCTAATCAGAGAGAGATTTCCTCTTGATAAAATAATCTACTCCTTAAATCCTTCATTTTGTCAAGACAGTTTTTTTTTCTCTTATTATTTGAAATTTATTATATAAGCTGCACAAAATTGGTGGTGTCTAGGCGACGCGCACCATAGTATCACAAGAAAAGAAAATGCTACATAATAAAATATAACGTTATGTTACATTAAGATATTATAAACAATTCTAACCCCTTTCCTGAGAGGACTCCGAGGCTCTATCCGTCTCCATGATAGCCTATACCTTCAGCAAGTTTTTTGTGGTGCTGCACACCACCATTGATACTAACACCCTGATACTTAGAGTGCAGAGAGGAGGTCCAAGACAGAAATGGGGACTTGAAACCAAAAGGGGAAAACCGACTGTGTGGTCTAGTGGAAGCCTGTACAGTACGTATACTACGATAGTGGCCAGTGCAGTGACTGGTGACTGGCACCACGCCAGTAGAAGCCCGCCACACATTGCAGCACCCACTACTACTATCGTCCTGGAAACTGTACATACAGACGTTTCCAATCAGAATCTAGTGACGGAAGTCGTCTCCTGAAACGGGACCGACCTGACCGACTGACAATGACCGACGCGGCTTCTCCAGAAAACTGAGAAAGGGGTTACTATTACGACCAATAACAATGGGAGCGGCGTCAATATTAATGGCCAAGTGACATGGCCGGAGACAAACTTACAACGCTGGCACTTGCACTGGCGCACGCACTCATGTCGCTCATGTTCATCTGCGCCCATACAGCGCGTCTTACAGCCACGGTGCACTGCCTTGCCGCAAGCGGAGTACGCCAAGTTTGTCCGTGATCCCCAACGTTTCACAACACAATACTCCCAAAGGTGGTCTTCATTCAATTACCGTGCTTCTATGTCTTGGGGTGGAAATATGTGGCGCTATTCAGAAGTGGGATCAATTATTGGTGCACGACACCGGAGGTATTTGGAATATCGGGCATAGAGAAAGGAAGGGGGATTGCACGTAGTTACGCATAGAAATGTGAGGGGCACATAAATACCGCGGCTAGAATAAGTATCATACAACCAAACAAGAAGGCGTGAAATGGACATCGAAGTGCGAGCGAAGCGAAATAACACCCATGGATACGAATACAAATGTTCCTATACTTGGTGGACGAGGTCAAATCCGAGGCTGATGCGTCTGCAAATTCGAAACGCGAAGCGGGGTGCTCCTTCCTTTCCAACTGGGCAATGCAAGCCAAAAGCAAGAATCTTGCAAAGTTTTTTTTTTTTCATGCCGGTGCTGGTGATCCTCTCATACTTATGTCACCGTTAGCAGGCAACATCTCCATATCCGAAGACGGCCTCCGCTCGATGGGAACGGGAATGTCTTCTCTACCCCAGTCTTCATCAATGTTCGTGTGTAGTTGCAGCTGCCGCATGCCGAGACTGGATACGAACCCCGCGCTCGAGATGCCGAGGACGACCTGCCATACGACCTTGAGCGCCTCGCCAAACGTGTTCTGCACCTCGGCCTTCAACGGTTGCTCGAGCGCCGGGATCGACGGAATGGCCGAAAAGGCGAGCTGGACGCCGTGCGGGAACTGGGCGAGGAACGACGCGGGCAGATTCTTCTTCAGTTCGTTCTGCAGGATCGCACCGCCGACGGTAACGCCCCAGATCTGCGCAGCACGTTATCGATCAATCGGTCGGCCGGCGTGATGCGCATAGAAGTAAGGACTCACGTATCCAAAGTTTCGCGAGAACACGTAGAGTGCCATCGCAGGGGCTGAATGCGTGACCGGAACAGACGCGAGAATGGGGAAGAGCGAGACGACATAGATAATGCCGACGCCGCCGCCAATGACGAGCTGAAAGCCGACAGATTTGGCAATACTGCTATCCGCGCGCAGCGTGGTCAATAGGCCGGCACCGACAACCATGAGCGCCCAACCGATGTATGTTGGTGCCAAGTATTTGCCCGTCTTCTTAACAACAACGCCCGCAATGATGGCAATGAGACTGATGCTGTACGACAACCCGAAGATATCGACGCCAGCTGCAGAGGGAGACTTGTCCTTGCATGCTTCGAAGAAGACCGCGTACCAGTCTACCATTGAGTGAGCGGAGGTGCCAAGATAGCGTGAGTGTGGTGATGATGACGTACAACTAAGACTGGACAACACCACGGCCATCACAAAGTTTTGGAGGTAGCCACTAGTGCCAGTCCAGTCGAGCCTGAACAATATGGGTGCCTTCAAGGAAAATGTTGGCGAGATGTCCCCATGTATGCGAAAACACCCACCGTTGGCGGCTTGCAGAAATAGAACTCATAGATGACGAAAGCAACTAGGCCAACAAAACCGAGGACCAGAGGCACAAGCACCGAAGCGGAGGACCACGGAAATTGTACGCCTCCCCATGTCAGCCCGATCACAATCGAGGTCGTTGACCCTGTGATGAGAAGATTCCCGCTGCAAAAACGAAGTTGAGATTTTACATGACGCTCCAAAATTTGCAGGACCTTACATGAAGTCAATCTTGCTGAGCTTCTCTTTTAGAGTTGCGTGTGGTGTCCTGAGACGCATGAAGAGTAGGACAAGAGTCGCATTAAATGCGCATATAGGGAGGTTGAGGTCTGTGCTTGGTTCACGACACATTGCATACCTTAAACAGACACAAGAAACACGTACAGAACAACCATCTCCTGTAAGGAAAAGCGCATCAAGTGAGAAGCAGTTGATGGGAAGAAATAGAGGAGAAAATAAGGCATACCAGTGACCGCTCTGAGCCAAGGATCCTCCAATGACCGGACCAACACCACCGCCGACTGCCCAAGAGCTGTACGCGGTCCATCAGTAAGCGTCGAACGCACAAAACGTAAAACGGGTACCAACAGCGCCATAAGTCCGCTGAACGTGCCACGCTCGCGAAGTGTGACCAGGTCGGACAGCATAATTTGCACGGAAGAAGTGATCGCTCCGGCACCCAGTCCTTGCACGGCTATAGCGCGGCGGGAATCAGAACCCATACCCAGGGCCGCCGTGGGGGCGACAGCGGGGGGCTAGGGGACAACGTGGGAGAAAGACGAACGGACGCACCTCTACCCGCAATGAGCATGTTCATGCTCGATGCCGCGCCGCAAATCGTGCTTCCGAGAGCAAAGAGGAAGAGCGCGGAGAGCATGATAGGCCGCCGCCCGATAATCTGTTAACATAACATTACACCCAACTCGTGTGAGAAAATGAGATGTAGTACTTGTGTGAGCCCGCCACAAAAGGGCACCAGAGCAGTCGAGCCCAGCGCATAGGCGGAGCCGACCCAGATGAATTGCAAGCCCTGGAGGTCACGTATAATCGTTGGAAGTGCAGCCCCGATCGCGGTCTATGCATGCAATGCAACGTATTAGTCCAAGTCTCCCAACGCCAACGCCACTTGGCTCCAAGCCGGCGAGGAAAAGCGACTCACAAACTCGACAGCGGTGAGGAGGACGGAGAGGGCGAGGGAAAAGATGATGCACCAGAACTTCCAGTCCTTCGGTACGCCGTGGGATATGGCGGCGTGGTCTACCTCTGACCGCGTTTTCTGTGCGGACTTGAATTGAAGGAGTGAGGGCGAAGGAGAGTGGGAGTCCATGGCTTGAGTTGACAGACGGACGCCCACGATCGGCGGTCAGCGGTCGGGAGGTAGAGGGGAATCGGTAGGATACAGGGCAAAGGGAGTTTAGGGGAGAGGGGATGTGGGATAAGGGGAGGGGATATTAAGTGAGGCGTGACCCATGGTATGGCGACCGATACTCGGCAAGAAGAAGGTCCGATACTGTAGTCTGTGGACGGACGTGCTTCCTTGATCGCAATGAGCCGAGAAGGGAAGACGACTGGCCGCGCGCATATACTCGCACGGTCACTCCATGACCATAATTTGATTGCCCATCACACGCGCGCAACCTTGCTGGTGAACACATGGTGTCCGCAATTGGCCCTTTGATGGGTTAGCGCGCTCCAACGGCTTCTTAAAGTCATCACTGGTCGTAACACCACATCATCGATATCATTGTTACAATCTCCTTCCCTTTGGATGGTCTGGTGGTCGGTTGTAAAGGCAAAACAGAACAAAATGAATGGCCGACAAACCCGGTTGTGGAGCGGCTGCTGCGCATAATTGGGTACAAAAAAATACGGCGTCGATCCCAACACACGGGGCGCCATACCCGGCGTGCAGCGCTAGGACTCTTTTGTGAACCATCCTGTATAAATTTAATAATAAAGACGTAAACGACACGACCGTTAGTCTCCCCGGAGGGCCGAGGGCTGTGGGGTTTGACTAAGCTGCTTCATCACAAAAGTGATACTGTACAAGCAAGGATACAAGATCAAATCACTGATGCTAGAACAAGAAAAGAAGATGATGGCGATATTTCCAGTTGGGTGGGGAGGGCTGGGGAACATGCAATTCAGCTCAAGCGACCCACAAGGTGAAACACCCAAATCAAATAATGAGTAAATTAAAAAGTTCCCACGCGTCCCTGGTGTCTTTGTGAGCTTGTTAGCCAGCTCAATCGAGGTCTGCTGCCACCATAGGTGACTAGCCGATGATGTGAGCTATCAGTTGTGGCATAGAACCATGCAATGGACTCCGTTGACAAATAGGGGCAACTACAGTAGGGCGCTTGGGCCCGCTTATCATAAAAAGTTGGGCAGCCCTTCGGACAGATTGGAAGCAGTCGCATGATTTCGCGAGGACAAAGATGATGGCGATAGGATGGAGGATTCCCACCCACCCCGCAAAGCGATCAAAACACTGGAGGCGCTACTAAATGCGGCACCCAAGCCCCACCCAAGTCCCGCGGATCTATTTACACCTCCCAGTAAATTACAAAACGCGAAGGCGTAAAAGTTCCGATGATACAACACATAGCAAACGTGGCGCAGACAAGACAATGCACAGAGGAATCAATCCGCTGACGCCGACTGTAGTTCGTAAGAATTGTACATCCAGTTCGGTACTTGCAGGTCTCGGCCGCTTCCCCGCGTCACCAATAGGCGCTCCACTCGCAAGACCAACCTCGTAACCGTGACCGTGGATAACGAGAGGACGAATCTGTCACCAGAAAATCAGTCAAGGTCACATCCGTACATGTCGAGGCACGGGGCATACGAGACTGCAATAAGATAATATTGTCTCTGTATGACGCGGCTTAGCAACGATGTCCAGTCCGAACAGACGAGGCAAAAGGCGTACATCCGTGGGAATACTAAGCGCAACATTCAAGAAACGTCCAACTGAAGGCGCGTGCAAGGGACTGAGCCCGCAATTGCTGACTACACGAGTAGTAACTCACCAAAAAGACCCTAGACGCGACGATCAGTTCAGTTGGCTGGAGGCGGCGATTCACACGTACCAGGTAGAATACAAGGCCATCACGACGTAGATCCGTGATGATTTTTACATTGGCTCTCCGTGGCCGACTTGCAGCATTAGTTATCGTTAGAACAAATAAGAAAACGTCGAAAAGTGCCTGTATATCCACAATTGTCAGTGGCTGGGCCTAAGCATGTGAACGGCTAAGCGTCTCATACCTGAGACAGCCATATTCCTATCCAATACGGACTCCTTCCTGTGATTAAGCACATGTGGAAAATAAACGGATCATGGATCACATGAGCTGGTCAAATAGTTAGCTTGACCGAGAGCCATATGTCTGAGAACTTACGAGCGAGTTGCACGATGCTGGTTGCTACGAATGCTATCGTAGAACACACGGAGAGCGAGTAACCTATGTATAGTGTTCGCAACATCCATTTTCGATGGTCCCACAGCGTGTATACCCGGATGATCATAATATCTGCACCAGCCAGTGATGAGCCAACGTAATCACCCATCGCTAAGGCTTACAATTTGCAAGGACGACACTCATCGATCCCACGAGAGCAAGCACAATTAAGGACCCGACGCAGCTAGGTAAAGTGTCAGGAACTTCGGGTGCCACAGAACGTGATGATGCCCTACAACTAGGACTGTCAGGATCGACTTGAGGTGAGCACACAAATGGATACTCACACTGTGTGACATTTGTGATGTTCTCAAGCCGCTTATCGCTATCGAAGCATGTGAGTAAATCTAGCCCACCCCTTCACGACGTTCTCACATTGGAAGTAGATAATCTGGGCGATGGTCACACCGTACCGCAGAAAGAGGTAGAGCACTTTGATGTTCGTGACAGGCCGTCTCCATATGTACCGTACTTCATCTCCGAACGTGAGCAGAAGGTCATATACGAGCACCGAAAATCCCACAGCTGCCGAAAACGTCTTAGAACCCTCGAGGAGAGCAGGATGAACAATGACTCGCCTGAGATATACCGTTCTGCATCAATAACTGGTTGCTCCTTGATAGCGAGTGGAAGGAAGGCGACAACTTCGGGAGGGAGAACACTACTGTTGCTCATCTTGGGGAAAGTAGTGGGGGAGGGAAGAGGAGGTGGGCGCCGATCTTTGGACAAGGTACACACCCCAGCTTAATTAAAGGAAAGTTGCATACCTCATTGAAACAAGCAGACGGAGCCAGAGTGCTGGGTGGGCGTATTCGTGTGTATGCGTGACGAGAGCCATCCCGGGCGAGGCTGTACAAACCCGGCCAAACACCGTTTTCCGGGCGCCAGAGCGATACCATGCCGATTGGAACCGCCTCCTGGATTTTGATCGTCCAGCTGGGGTGAAATGAACACCTGTGCGCCTGTAAACGTCACATGTAGACGGGCCCGTTCTTCGCGAAACCGCGGTGGAGGCACGAAACGGGTCTACGCTGATTTCATCGGCAAAGCAACGCAGAAGCGTAGACAACAGGATAGCGTAAAGGGCTTGCGAATCCCCGGAGCATCCAGACGCGCCAGGGAGTGTTGCAGAACTTGAAGCTGAGCCGCCCATCTTGACAACACGCTTAGCAACCAACGTGGCCGCACCACTGGCGCAACTTTCAACATAATAAAAACGCGCGTCGAAGATCGAGAAGTGTGCGCCCAATGTGGGGGTTTCGTAAGGACAACGAAAACTGATTGCCCAGTTTGCGTCGTGCGAGACAGGTTAAGCTCACGACCAAGGTTAAGCTGCAGGTTCGGGGCCTATTGTGACCGTGGTGTGACTCAGCTCTGAGACCGTATCACGTGGTTTCACCAGCCACCTCCGCAGCACATATTCGGAATTTCCCTGAGTTGGAGCGTCCGAGCGCTTTCCGAGCGCCGTTCCCACATGTAGATTTACGTACGCTACGTATAATATCAGATCTGGGAAATTGACATCATGATCACGGCCCGCGGTGACCTTCGAACGTGATAGCACCCCATGATAACAGGCGCAACCGTATCGCCATTGCCTCACCGCGATATCCACCTTACCTACAAGAGGTGTTTTTGTCTCCATTCCTCATCAATCATGCGGAACGTAGCTTGTTCACAGATCCGCCATTCTGAACGTTCCGTTCCGAAAGCTCCATATACAGAAGAAAGTCGGAGCCCGCTCTGGCCAGAAACCCTACCAAATGTTGATTACTCAATTGGTCATAAAGCTGCTTCGATCTGCTTCCCAACCCCTGCTCCACGTGTAGGCGCAGGTCAGGTTGTCAGCGGTGTAGCCATGGTGTGATAGCACTCTAACTCAGCCAACGGGGACGTCAAGCACAATTTCTTTAATCGGTAGAGGGAGATAAATGGAGCCTGAGAACCCATCACTCCTTTTCACTCCTTATCTTATGCAGGTAGCCGCAAACGGTTTCCTTTGTAGGTGTACATACGGCGCCATGCACGGACGTACCGTATACGCCCCCAATGGATTCTTGCCGAGCTTATTCTTATCAAAAACGTCCGTAACCTCCTCCGTAGGCCTAGCCTGTTGCACCTGAACAACTTGCCCCTAGGAACGGAACAGAATCTGAAGGTAAATACGATTTGTTTCCGCCATCTTATGTTAATCACTCTCACTCTCAGAGGTAGCGCACACGGCAATTTCCACCTTCCAAGGCGCTCGGTGTGATCGCCGGAGATAAGGCTACCGATCTGAGTGTATCACAGCACACATCGTATCATACTTTCCGAAGTACAGTGCATTGTGTACTGCAGAGCTAACAGAGGTTGGCAGGACCAATCAAATCCCGCTTACTGCTGGCAATGACACCGAACTGCCTGCTACAATAATCGTCATCTGGCTTTTTAGACAAGTCAGGCTCTTAAAATCCACGACTGTTGGGTTTCCGGACCCAGAAGAGGATGAATGCAATGGTATCACACGGTTCCCAAACTGGATGATAGCGTTGCGCCAAATAGCTGGGTTGAGCCTCAAAATGGATCACATCGAGCAGCATCAGATGTACGAGTCAAACGGTATTTTCATCATAAGTCACTACCATGGAAAAGGGAAATACTCAAACAGACGTGCGAAGTTGTGGACGAGGGAAGCCACCATACTATCAATGTCACCCATCAATACTGCCAACATGACAAGAAAACAAAATCACACAGGATTAGCCGACGTGCATTGTTCCTAGTGACTGACCTCATTTCCGTGTGGCGCACCAATAGCGACATTACTGTAGCACTCTGTTGCACATGTCCCATCAACGAGATCATGTCGAGATGGCATCCGTCGGCGTTGTCATGTTAAATATAACTTTTCTCACAGAATAAATTTGGGGTCGTCAGTAGTGGTCATGCATTGCTGGGAAGCGTGGACCACGTCTAATCTTTCCTGCGGCATGGGTGACAGTCTTACTGTAGAACGTTGAAACGGTTGGATTATCGTCCCAACCTCTATGTGTGGGTTGGGAGAGGGAGGCACATATCGGACGTTGGATGGACCGATGAAAATATCTAGTCGGTGATACCACGCCCAACTAGGGAACCTGAGAGTTCGGACGAGGCGTGTATGGCACTGTATGCACCACTAATGCTGGTGGCGCGCGGGCGCGGAATCTCTGTACCCTGATTGACCCAGACACACACTCTAGTCTCTATCTGCGCAATCACAATCGTTCAATCATTCGCAGAGCGCACGCAAGGACACGTCCCATACTATATCGTGCGCGAACGTGCTGCCGAACACACGACGCCCACCGGGCGGAAAGAAAACCCGGTTGATGCGAGACTATCTCCCGGGCCTGCGCGGCATTTCCACCTGTGTTCCATTCTCATGTCGGTGATGGCCCATCAGAGTGCAACACGGTGTCATGGCCTAGGGTGGGACATGCGAGAATGCGGCGCACGATAGGCGCGATCATGCCGCCTGCGGCGGCGCCCAGCACGTGCTACTTGCTCTGCTAATTGGCACCAGCGGCAAGAGCCCGTACGAGCGGCGCCCGGGACGCCCGCACAGAGTACGTCGACCGTCTGTACAGACCACGCGGTGCCGGGGACGAGACTGGCAGGACTGAGCTCACAGTCAATGGCCACCCGCGACAGGGTGCGAGTTGGATGCGGCGATTGCGCGTGCGCGGTCTGATCCATGCGGAAAAAGCGGGGCCGTCGACTTTGATGGAACGTAAGGGTTCTGTATATGCATTGCGACCGATGTGCGGGTAATCGACGAAGCGGAACTTGAAAGCGAGTCATCCTGGGAAGAAAGGTTCCAGCGCGCTTGGCCTCCCGCTGCGTGACCCGGTGACCGAGGCCGTTGCCTGCTCCACGGCCGCGCTTTGTTTCGGGGCCCGCCTGAGCGAGAAGCGCGGAAGCTCTCAGACTCCGAGTCGGACCCTGTGGTTCTGGAGTCACCAATAAAAGGTTGCGACCTGGTTGCGACAAATCTATAGATGTAGAACTTAATGTGTGCAGGAAAGCGTCTCGCCACATATCTCCATGGCTATGTGACAGTCCGAGTCAGATCTCGCTAGTACAAGCGATAAGAGCGGACGACCACTGGCACTGGCGCAATTGTCCCCAGCCCGCGTGCCTCGAGGTACTCTTATTTACAGTATCAGAAATGATGCAGTGCCTCTGTCGCTGTGATTCTACCTCGGGCTTACAGTATACTACGCTACGAATTCGCGGATTTTAACTTTACTTTACGGCCTGCGGTTCAGGTTGCCTCCGAATTCAAGAACTTGAACGCCCCACTCATGCATCACGCGCCGCAGCTCAAAAATAAATTATAGCCCTGCCCGTGGCGGAATTCAGTACGTGCTTCTACATTCAAATCTACATCATTGACAAGATTATTGAGTACTAATTTGGCGGAAGTGATAGGCACGGCCCACTTCGTGATCACTGGTGTCCTCGGGAATGAATAACTTTCCACATACCATAATATATGCCGGTACCTCCAGGTCCGACCCGCGGATGCTTGCACGGAGTCACGGACGCTGCGCATTCGTGGGGACCTTAGTGGTTTGTGGGCCCGTCTCGGCCTAAAACTTGAAGCCTGCTATTCGGCCCGTCTTTTGGGAGTTTTAGGCCCAGAATTTACAAGACCGAGCTCATACTGGTATGCCTCAACGTCTTAGGCCTATATCGGCCTACAAGCCACGGCTGGCCGTGTCTTTGTAGCACTGTACCACTATTAAACATAGCTAATATTTCTGTATGAATATATATATGACAACACAAGAAATTCATTGTTGTCGTCGTCGTGGCACACCTGGCGGGTGACTTGCGTTGGTGGTGCGCTACTGTGCAGGCGCGCCGGAGTCATCCAAGTCATTGACATCGTTCCCAGCGGGGTAGCGTGACTAGCGTCGACATCGTCGGGGCGCATGCAGAGATTGGATGCAGCGCTATCGTTTTAGTCGTCGCCGTCGCCATCATCGTCATTTGGGGTCGCACATGTTTCATGACCCTGAACAGGCGCGTCGGGGTTGCTGTCGGGGCATCATCGCCGGGGTCACCTGCGGCTGCATCATCATCATCATTGCCGATGTAAGGGCGATCACGATTTGCTCGAGGCGTTCTGAATATCAACTCGGCACGGATTCTTTCAAGAATGTAGCAGGTCTCGTAGCACCTCCGAGACTCGACGCGGGTGTTAAGCAAGCAGTTTGACCGACGACCGTCGATGCGTTGTAGAATCTCAAGCCTGAGATAACTTCACGCTACATCATAGCGGTCACAGGTCGGGGTACGCCTGGACACGGCTCGTTACTAGTAGGGTCTCAGGCTGTACAACGGCTGGGTAAGGTAGGGAATGTCGACAAAGCTAAAGCTACATACGCTCTTCCGGTGGAATCCCCTTGCTGAGGTACAATCTGTCACCAAAAACGTCACGCATGTCCAGGTATAAATCTGGGAATACAGTCAATATATTACTGTCGGTGAGGAGCTGGATTGCCTCTGCGCGTTGGGACACTGCCCACAACTCGAGCTCCCCTGGGTTCAGAGAGGCGTGAAGCCGCGCTGCCAGTCGTGCAGGCCTTCGCGGGGCTCGTAACTTCGTACAAGGGTCCACCTAAACTGGGGAAACGTCTATCTAAAGTCTCTAAGGGCGCACGAAAGTGCGGCACCGTGACGCTGGAGAACGAGGGGAATTGGGCCCTACAGAGCTCTGAAGCCCTGGGAAGGACTAAGATTTTCTGGGGTTGGAGAAGTAGACACAGGAGATATTTATACAAGCAAGCAGAGAAACAGATCTAAAGTTAGAATGGAGCCCAGAGAGTAACCAAGCGAGGCCGCAAGACAAGGGGAAATGTAAAACAGTAAAAAGGGCCGAAGCGCGGGAAAGTAACAAAAGGGACGTTTTACCTGGCCGGCCGTGCGCTGGGCGTATTATCGGGGGGGGGGAAGATTCCGGAGGTATGGGTCAGATACAAACATGACTGAAACATCTACGGGCATATTGACGGTCAAATCGACATTGCCGTCCGAAGGGCGTGGTCCACGCCAAACTCATAATCTGGTAGTTCCAAACGAAGTCACCAATAATACTCGATGAGAAGAGCAATGGTCCAATAAAGAGGGTGAGGGAAACGTACTCATTTGAGGCCCTTCATGTGTCTACCCGAGTTTTCGAGTCGACCTCATCAAGCTCGTGCCGCAGACAAAATTTACTGTCTTTTTTTTTTTTGGATCAATTTATATTCCGGGATACATAAAAATTTACTGTCTCCCTCGGGCGGTGCAATCACCACCACAGTGAGGACTCTTGTTGGTATCCAAAGTGGACGCCTTCCCAGTACAACGCCTGAGTTCCTTGAGTCACCCGAGTCACCCGACGGCCTTGCTGGCTCTGGCCCACGTTGTCCAAGTCCGGAGTCGAGGGTGCGGACCATAATGGCGGAGTGAGGCATTGTAGAGGCTACCACACGGATCCGGCAGTCACCCCATCACACAATCCATGAGACAGACGCAAGCGAATGGATGTGTCAGCGCGAAGGGGTGCCTGTACAGTAGTGGAATAGCTAACAGTTGTCAACCGCCAACAATAAATTGTCAACTTGTCAATAACGATGACTGGGTATCACTGAGGGCTTCCGAATCGGTTGCTGTTAGCTTTCGCGGTACTAATGTGAGCATCAGGGTGAACGGCTTGGTGAACGATGCGGTGCGGTGCGGTGTGGGTGAGGGTGCCGCGGAGGTGAACGTGGGAGCTATCATTCAGTCAACGCCGTCTGCAACTTCCGCGGTAGTGCACAGACTTCAGTTGTGATAGTATCACCCCATATACTTGTCTCAAAATAACATTTTGTGAAAGTTAGGCGTTCCGACTCGGAGACCCGTGACCTGCGTAGACCAGGGCCCTTCATGGCACATGTATGGTGCTATCTCCTTGAGAAATTGGTTGGATGGATTGGAAACGTAAGCTCTCTCATCTCAAAATAGCTGCTCCAGCATCCTGCGGAAGTTAGGCGTCCCGAGACCCGTGACCTGGGTAGCCCAGGGTCATCCAACGTCGAAAGTGAAGAAGTGTCAAGTCTGGTGAAACGCACAGGGTCCAACGATAGCGGAGAATCCATCCGTGCCACAGCCCGGATTCGAGACCTCTGTGATGTCGTCGAGACCCCGGAAGCCCCTTTCGTACAGCCAGGGGTTGAGGATGCCGAGAGGTTCCCGACCTCAGGCTGTCAAAATCAGCCAGTCATTAAGCAGCGAGCCTGCTACAACCTGTAAATTGGCAGTCAGCTGGGCGGTCAAGGACAATTGAAAAAGATCGGGAGTCGAAGGCTCGGACTCCCGATCTTTTTCAACGGCACGTCGGACGGCCTGTCAGGGATGCCGCGACCAGGAGCGATGCACCAAGTACAAATTACGAATGGGTTAGATCAGATCACAGAGGCGAACACACTTGTAAAAGCCTTGATACTGGTTCCCGAGGTCCTGGAGGAAGGTGGACACGGCCTCCTCCTGGTACGACGGCCGCTCAAAGGTCCGAGAAGCCGCCGCCGGAGAAATCCGCTGCGACCTCCGGCTCGTAGTCCGTCGTTCTGCCGACGACGGTGACATAGGGACCTGCAAAAGCGTGGCGATGCGGTGAGCTTCCTGGACCCGCACTCCTGTACTATGTCCAATCTGAGAAAAATCGCCACTCGTACAGGTTCCGGGAAACGTGGGTGCGAACCGGACGGTGCCGTCGTTTCTCAGGCAAGTTCCTTCGCCGATGCTGTCGTTACCACTCGACACGAGGACGCTGACAGCCTGACGCCACGTACACCGAGCTTCGCGAACTGGTCGCACACATATTCCCTCGGGACGGAATGCTCTTCATTGTTGTACGATATGCTGATGGTCTGAGGTATGTTCCCCTGGTCGAGGATGTATTTCAGCCAGGACACGAGATAGTTATCCGTTCCAGACGGCCCTTTGCCGGTGCTGTAAAAAATGTGAGGGATACGCCATGGCCTCAGCGTGTTGGATGTCCATGTTTGCTTCTTCATTTGGGTGGGTCGGGTCGTACCCCTGCCGTTGACCTCTACGACGGTGAACGTCGCATCATCTGCTTCGGAGCGGTATTTCTGCATGAACGCCGTTAGGACCGCCTGACTCGGGTAATCCCCTAAGAATCCCACGATCCCGAGCACATTCTCGCTCCGAGTATTGGGTGTATAGGCTTCCGTATCGTACAGCCAGCGCAGGAACGACGGCGTGACGGAATTGACTTTTGCGCGGCTCGATAGCATCGTCGCAGGCTCTCCCGATGTCGACTTCGCTTCCCTGTCAGAGCGATTTCGCGGTGTCTGCCATTGCGTGCGCGGGGAAACAAAGGACGTTGTGGGCGCCACAGTCAACTCGTGCCTGTGCAGTGCCCTGCCAGTGGGAAGCGAATAACCGACAGTGCGGACAATGGTCTCGCCCCTCTCGACGTGCCTGTAGAGCTGCCAGCTGGTACGATGCACTGAGGAGAGTGTTGGCTTGGGTCACGGACACGCCTTTGAGCATCAGTGTATTGCCGCCGTGGGTCATAGAAATGGACGAGGAGGATATGCCGTGGTGCTCGAGCCAGGAATTCACGAGCTCGAGGGTCTCTGGACGTTGTGCGACGAGTTCAGCCACCTGCTCCTTTGTCAGGTATGCACGATATCTGCATCGGAGCGGTGGCACTCGTGAGAACATGCGTTAGCGGGGGAGTGGCGATGGACGTACCTTGGATGGCCGGGTTCACTGACCTTGTAGAGCGCATCGACCACGGCGTTCTCATGCTGAGGCTTGAGAGCAATCAATGTAGAGGTCGATTGTAGTGCCAGAAGGCGGATGACCTAGGCTCTCCCAGGTCCTCGGGACGGCGTTCCAGGAGTGCTTAATGTGCATGTCCCAAGGTGGTGAGAGGGGCTTCGCAAGACCGCCATGGAGACCAATGGCGAGGACGGAGAGCAACTTATGGCCGCAGTGGTGATTACGGGAGGTCGGCGAGATGGTGTCTGCGGCACAGTGAGGTTGTGAGGTGTGAAGTTAAGAAGGCGGCCTGAAAATTGGCCTGAGGTCCAAAGTGCCGAAATTGATGGAGCAATGTGAGAGCTTAATGATGCAATTTTGCGCGAGCACCTCAGAATAGATCTGCGGGCCGAGGTAAAAGCGATTGGTGTGAAGTTAAGAAGGCGGCCTGGAAATTCCTGAAGTCCAAAGTGACGAAATTGTTGGAGCAATGGGAGAGCTTTATGATGCAATTTTGCGCGACGCAGAACCCTAAATCTGCGGGCCGAGGTAAAAGCGATTGGGGCGAAGTTAAGAAGGCGGCCTGAAAATTGGCCTGAAGTCCAAAGTGCCGAAATTGTTGGGGCAATGTGAGAGCTTTATGATGCAATTTTGCGCGAGCACCTCAGAACCCTAAATCTGCGGGCCGAGGTAAAAGCGATTGGTGTGAAGTTAAGAAGGCGGCCTGAAAATTGGCCTGAAGTCCAAAGTGCCGAAATTGTTGGAGCAATGTGAGAGCTTAATGATGCAATTTTGTGCGAGCACCTCAGAACCCTAGATCTGCGGGCCGAGGTAAAAGCGATTGCGACTGACTCAGGTCCGAGGCCCGCTTTGGGCTGACTGGACAGGATTGGGGAGGGGTGAAGCTTGGTGAAGTTCGACCAATAATACTACGTGGACTATCCGGAGCAAGTGTGGTCAAGGGTGCGTGCCAGTGTTCGCACAGGCTGGCAGACTCGGGCTTCAATTGCTCTGGATAGCCCACGAAGTATTCAAGTTCAAGTTATTGGTCAGAGCTTCAATCCTGCACAATCACATCCAGTCAGAGGCTGTGTCCTATTCATCACAGCCTAAAGTAACCCGGGCCTTGGCGGTCATATTCGCCTTGTTTAAAACAAATGAATAATCGTCGTATTTACGTTTACATCGGCGCGCAGATCTACGCAAGGATCTAGGGTTCTGTTCTTGTGCAAAAATGCATCATAAAAGCTCTCACGCTAGCTTCAGGGGCCGAGAGCCCATATTTCCACTGGCAGATGAACGCCCTAGTCCACTAGAGAAGGGGCATTAGTCCCCACTGAGCTTTACACAGAGCCATCATAACTCACGAGATCCCTAGGGAATAGCTGGGTGCCGCCATCGCTTTCACACCAGTCTAGTTCTCCGGGTCCGGCGCCGCTACGGAATAGTACCAAATGGAGCCGTCGGCCAAACTTAGGAGAGACGCAGAAATCCAAAGACTGCGATACGATAGCTAGTGCACTATTGAATATCACTATAACATTCCGACTCGAAACCTACGACCCAATATACAATCAGTATCGGGGTCTCTTCCGTTACAGTAAAACACGTCAAGCAAAAAATACAGTTTTTGGACCCGTCCAAATAGTACAGTAGCCTGGTAATGGCGCGAACAATCCACGGCTAGAACAACCAAACCGTCTATTATATGTGCATCTTTTCCTCAAAGAACCCTATCAGGCCGTCGCACTCGGGCCACGACCCCGGGTCATCCGCACCGCCGCCATCCTTCTGCGCGTCCCCGAGCAAGGGGTCCTGCTGCGAGGACGGGGCAGTGTCCTCCTGCCACCCGCTCAGCCGGATCTTCATCAACTCGTCCCAAACGACCGTGGGGCTGCCCTGGCTACGGCGGAGGAAGAGCCGGATATGGTGCAACCAGCTTTTGATGAGGCGGAACTGCGCCGCGTCCGGCGTCGCATTGGTGCCACCTCTCCCGAGCGCCTGGTACTTCCCCGGAGAAAGCGAGCTGGCCCCGTACAAGGGCGGCAGCGTGGACGCCGTCACGGGTGAAGAGCCCGAGCTCAGGCTGCTTGTCGAGAAGGGCGATGGCGCGAAGGGCGACGGCGAGAAGGGGGATGACGTGGGAGTTGTCGGCGGTGCGAAGGGCGACGGCTCGTGTAGCGCTTGCACGTACGGCGACGAGGTCGGTGATGCCGGGGATGTCTCGCGCTTCCGGAAAGGTGGGAGGCCCTCCTGGAACGCTAGTAGTAGCAGTTGTGCGAGCCAGTAAAATGGAAGGGGGTCGGACATGAGCCCGGTCTTCTGTTCCGCTGCGGTCCCGCCGGGTGGGATAGCATTCGGAGATGTGTTGGGGGTCTTGAGCCACATTTGTAACCAGCGGTGGAGCGCGAGGAGCATGGCATGTACGTGCTCGTTGACCTGCTCTTCCCCATCAGCAGTTGGACTTGCGCCTTGGGAATTGGCTCCCGAGCACCGGCTAAACAGCTCCGCGAGAAGGGTCTGCGTAAGAATAAAGTGCCCGAATGGCGAAACCGCACTGAGTTCCAGTGGGGATTCTGGAGAGGCGGATGCGTTCGTAGTCATATATGGCCCTTCTAGTCCAACAGCGATAAGGGCACGGGGCATCGGTACACCATATAGCCGTTCCTCAATGCTTCCATAAGGAGACGAGTTGAGAAGTAGCTGTGCCCACTCGTGGGCAGTCTTGGCCGCCCATAATTCTTCCTCGCACGGTAAACACATTGTGAATTCCGCAGGTGAGAACGACGGCGCTAAAGAGAAGTATATGCGGTGTGCTTGGTCATGACAGTATCCCAGGAAAACCAGGCTGTGGACAGATTGAGTATGGCAGGTCATAGGTAGCCTTTCAACAAAATAATCACCGCTTTAGGGATTCATGCATAGCCCAACCGTGCCACATTGCGTCCAATACGGCAGGATCTGTTGCTAGGAACGGTTGATGCTCCCACGTAGCGATGCGCTCAATAAGGCGGTTTTGCCGAATCATCTTGACAACGATAAGCCTCCTTAGTAAATCCTCAAAAATCCGTCTTACCAGGACGAGCATCCCATGGTAGATATTTGATGACGCTCTCTGCTGTGGATCTTGATGAAACAACCCAATCGTTTGCAACAAGAGCAACGTCACTATGGCGTGGATTTGATGCTTGGGGTCCGATGACGGTTTGGTCTAGAGAGGGGTGAGACTCTCTTTGAAGTCAGAAGACATTTCTTACGAGGTCACGAATGATAAGTTCGCGTGATGTGTCAAGTGTCTTCTCTACAAACGCTTGCGCAACGGGCGTCTTGACGAACAAGGCTCCGCATGCTTGCATCGCGCGCAGTATCATGGGAGGCTTGAGTTCAAACCGGAGCGTTGGTGTGTGGATGATGGGGACCTGGGGGAGGAAAGCGGTCAAGAAGATATAAACTACAGGATACGTTACTTAGTGGCAACTTGCGAACGATTGTCGATTATGACTCACGATAATGCTGCAACTCCTCTGTTGTCGGTTCGGCAGGGCCATCCTCCATCGGACGCAGCGGTGGGAGGAACCTTTCCGCGTCCTGGTGAGTATATAATGGAGTCTGGGATAGGACGTATGTCAGATATGATGAATTCACCAGGCGAGGTTCAGGCGCAGGTGCAGAGGGAGGTGCAGACAGAGGTGAGGGAGCCGGTACGGTCGCTGATGGGGGCTCATGCATCTCTAGCGGCGCTTGGGTATTGTCGTAGTAAGCGTTTGACATCAAGTCCGACATCAGGCCGCTATCCAAATTCATGTCGCGCGATGGCACGCCATCCGAAAGTGGCTGTGTAGAATTTGACTGGTCGAACCCATTAACGAGGATTTTGTGGTCAGGGGCATGAAGGAGGGGGGCTGCCCCGTGGTCGTTCTGATGCGATGTTTCTTCCTCCACCGAAAAAATATCTCGAAAAAAAGGTTCGAACATCGTAGGCGAGAAACCATGCAAAGCCCTTGAGTGACCAGCGACTTCAGAGGCGCCGAAGGCAGAAAAGGCGTAGTTTGGCGCCGGGCGGATGGATGAGGTAGTGATATTCGAGTCGACGTCGATTGTAGGAAGCGACATCGCACTTTGTGGAATCCGGGCGGGTGCACCAGCCATGAAAGATGCCAGGTTGACCTCACTAAGAGGCCGGGAAAATGCATTGGTGGTTTCCTCGATCAACGAAAGCTCAGGAAAAGTAGTCGCAAAGTCTTCTGGTGCGCTTCGCCCAAGTAAGAAAGGATCAAACCCTGCAGAAGCGTCGATGCTGACAATAGGTCCTGAAAAGCCCGCGCCAGGAAACTGTTGGTGGCTTGATGAGCCAAGAGTACTCTCCCCCTGTCCCTCTTCGGTTACGTATAAGCAATCACGTCCACGCGCCCGACATTTCGAACAGGGCTGACGTAGATCACACTTGACTTTGAGGCTAGTACACGCCTGACAGGAACGTTTCCGAGATCTACTTATTGGGTGGCTGCCAAGGGAAAGTATAAGACACAAATCCAACGAAGTTGTGAGGAGGAAGAAAAAATGGCCGGGCACCGCAGAAGAAAGAAGAAAGCGCTCGGGCTCGGGGACGAACGGCTGCGGGTATCACAGGCGGCGCAAAAGGGGCAAAGGTGGAGCTGATGGCGAAAGTGTTCATTATAGCGATAAGCGGCCCCGGCGCTTAAGAGGTCCAGGTGTATCTCCGACATCGTCCTCTAGGCTCAGTAAGGTGTCAACCTACAAGCAAGGGGCATATGCAATAACGCAAATCGTCCGTGCATCACCACCAGAGCGAGAACGAACCCGTGGTGCTCGAGCAAGAGTGGGGAGGTAGGGAGGAGGACTCACGATTCTCCGCAACTTCTCTTGTGCCGTGCGAGAAGATCACTTCTCGTAAACTGCGCGTTGCAGACCTTCATGAAACAATTAGATTTCTGGAAGACTCGTGGGCCCGCAAATCCCTGACCTCACAACGATAAAGACGCTCATTGGTATCTGATCGAGCAGACAAATGAGCATCAGCGTAAGGAACCGAGAGAACAGTGGGCGGGACGAGAGGCTCACGATTTCGGAGGTGACGATTCAGGTGGGTAGTGCGGGTGAATTTTGCGGGGCAGAATGGGCAAAGCTTGGTCTGGGGGAGCTGGGGGATGTTTCCCCTATGGGAGCGCATACGAGAGACAGTGCCGTCCTTCTTGTACTCTACAGTGGTCGGGGAAGGCGGAGACATCGCAGATTTCTGGTCAGAGACCACTGCGGATGGCATTTTATGTTAGCGAAAAGTGTGTTGTCAATGTCAGAGAGAAAGAAAAGACAAGTCTCACCGTAACTTGGCGTCCAAGCCGTGATCTAGATCTAGTAATTCCACACACGTCATTTCTGCCGATCGGTCTTTTCCGGGTGCCTACCTGACTAATACTAGCTGTAGGTGGGACGACGTTCAATTCAAGTGACTCGACTCGAGTCATTCTCGGCGTTAGGTCTTCATACTAGGAGTTACCCGTACGGCATGCTCACCCTGGGTTGTGCGGTTGTCGGATGATGATGTCACCTAACTGTTTCTTCCACACCGTTTGCCCACTCGACACTGTCCAGCACAGGGTGGTACGAAGGCATTTCTCTCTGACCGTTAACTGATCTGTAGTAAAGACATGGTCGAACCCAAACTAGTTGTGGAGCTGGCTAATGTTGTGGTCCCTCGTCTGCTAAGTCCTCGGAAGCCGAAAAATCTGGTGCCACACGTGTTTCATCTTGATCACGAACGGCTTAACCACATAATTCAGCACGAAGCTTCGAACTCATCTGGCAGATTGCAACTGCTGAGAGGTGCCACGGAAAGGACGATTGGCGCTGGCTCGGGCAGAGGTAGTTATCGTCATGAGTGAGAGGCGAATAACATAGAAAAGATAAGGAATAGAGTGCATGTATGCCGCGTCATTCTTTGCTTCAGGCCATTCTGTTACTTCAGGTGACTTAACACCACCAGTGGTGGGAGCGCACACTGAGGCAACTCGTTTCCCATCTGCGAAAGTACAGTCCTTCGCATGCCATAACCAGTCTAAACATCCTTCGCCCTCCCCGAGGCGCTCTGCTATGCCGACGTCGAGCAATGCGATCGAACATCGTAAAAGGTGGCCATAGTGAGTGCCGGATTGTCCTATGCGATAAGGGCTGATGGGGGCTATACAAGACCAATGAATGAAGGGTCCGAAACAGCCTGTTTGAACAAGTAGGCAACGCCAAGTAGTGAATTTGGCCCGCTGTAGATAATTATATGCATTGAGTAGATATTTCAAGCCCCCAGCTGTCTTAGTTACGACGCGACGCATTGAGGAAGAAACAGGGTGAACTATGTACTGTACAAGGAGGGGGCCGTTCTGTCCTGCGAGGTCGCTGGGCGATGAACAGCTCAAACCCTCCTAGGTTCGATCATCGCGAAGTAGAGACAAATACAGAGTTGTTGCGTACGATACTGTGAGCAGCGTTTCACGGAGCCCCGAAGCTTGGAAGAAGGGAAGGGGATGCGTACAAGAAGCAGAGGGTGATAGATGAGGTGCGTCGGGATATTCAGAGCCTCAGACTTGGCCTTAGAAGCGCGTTCTGAGGGATCCGGACAAGGAGATTACTCAGTCGTTCCACCGTCCTAGACCCAATTCAGCATCAAAGAAGAACGTAGAAAATGAGAGTGTGCCCTTGAATGAGAGACCACGTGCAGGCAGTATTTGACGGCCCGACACTCCCGGTTTCACTTTCAAGTTGCCGTTTTTTTTTTGGATTTTTTGAGTTTGGAGAAGGCCAACAGCCGATCTGTACTGTAACGGATGAACGCAGTCAGTAATCCTGCTCGCATATAGTCTGCTTGACGCTCAGGCTACCCCTGATGCCGCTCCGGATTCAGGTCTCTGTGGTTGCCCCGGTGCCTCTGCGCTATCACCTGACCCACCTGAGCCTGCCCGAGCCTGTCAGAATCCGGCGTATTCGTCAGTCGACGGTGACCGTCACTAGCCGATGAAGCGCTTGAAAAGCTCGTTGATCCCCAGATCCGCTGCGCGTGGTTTCAGGTCCGTGTGGTTCAATCTGACCGTGCCTCCCCGCGCTACACACACGCAACACCATAGCACACACTTTGTCGATCACTAAAGCACCGTTGACTCTCTTGAACATCTGTAATTCGGCTCAACGGCAGAGGAACTGCGTCTTGGCGTCCCGATCGTCCTCCTCTAACGGTACGCCGAGCGAGGTGGCGACGTTGATCGACTGCCCGTTGTCTTACTTGAGCAGCATGCCAACGAGTTTCGACGAGCCGTGCGTGACTCTGCACGCATGGTGGTCCGTTGTGGAGAGCAAGACGAGAGGTTACGCGACCAGCTAGATTTTGGGGGCATATCATAACTCTAATCGCCGATACATTCGACGAACGCTCTGGCCGCATACTATCCGAACGCGGGCGGCGTCGGCGTCGTCACCGCACACTGCCTATCGGTGGATCGCCGCGAGTACAAAGATTATCATTATCTGGCTCAGTGTCTCTCTGCCGCCCTTCTATCGGGCTCCGTGAGGATTTCCACGCCCTGGCGATATTTTAATGTTTATACTGGGATACATGCCGGAGACAAAGACCCCTGGCGATGGTTCATATAGCAAGCAACCCAGTAATGAGTGTTAGCGAGCCGTGAGAAACCAACGACTCTGATCCCAGACAGAGTAACTGCCCTACAGTCCCTACCTTTGCGCGGCGCGCCCGCGCAGGGAGGGCCCCGATCCGGCAGATTTCCGAGCAGTTAGGCCATCATATCACAAGTCTAGAGAACCCGCATTCAAGTGTCACCATCATCCCGCCGTTCGAGGGCCTGATCCGGAGTCTTTTGCACTTAGACCCCCTTGATTACATAGGTTCTCCTTCTCCTTGAGGCCCTGGGTGGGGTTGCGTGAGGCACATAGTTGGGAACAGACCTTTTAATCGGGCCATGTTGGGATTGTCGCCCTGAAATAGACAGACATTGGACACTTTCGTGTTTCTGTCCAAAATGTAATTCACAACGTTTACAACCGTGCTAAACAACCACCATACACAAAGAGCAAGCGCGACATCCAAGTCGCATTCAGTTCGTGAGAGTTATTCCATCAAAGCACAGCGGGGTCAGTCTTGTCCAAAACGTTGGAGAATCCCAAGGCCTGCAAGAAGGCATCCGGCATACCATCTGTATACGATCTTAGTAGAGATATTGACAGAATCGACGGCATATTTACCTGGTTGGAACGCGTATGAAGAGGCTGCCGTCAGCGGCCAAGCTAATTCGAATTTCTCCGACGCGGCCCCGTAGATTCCAGAAGCAGCTGTCACGATCTTGGTTATAAACCGGCGATCTACACATCCTTCGGACTTACTATAAACTTGAACCGTTGGTACGGTCCCGGCGGTGTTCACAACCACGAACGACAGCTGCACAATACTGAATGGCGGAGGTAGATTGATTACTTATATGTAGTCAAAAAATAAAACCTGACCACATACGTCCTATTACCGTAAGGGCTTGCGTCCACGAGACGGGAACCATAAACGGCGATGAGCTTCTCGTCAGCTGTAAGCAATGCAATTCTTGGAGTGAACAAAAATTTGGACACCAAAAAACAAAATATTACCGCCAACGGCAAAGGTCAGACTCGGGATTCCACCGTTACCACCGTGTTGTACGGTAACCGGACTGATGACGCCGGCGTTCTCCACGTCATATGTGATCCTCACGGAATCGATAATATCCCCAGTGTAAACGACAACATTGGTGATCTTCTTGATGGCTTGGGTCTTAGGCCATTGCCCGACTACAGGAGTAGTAAGTATTGGAACGGTGGGGAAACGTCAAACATGATGGTGTTGGAAACGACGTACTGGTGGTCAGGTCGTCAAGGAAATTTCCTTGGGCGGAACCAGCGAGACGGATGTTGGCTGCAACAGTGAAAGACATGAGTATGAAACTGAGAACTGGGTAGTGGGTTGATAGGTAGATGACCGTCCCATTTACCTCTTTATATATGTCTGGACGAGACCAAAGTGGTCAAAAGCACCGTGACCGAGTTGGCGTCAGTTTATTCTATGGATTTCTATCAGTTGGACGTAAGTGGACAGGCGGTCTTTCCCTCACCGTGCCTTTTCTAGTCGCTCACGACACTGTACACTTCGCCTCTTCATTTCCATCGTCCCCGCGTGCGTGCTCTTTCGAGTAACCGAAGACCGTCGCTTTGCAGCTCATAGAACAGTTATCTACAGTCTCCATCCATTGGAAGCAGCTGTAAGTCGACCCCAGCTGGCTCGTTAGATGAACGCTGACAATCGATGTTGTGATCCCGGTAGACTGAATGGACCCCGCGAATACAATGCCGTGGTTTGGTTCTTGGAAAAAACGTGTAAAGAGGTCCAGAGGGGGTCCATTCCTATTGAATATACCATTCCTCGGTAAATTTTCTACAAACCAAGAAGAGCAGATACAAATATGGCGATGCGACCCCGAGAATGGTAGGCTTTCAACGTTTCAACGGTAACGTCACGGATTCCCTGATCGTTTCAGCTTCAGCACAGGTCCTGATAGCCAGAAATGAAGGCACTGAGGCACATGCATAGAGCAAGAGAATGATCGGGATAATGGGTACAGTACCATGCATGGAGTCTCGAGGCGCGGCGTTCGCAGTGCTGCCAGTGGGCAAACGAAGGATACGGGCCGGTGTACCGGAGCGGGGATAGCTCGCACTCGCTGAGCCGGGTCTACAGGTTACCGAAATATCTTATGTTCTGCGCTATTGAAATTCTTCATCTGCCATCATTGAATTATTACTACTGGCACAATCTTCGCCAAGTCTAGTAGAAATGGCCCGACTCGCCCGCGGTGGTCTTTGTGAATTTTGCAATCGGCGACACAGTAATGCTCGATTTTCAAGCGTTTCTCCACCGTCGATCATAATATAATAAAGCCCTTTGTCTTCTAAGATCGGTACTACATAAGTACTGGCTCTCTCGGTCTCGACAAACACCTTACAGGCTGCACAGCACATTCTTCAATCTTCAGGCAGTTTCCGGAGGACTCAACAGTATAGTGACGCCCCTATTTCCACACAGCTATTACGAGTTTGCCAAGGAGCCCTCAAATGCCACTACGTCCTTCCCCGCACAACTTCCACTCTCTTACGGCTTAAAGTTAGTCACGCATTCGCAGAGGCGCCTACATACAGTCCTCATTCAGGTCGGCTGCCAATTGCCACCGGCACGTGGGGTCTGGTTCTCCCAAATGTACAACGCGCAACCTGTATATGAACAATCATTGACAAGAAACCCTTTTTCTTGTCGTGACGATGACCGCCGCACTATCGTCCACCTGACAGGTACTACAAGGGATGGCATCGTTCTTGCAGTCATGTCTTTTGTTATAGCTCCAGACCAAGGCCCGGACAGATCAATTCATTCCGACCGTCACGGGACCCCATTGTCATCGTGCGTTTCAATGGTGTCAGAACTACCATCAAAATGGAAGGGAAGTGCCGAGTGCATCTGTTTGGAATAGTTTCAGTGGTTGTACGGGGCATTATTGTTTTTTAGAATCAAACCAACGAGAGTATGAAGACTCTCAGCTAAGTCTTATCACGTGGATAATATACCAAATGAATCATCTTCGCCGCGAGCTCCTCCAGTATCTGGAGTCTGGACGAGCGCTGCTTCCGCCCTGTACAATTGTGCGAGCCATGTAGATCTCACAAGGTTTGGTCAGATCTTGTCCGACATCGTTTATCTCATCATTTATCTACGAACTCGGGTAGCACGTCTAGCAGCGCCATATGTCCCGCGGTCTGGATTTGCGAGTAACTTCACTAGTACGAATTCTAGGACAAGGGTCTTATACTCGTCTGGCGGAACACGGGACCACGAGCGGGACGATAGGTGAGGTAGAGGTCACCGTCATGAGAGAGAGGGGAGCGATCAGGATAGTAAAGACGAGGCGAAATGTTGGGGTGTTTGGGTCGCGTCCTTGAATATCGGTCGTCCTTCGCGATGTGTCTCTATCGCTTCAGGCGGATGTGGTATGCAGCGAAGAAGAGGCTCTTTCTTCATCCATCATCAAACCTAAGTTCCCCGGGCCCGATCCTCGTAAACAGTTTATTTCCGCCGAAATAACCTCCGCTCGTACTGGGGCACTATGCCCTTCCGACATCGAGCAATGTTTTTGGTGTCATTCGACCAGTCGAGTTTGGATCGAGCACCTTCTTGACGACCACAGTGAGGGGGGTAGTATTACTCACGTGGAGGCTTTGTGAGGAGGGTTGAGGAATGACGAGTGCAAGACAGCGGGTTGAGCAGGTTGAATGTGGGCAAAGCTATGGCACAGGTATCGGCTATTGTATTTGGCCCACTGCAGAGTATTTTCAGGCCGCACATTAGAGTGCCCGGTATGAGACTATAATACGATGCAGAGTTTTGAGGGGGAAGGAAAGGGACTGAAGCATATGCGAAGAGTTGACGCGGACGGCATTCTGAGCATAATTGCACGAGGCATCGACGTCCAGGAGAATGAAAGGGCACGCAAACCACAAGTGGGGTGTGATCGAGGCTGGACATGCTCAGCTCAGATGAACAACGTACCGTTACGGTATTCGATGCACTTCTCGTGATACCCAGGCTGCCTGTCTTTCATAGGCGTAATACCCTGTGCAATCAACTTACTATACTGTTCAGCTCGTCATAGAGTGGCACGACGTTGGTTGAACCGGAGGTCGATTGCTGGCAGAGGCACTCCAATCTCCAGATACGATATCTCGATTACGTATTCGAGACTCGTGCTGCTGAACGTTTGAACAACCGAGTCATGTGTGTGTTCCGTTTATCTTCCGAGTTGACAAAGAACAGGAACTTCAATGATGGCAGATGAAGAATTTCAATAGCGCAGAACATAAGATATTTCGGTAACCTGTAGACCCGGCTCAGCGAGCTATCCCCGCTCCGGTACACCGGGCCCGTATCCTTCGTTTCCCCACTCGCACTGCGAACGCCGCGCCTCGAAGACTCCATGCATGGTACTGTACCATCTACGCTGCACTATCCCGATCATTCTCTTGCTCTATGCATGTGCCTCAGTGCCTTCATTTCTGTCTATCAGGACCTGTGCTAAAACGATCAGGGAATCCGTGACGTTACTGTTGAAACGTTGAAAGCCTACCATTCTCGGGGTCGCATCGCCATATTTGTATCTGCTCTTCTTGGTTTGTAGAAAATTTACCGAGGAATGGTATATTCAATAGGAATGGACCCCCTCTGGACCTCTTTACACGTCTTTTCCAAGAACCAAACCACGGCATTGTATTCGCGGGGTCCATTCAGTCTACCGGAATCACAACATCGATTGTCAGCGTTCATCTAACGAGCCGGCTGGGGTCGACTTACAGCTGCTTCCAATGGGTGGAGACTGTAGATAATTGATCGAATGGCTCTATGAGCTGCAAAGCGACGGTCTTCGGTTACTCGAAAGAGCACGCACGCGGGGACGATGGAAATGAAGAGGCGAAGTGTACAGTGTCGTGAGCGACTAGAAAAGGCACGGTGAGGGAAAGACCGCCTGTCCACTTACGTCCAACTGATAGAAATCCATAGAATAAACTGACGCCAACTCGGTCACGGTGCTTTTGACCACATTGGTCTCGTCCAGACATATATAAAGAGGTAAATGGGACGGTCATCTACCTATCAACCCACTACCCAGTTCTCAGTTTCATACTCATGTCTTTCACTGTTGCAGCCAACATCCGTCTCGCTGGTTCCGCCCAAGGAAATTTCCTTGACGACCTGACCACCAGTACGTCGTTTCCAACACCATCATGGTCGACGTTACCCCACCGTTCCAATACTTACTACTCCTGTAGTCGGGCAATGGCCTAAGACCCAAGCCATCAAGAAGATCACCAATGTTGTCGTTTACACTGGGGATATTATCGATTCCGTGAGGATCACATATGACGTGGAGAACGCCGGCGTCATCAGTCCGGTTACCGTACAACACGGTGGTAACGGTGGAATCCCGAGTCTGACCTTTGCCGTTGGCGGTAATATTTTGTTTTTTGGTGTCCAAATTTTTGTTCACTCCAAGAATTGCATTGCTTACAGCTGACGAGAAGCTCATCGCCGTTTATGGTTCCCGTCTCGTGGACGCAAGCCCTTACGGTAATAGGACGTATGTCGCCAGGATTTATTTTTTGACGACATATAAGTAATCAATCTGCCTCCGCGATTCAGTATTGTCCAGCTGTCGTTCGTGGTTGTGAACACCGCCGGGACCGTACCAACGGTTCAAGTTTATAGTAAGTCCGAAGGATGTGTAGATCGCCGGTTTATAACCAAGATCGTGACAGCTGCTTCTGGAATCTACGGGGCCGCGTCGGAGAAATTCGAATTAGCTTGGCCGCTGACGGCAGCCTCTTCATACGCGTTCCAACCAGGTAACTATGCCGCCGATTCTGTCAATATCTCCACTAAGATCGTATACAGATGGTATGCCGGATGCCTTCTTGCAGGCCTTGGGATTCTCCAACGTTTTGGACAAGACTGACCCCGCTGTGCTTTGATGGAATAACTCTCACGAACTGAATGCGACTTGGATGTCGCGCTTGCTCTTTGTGTATGGTCGTTGTTTAGCACGGTTGTAAACGTTGTGAATTACATTTTGGGGAAGAACACGAAAGTGTCCAATGTCTGTCTAGATCCTGCAACTCAGGATAATTCCACTGGCGGAGTGGCAGTAACGCCGTTGGCTGACATTGGTGCATAGGCTACTTGACGGAGTTGACGCCAGCTCAGATCCAGGTTTCCCCGCTGGTCCCTCTGCGCCACCATCTAATAGCCCACCGTCTGTAGCATGGAACCTCTTACCCTGGGTGAACTCAGCATTCAACCAGCATTCAAGCCAACATCTCGAAGGCGGGCTGCGCTTGTGGCTGTGTCAGCGTTTCCCCTCGAATTTCTCTTTGGTGATTCGCCGCGAGGACAGATAGTATTATCCCGCCCGGCATCTTTTCGTCTCTGTTCTACCGTGATTTCAGCGAGCCCGAGTGATAATACAACAGGGGTCAGTAATATAAAAACTGGAGAACAATTGTTTTATTTTTTATGCAGTAGAGTGCGCCCTGCGGTACAAAATTGCACAGCACTACATGCCATGTATCAGTCTGGATTTCCCTGCTCAATTGCCATACTACGATTGAGCATCTCCGGCTGTCGGTTTCGATCTTAACTCTGCGTTATCAAGTGAGTAACTGGCCCTTCATCATGGCACATGTATAGTGCTATCTCCTCGAGAAATTGATTGGTCGGATTGGAAACTCTATCAACTCAAGATAGCTGCTCCAGCATTCTGCGGAAGTTAGGCGTCCCGAGACCTGTGACCTGTGTAGCCCAGGGTCATCCAACGTCGAAAGTGAAGAAGTATCAAGTCTGGTGGAACGCACAGGGTCCCATCCAACGATGGCGGAAAATCCATCCATGTTGCAGCCCGAATTCGAACCCTCTGTGATATCGGTGAGACCCTGGGAGCCCCTTCCGTACAGCCAGGGATTGAGGAAGCCGAGAGGTTCCCGACCTGTCGAAATCAGCCAGTCATTAAGCAGCGAGATTATGCCGGCCACAATCTGTAAATTGGCAGTCAGCTGGGCGGTCAAGGACGGACAACCCGAATAGGAAAAGAGACAGACGCACGGGTGTCGCTACACTTGTGCCGCCCACCCCGTACACTTTCCCTTCCAAAAAGATCGGGAGTCCGAGGGCCTGCGCGGCGATGTCAGGGAAGCCGCGGCCAGAAGCGCTGCACCAAGTACAAATTACGAATGGGCTATAGTAGATCGGTTCACAGAAGCGAACACACTTGTAAAGGCCTTGATGCCAGTTCCCGAGGTCCTGGAGGAAGGTGGACACGGCCTCCTCCTGGTACGACGGCCGCTCAAAGTAGTCCGAGAAGCCGCCGCCGGAGAATTTCACTGCGACCTCCGGTTCATAGTCTGTCGTTCCGCCGACGACGGTAACATAGGGGCCTGCAAAAGCGTGGCGATGCGGTGAGCGTCCTGGACCCGCACTCGTGTACTAGAGAAAAATCGCCACACGTACAGGTTCCGGGAAATCTGGGACTGAACCTGACGGTGCCGTCGTCTCTCAGGCAGGTGCCTTTGCCGATGCCGTCGTTACCACTCGACACGAGGACGCTGACACCGCGTACACCGAGCATCGCGAACTGGTCGCACACATTGATTGCAAATTCCCTCGACATGATACGCTCTTCAATGCCGTACGATATGCTGATGGTCTGAGGGATGTTGTCCTGGTCTAGGATGTATTCCAGCCAGGAAAAAAGGTCTTCCATGCCCGGCGCTCCTTGGCCGGTGCTGTAGAAGATGTGAGGGGTTGGATACGCCATGACCTCAGCGTATTGGAGGTCCACGTTTGCCTCTTGTTTTGGGTGGGTCGGGTCGTACTCCCCACCGTTTACCAGTACGACAGTGTACGTCGCGTCCCCTGCTTCGGAGCGAAATTTCTGCATGAACGCCGTCAGGTCCGTTTGGCTCGGATAATACCCTAAGAATCCCAAGACCCCGAGAATATTCTCGCCCCTAGTATTGGGTGTATAGGCTTCCGTTTCGTACAGCCAGCGCAGGACCGACGGCATGATGCGGTTGACTTTTGCGCGGCTCGATAGCATCGTCGGGGGCTCTTCCGATGTCGACATCACTGCCCCGTCGGAGCGATTCCGCGGTGTCTGCCATTGCGTGCGCGGGGACACAAAGGACGTCGTAGGCGCCACAGTCAACACATGCCTGTGCAGTGCCCTGGGAAGCGAATAACCGACAGTGCGGACAATGGTCTCGCCACTCTCGACGTGCCTATAGAGCTGGTACGATGCGCCGAGGAGAGTGTTGGCTTGGGTCACGGACACGCGTTTTAGCGTCAGTGTATTGCCGCCGTGCGTCATAGAAATGGACGAGGAGGATATGCCGTGGTGTTCCGAGCCAGGAATTCACGAGCTCGAGTGTCTCTGGACGCGGTGCGACGAGGTCAGCCACCTGCTCCTTTGTCAGGTATGCACGATACCTACATGGCACTCGTGAGGACATGCGTTAGAGGAGGAGTGGCGGTGGATATACCTTGGATGGCCGGGTTCACTGACCTTGTGGAGCGCATCCACCACGGCGTTCTCACGCCGAGGCCTGAGAGCAATGTGAAGGTCGATTGTGGTTCCAGAAGGCGGGTGGCCCAGGCTCTCCCAGTTCTTCGGGACGGCGTTCCAGGAGTGCTTGATATGGACGTCGTCCCAAGGTGGTGAGAGGGGCTTCGCAAGGCTACCAAGAAGAACAAGGACAATGACAAAGAGGACGGAAATACAATGGTAGTGCATGATTACAGGGAGTCACCGATATGTCGTCTACTATAAAATGAGTTGGTGGGGTTGAAGAGATGGCCCGAGGTTCAGAGTAAGGACTGGAACGGTGGGAGCTTTTATGTGCACCTCTGTGTCGGAACTAAACCCGAGGGAAGGTAGACGTGAGTACTGTATTACCGCGGGTTGCATTAGATTTTGACTCTTTTGACGCCATTGTGGGACGAGGGTGAAGTCAATTTCATGTCCGGTGACGTATGCCCCTCAGGTGTGTGGCACGGGCCCAGCGAATCGCGACATCTGGACCCTCTAATGTCCTCACACGGCTGCTGCGTTGGTCCAGGGGCCAGGCCCATATTTAGGCATCAGCGTGAGTCCCCCAAGTCAATGCCCACTCTTCGAGGAGACAGGTGAATGTGAAACGTGTGTCCCAAACAGCGGCAGCGATCACAACCTAGACATGATGGGGAATGACGGCTACTGAAGGAGAAGATTGTGCCAGTGGGTGGGCGCTACGACGACTGAACGTACTGAACCCTTGACGACGTAAGTTTACAGCAGTCTTGATGATCGCAAGGTTTCATCCCGCGCGAATGTGGACCCGTCGTCCGGTGCTAGAGTTTATTTTGCTATAGGGCGTCAGCTAGCGTGTGGGTACAGAGCGGGGTCCTCTCGTGCATTTTCCCTACCCCTTCGATTTTCTTGAGTCTTAAGCTTATTGGCGCGTCCCACGGATCAGGCTGTCTAGCCTCACGGGCTAGAGCATTTACGGTGTGTTTCCTACTCTGATCTCACTGTGAGGTCATCGTACAGGCAGAGTCGAGCGTTCTTGCCTTGTCGAGGAGGCAGACCCAGACAGGATTTGGACGGATGAAGAGCTCGTTCATCGGTTCATGGGCTTAAACGTAGAGTAGCACCCTACGTTACTATAAACGTCACGGCGTTAGGGCTGAATATGTCGTGGCAGCATACGGTGCGGATAATGGAGGAAATTGTTGGTTATCAGGCAGCGTATTCACGCCGTCCATAACTTAGTGCGAGTGTAAGAATAGCAGTAACCGGCTGTACGGATTACGGACTATTCCTGTATCATGATTGCACGTGAAGTAGCTTACCTAACATGTAAAGACTACGCCGCGGCGTCCTATGGAATAGGGGTAGAGCTCCCTACAGTGGACGCTCATCCCCCTCGCTCATCCCATTCGGGTGATCAACTATTTCTATATACAGTGTTCCACAGAACAGTCCAGAATCCAGATGACGCCCGCTAGCACTGGCGTCGTATCCAACTGGAAAAGGGAGCGGCCTACACCCGAGGGCCTTCGAGTGCTACTCCAGGCCCCATGTCTCGTTCGTCTGCACCCCTGACGGTCGCGATCGCTCTGTGGCGTGCTGCTCTTCGGTTCAATTCCTACCCCTTCCCGCGGCCCACCACAATATCCACAGCCTAGCGCCTAGCCACGCGTCACCCGTTCAACAAGGACAATACGGCGTGTCGGTTCTTCAAGCTTCAAGCTTCAAGGGCCAAACACGCACTGATGTCATATGCGAATACGATGAAGATGAACGGACCGCCCATCACATCATACGCACTTGTGTTTTCTTTGGTCCCGCTCGCTGCTCCCTAGGCATCGACCTTCACTAAGCTTCACTCCCAGTGAAAACGTGCGCCGAGCTAGGCTGAGTTCGTCTGCATCAATCTGAGCAGGACCGATTACTCTGACAACCTCAGTCTATGTCGGATTTTGTCCGCTTTTCAGATAATATCCGAGTCCCTCTGTGTCAAATCTGAACATATTTTATTGTACGGATAACCCCTGAATTTACCTCAGCCGGCCCATCTGAAACTGTCTGTTCCCTAAGCAGTGAGCACGCAAACGCACACTCAAGTCTGCGCTGCAACATGTGCAGAGGGCATCCCTGGGGGGAGACCACAAGGTATTTTTGAGTTTCCATTGCATTGCGAGAACAGGGGGAAATCATACCGATCAGGATATGCTGCTGTCACCATTTGATCAGGGGAGTTGCAGACTGCAGCGGAGGTAAGATGAGTAGCTGACTATTGCTCACTGGCTCGGAGAGCCAGTGCGTTTTTGGCTGATGCTGGTCAAGAATGTGTATGGCACGCACAAAAGGTTCACCTACTATGAGAAATTCGACAGGTCAGTGAGTATATGTGGGTCTCCAGAGAAACACTTCACCCACACAGCATGGTCCAGAACTGTCGCCCATGACTTGGGGTGTAGGTGGTGCTGAGACCGGGGTCAGATGGTTTGCCGGCCAAGACCGGAGATGATTCACGGGGGGGTATTGTACATTTTTGGGCAGCTGGGTTGACATGTCGGTGTCTGCTATATTACATATGTCAGTGCAATGAAGGTCGTCCTGCGCCAACATACCTCAGCGGAGTAGGGGTAATGGTTGTGAACTTGAAGTCGATATCAAGGAACAAGTTGCTGGGTGGGGTGGAGTCAGAGATGGTTGTGCAGACATAGTGGTCACGGGAAGTGGCTGGCAGCTCAGCTCAGATTGTTTGGTGAGCGGAGATGAAGCACCTTGCGGAGTTGGAGGGCATAGTGGCACCACTTTCCAGCACAAGTGAAGTGTCGAGAGTGTAGTGGGATGAATGGGGAATCAGGGATAGATCCAGCCGGAGGAGAGTCCATGTCCAAGTCGATTACCTGCTCGCCTGCTCGCCACTGGCAGGTATTGAGTACGATAAACTAAACTCAGATTTGAACTGTGAATTTTCAGCTCAGTCACGCCCAGATAAACTCAGATTCAATCGGATGTTCTCGGTGCAGGTTTTCACTGGGACCAGGTTTTCACTGACCCCAATGGGGCAACAGCCCTCATGGAATACCTCGCCCACATTCCTGCTGCGTACGAGCCATCCCGCCTGATCCGATTTCCTGGGAACCCTGTTCGGAGGCTGGAGACGGAGCGAGATCACAGTATTATTTAGCCCTCTAAGTTTTTATCTCCTTATTAAACTGTCTGCGGACGACTGGCATTTGTCTTAGCTACATGACCCAAAACATAAACCAGATGCCAAAAAACCCGAAAATTGATCACGACTCTCGGAACCATGTTCTTTGCTGTGGGAATATGGTCCTAGACCGAATCCAGGGCATTTCGCCCCAAGTTTCGCCCTCTAACGGTATCGCGCCATTCAACGCGTTGTATCACCAGAATCGAAGCCAAGCACCAAGTAGCCGTTCGGAGCCATTCCGGTGGCAGCACGAGGGATAGTTTGTTGACGATATCCCACAGCGATGAATATATTTCGTCAACTGGATCACATCCGAATTAATGAGAAGATTCCTTTGTCTCCCTCCTTGCGATTAAGTATGGTGGACTAAGTAAGTGTACGAACTTAAAATGTGCTATACAAGGGTCGTTCATTCTCTACCACATTACCTGCTAGACAAGCGGTTATCACGCTCGCGAAAGCATGTGATGACACCGTGGCTGTGTCTTGGTATTGTTTGATAATCCGCTCTCGACGCGTCCACAGACGGCTACGCTTTCGTCCCAGCAATGTTTTTCTTCTGCTCCTTCAACTGTGCAATCCTCTGACGAACCAAAGTGCTCCTCGTGAGCCCAACAAATGCAGATGGAAAGACGCAGAGACGCACCTGCTTGCGCTCCTCTTTCCTTCGCGCCATCTCTGCGGCCTTTTCTTCTTTCGTCATCCCAACTTTACTCGGCACAGGGGACAACGCAGTGGGCAATGCGGCGCCCTCGCTTGGCGCAGGGGATGCTAGGGGTGTTGATCGCGGACTCGGTGATGGCGAGAGCGCCGCGACGCGCGCGGGCCGCGGAGCCTGCGTGGAGTGCGTCCGGGCCGGTGTAACCATCGACGCTATGGCAGCAGGCGAAGTGAGTTCCGTTACTGGGATGGGCACAGGTGGCGGAGGGGGTTCCTCAAATGCCCCCCACGGATCCTCGTCGTCCGCGGTGCCCTCCCCAACCGCCACCCGACTGTGCTGGCGCGCTTTCGAATGCGTCTGTGGCGGTGGTTGATTAGTTGCGCTGTCAAAGCTTTCGAGACGGTGTGGTACGTACTCCAGTCCTCGGCGTCCGCGTTGAGGTCCATCAGGTCGCCATCCCAGCGCAGCCTCGTCTGCTAGTCCTCCTGGAAGGACGCCTGATGATGCTGCTTTGTGAGCGCCGAGCTGCAGTCCCTTAGGTTTGCTTCCTGCTTGGGACGAGCGGGGCTGGTGCCTGACTGCCGAACGTAGGTCTCGACTCGCTTGGAACGGGAGGCGGTGGTGTTTGAGCCGGCGATATCGCTGACTGCATGTCTGCGGGGGTAAACTGCACGGGGTCGATAAGAAAGAGAGGGTATCGTAGATGGAGCTGAGATAACTGACCTTCTTTCCAATCGAGGATATGGCCCAGCCTGCAAGGGCACCTGCTGCTCCGGCGGCGGAGCTGACCAGCGTGGCTTCGGCGCCACCATTCGGTGTGCTGAGGCCGAGAGTAGGTCCGTCGCCTACGACTGCAGTTTCAGGCTGAAGACCCTCAGTTCAGGCTGATCACGTGCATAGAAGACCAAACAAACCATCTTCGCCGCGTGCTCCTCCAGTATCTGGACGAGCATTGCTACCGCTTTGAATGCCTGGTCCCGCACGATTCTATTCGCGAGTTGTTGGATAAAGTGGGGTGAAAAAAAAACACAAGACAGCTCACTTTTCCTTGTCTACCAAGGCCCCCGCAACGAGACCTACTACCCTTCCTGCCAGCTCCTCGATATCGAATAAGTTCGCGCAGGCCATGCAGGTCATGAGTGCGGCGACCCGAGCTGGTGGGAAGCTATCCTTCAGTGCTTTGGCGCATGCCGCACCGAGCACCTTCCGTCGCGTATTTGGTCCCAACGTCGGTCCAAGGCGACCAATAAGGATGATCGAGTTGGTGCGGATCGGCGGCTCGAGGTCAGACTGAAGTCGTGCGAGGTGGCGGAGCAGGTCGTTGTTCAGAATACGCTCGGTAAACTGGAAAGGAGTAAATTGAACTCAGGTCTGCGCAGAAACCGGTGCCTGGTATACCTTGTCAGAAAGAAGGCCGATGGCTTTGACGGTCGCTTCTCGGAGGACGGGAATTGTGTCTGTGAATCCTGTTTGCTAAGTCATATATGTTAGCAGCGCAAAGGCGTCGTTATCTAGATCTCACAAGGTTTGGCCATATCTTATCTGACACCATCTGCTTGTCGAGTTTATCGGCGAACTCAGGTAGCGCGTCAAGTAGCGCCATACGCGTCCCACGATCCGGATTTGAGAATAGTTTCACTAATGGCTCCAGAACGAGGGTTTTATACTCGTCTGGAAGAGCATAGCTACCGAGCTGGACCACGAGCGGGACAATAGACGGGGCAGAGGTAGTCATAGTCGTGAGGGAGAGAGAATTGAGCAAGGCTGGAAGAATGAGGCGCGTCGAGAATGTTGGGGGAAGCGTCGGGGTCACATCCTTGATCATCCTTCGCAGTCGTGTCTCTGTCACTTCAGGTGTCTTGACGGTGGCGGAGGGGCACGCACCGAAGCAGAGTAGCTCTTTCTCCATCTGTCATCAAACCAAAGTTCCCCAATCCTTCGCATATCTTAAACAATCTGTTTCCGCCAAAAAAACCTCCGCTCTCCCCAAGGCTTTCCGCCATGCCGACATCGAGCAATGCTTTTGGTGTTATTCGACCCTTCGGGTTTGGATTGAGCATCTTCTTAAACGATGGCCATATTGAGGGTGGGATTGCCCCTCGCACGGAGGGCTGAGGAGGATTGTACGGAGGGTCTAAGAATGACGGGTGCGAGACACCTGGGTTGAAAAGGTTGAATATGAGCAATGCTAAGGCATAGGCGTCAATTGCCGCAATTGGTCCGCTACAGAATATGATCGACTGCCCCCAAACGAAGGTAAAAGGGAACACGCACTCTTTTAATGCAGCCCACCCGCCCTTCTCGTTTTCGGGCATTCGATAGATATTCAAATCCCCGGCATAGGTCTAGCATTCTTGATATGATGCAGCGTGATGAGGCGGAGTATAAAAGATGAACTACGCACAACGAGGACGGCATTCTGTTCTGCTGGGTCGCTGAATAGTTCAAACCCTCCTAATTTCCATTCACCGGTTGAAGAGATAAACTATCGAGCTGATGCGAACAGTACCGTGAGCAGCGTTGCATGAGGTGTGGACGAAGGAGAGGGCAACCTAGATTGCATGCGTAAGATACGAGAGGATCAACGGCGAATTGAAGCGTGAATCCAACTGCGCGTATTTCTACCCCATTCTGAAGGACAACGTACTGTTATGCGATGCAACCCCCACAATATCCAGTCCTGCTTATCTTTCATGGACGTGGCCTCCAATGACGACAATTCTGCAGAGAGTGGCTTGACGCGTTCCGTCATGATGTAGATCGTTCCATCCGCCTCGACGGCGTCCATGAATTTAAGAATGTCAGGATGTCGCGTAACGCGCAACCTTCGGAGCGCATTCTGGGCGACAGGGAGTAAATTACGCCATTTCTGGCTGTTAAACTCGAAGACAGACACGGGGGTTCCATCGTCCTATGTCGTATTCAGCTTATCAGACAAAAAATGTCGAACAAAAAAAATCTTTACCCGCTTTGTTGCGTCGTACAATGTCCAGATGCTGAGAGCTGTCGAGAGGCGGGAGCTTTTTTCCAAGCGAAAAGGGTAGATTGAGACCAGACTTTTGTACTATAGAAGACACAGCGGCACTACCGAGTGTTCTGAGATAATCCATAATGAGGTGTTACTGACAAGAGCGTAATACCCACGTGGACGTCCCGCTCGCGCATCCGGAACACACTCCGGCCTTTGGCCACACCCCCCTTCCTCATTCCCGCCCTCGTCTACGGCACCGCCCGTTGCGAGTTTTGTCTTTCATTTAAGTTCTCTTCGTACAACCTCATGCCATACCTGTGACCGACTAGACACCTGTCAACAATCCCCGACTCTCGCATTACCTCTCCCTGTTCCTAAAATGTCCCTCAATGGGACCAACCTCGCGGCTTCCACCTCTTACCCCTCCCCCGTTCTTGACGTTCTTGATCCTAGTTTAAATGGCTTTGACGAGCCACCAATCGAGCTACTAGAAGCAGAACTGCCAGTCGTAGATGACGGTCAAGTTCCACTGAGCGAACTCGTCTCGCGTGTGGTGCAAGCATGTTATGCGGAGATGACAGAGATGGCAGAGACGTGAGTGCTACAGTTTTTTGTTGTCTTGGATCGTCAAAACTCCCCGCGTCTCTGGTGGCTCCTTGTATGCGGCTGACTGTGTTTTTATTTTCTTCAGCCTCCCGAGCATGTCTGACAGCGCCCGAAAACGCAAGTTGGCTGACTTCGTTGTTGCATGGAAGAAACAGGTGGTAAAGCTTTACGCCGTCACGAAGTGGTCGCGGGACGCAGACATAGTCCAGAAATGCATGGTGTGCAGACCTCCCACCTCAGTTCGTGGCGGCACCTCTAGCTTACTTCCAACAAGAATATTACCGCTTTTCTAATGAACCAGAATCGCCAGTTTGACGAAGTAATTCACGGACTGACATACGCAAGAGACAGCCTGGACGGCGCAAGGTACGACGCTCTATCGTCCTAAGCAAAGCACGCTCCTATATGCGCGCTCGTTGATAACAGACTACGAAATCATGACCTTCTTACGTCGTTAGACGTCCTCACCACAGGGTCCTACCGGCGTCTCCCCACTATCATCAAGGTGTGGACATTTACTCAGGCAACTCTCCGGGTGTTGAAGATGACTACAGAAATCCATAATACCACCACCTCGCCTCGCTGACGCCCAAGTCTCGAAAGTCCTAACCGACCTTGAAACGCTCACACGGTTTCGACTGCGGATGACGGAGATAGTCCCCATCGAAATGTCTAACTATCGTATCCGCATGTAGCTTCCCCTCAACCCCCTCGCAGCACTTACTGACACCTCGTGAGACAGTCGATGGGCGCGCCTGGTTCACCGTTCCTAACCTTTTCGAGGCATCTATCTGCCTACGAGGCGGCAATCAAGACGATGGGTGGTTTTTTGTTCACGTCGAGTTCTTATTCACAGTGGGCGGGGATCGGACGGGCATGCAAGGTCCGCGCCACCTCACTCCTTCTACTTCATATTCTCAATTCATGCCACACAGAATTCCCCCGCAAGCCCACAGGCGTCCTCAAGGACCACCTCACAATCGAAGCGGATAACCGTCTGGGCTACTACCTCCCAATGCCTGAGCCCGAACAACCTCCAGACCCAAATCTTCCGGCTCCTACAGAACGGCCAAGGCTCCCAGAAGACGTTGCTGATGCACCATTGGTGCGAATTTACAATTTTCTTCGTAAGCGCTACGCTTGGTCACTTTCGTAGTCTGAGAAACTGAAGAAGGTCGCAGAAATGATGTCAATGTCATACCAGTTGGAGATACTTTGGTACCAGGTATGTTCTTTAGCCCTCACGATTTCCCCACTACACCAATCATCCCTTGCGACCAGGCGGAACGTCTTCGTTCACTTGGTTGGGGCGATTTCCTGAAGGTTGAGATGTCGCGGGATCGTAAGGCGTTGAGCATCTCTTACTGGATGTAAGCTTCCTTCTGGCCCTGTTCCCGATTTTTTTCTCCTATGTTATGTAGTCGCCAGCCTCCTCCCCGTCCGCCCCCTCCCGCCGCACGCTTTCAGCTACCCCTCCTGGGCGGGACCCTCAAGATCGAGTTGCGGACTACAACTGATCCAATCCGCGGGCCCCGCGCCCGCGTCCTTGCTGAGCTTCAGGACCGTGCCAAGCTTAACGGGCGAAGACCATCAGACACGGTGGAGGGCACAAGGTGGAGCGTCGTCTGGGAACCTGCACCACAGGCACTAGGCATCGCGCTCACAGGGAATGGTGCTATTCTTGCGCCCGAGCAACTCTTTGTGGTACGTATTTCTCAATCTCATATTTTTAGCTTGTAACCGACAACGCCAACAGGACGCACAGGACCTTGATTTCGAACGCTTGATTCGGACAGTGATCGACACGCATACGCGTGCCATCTTCCGCGAATTTGCGCTGCGGTTACAGGGAAATCCGGTATTTTCTCTGCCAGGTGCGGTCAAGGTTGTTGAAGAAGGTACGCATACTTCTCTCTATCTATTACGTGATGTACATACTGAGAATTTCCTTGACAAAAAGTAGCAGGTCTACAAGCCTTACACGTACACCTATGTGCCGATGAGATTGTCGTCGTCACTATCGAGCCTCGTACCGGCAAGATCAGCCTCCGGGACACGGGTGACCTTGGCGCGGCAGGGCGTGGCCCGCGTTTCCTAGCCATCTCAGAGAAATTGAACGAAAACCCAACTGTATTGTTGTTAGAAGCACTCACAAGGCTACGCATCAAGGTGCGTGACCCTATGCTCCCTGTCACCGACGATAATCAATGTGCCCCTAGACAATTGTCGAGCTGGCAGAGCAGAAAGCTAACTATCTGGGTCTGCAGACGTTCAGGCAGCGCAATTTCTCACGCGAAGGTGAGCGCCGTAGTGGCTTCCTGCTACGACACTTTTGCTCATTCCCGACCTTGCGCCGTTTACCACAGAATTTATCAAATTTGGCGTCACTGTGCGCGGACTACTCTACATCCAACTCACCCCTTTCCCCACGCACTACCTTGTCCTTGTTGTCACTGATACCGACTTCCGTTACGTGCTCATCAGCGTCAAGATCGTCCCAGATAGCATGTACCAAAGTCTCGTTATGGAGGACATTGGGTGGCTTGATGTGGAAAGGATATGTGGACGTGGCCGGGAGGCGAGGGCGCTGAAAATTGCTCGAGAATCAGGTTTTGGCCCTTCTGCCGAGTCATCAAGGTGCGCAGTCAAGTACGGGCATAATGCGAATGTGGCTGACGAAAAGCCCAGGTTTAGACTAGAGACCCAGGTCTTGCACGAACTCTACACTTATTGCTGGTATAATTCCGCCTCATTCAGCCTTGTTTGGGGCTGATCACTCGTTCGCAGCGCCCGCGTTGCACATACGAAGGTCGAGAAGCAACTCAAGAGGCTTAATATCCCCTACTCCCACGTATACCCCCCATTCCCCACAACCGCAGCGGTACCTGTCAACACCACCACTCCACCACTCCCCGCGGTGTTCGGTTCACTACACAGCACGCTCTCGCACGCCATCCCGGCCCTGCTCATCCAATCCTCTGACGTTCTACATGACTCAGCTGCGCGCGACGCAGCAATGCCAAACATCCGCGTCGTCCCACTCGCATGGTGGGCCCCTGGCGCAAATTCGAAGGGACCTAAGATCGTAACCTGCGTCAAGCTGCGGCACGTGCAGCAGCTCGTAGGCAGACGTATTGCGACGGCGTCCACATCGCGCGGGGTGCTACGGCCATCCAGACGCATCGTGTATGATGCGCACGAGGCGGTGGTGTGTTTTCTTTCGGACGAGGTGGATGGTTGCATGGGCGAGTTTAAGGAGGAATGGGAGAGCGTGTCTAAGATCGTAGTCATTGCGCGTGAGGGTACGTTCTCCTCATGCCGTCGTACTTGGTGCGGTGTGCTCACGTTACGTGCGAGTAGTGGTAAATATGGCTAAGGCGAAGCAGTGGGATGATGTGCGGCTGCTCTCGTTCGACCTGCAGACCGTTGAGTTCACTTACGCGTCGGTACGTGACGCCCTACTACCCCGCAGCTGCACCCTATCTCATTGTTGCCCACCGCAGGACTATACGCTCTCCATATCTTGTAAAGACCAGCTCCTCACGGGTGGCTCGTACTGCCTCCAATTTGGACGTCTCCCCGTTACAACGCACGATCGGCACGACGACCGACCAAACCCGCACGCCGAAGCCGAGTCCTTCCTGCACGCACTCCTGCGCCAGGGTCGGCTCGCAGACGCTCTGCCTGCCCTCGTATCCATCCTCCGCGACACCGTGCCCGTGCTTGAGGTACTCACGCGCATCCCCGCACGCGCGATACCGAAGGCCGCCGGGTGGTGGCGTGTGATGTTCAGCCCAGGCTCGGGCGCGAGTCTGAGCCGGGGCGGCGTCGCGCAGTACGCGCTCGACTTTCGCGTGCTCACGGGCTCCCGCGTCGCTCTGCTCGACGCCTCCCAGTCCGTCTTCAGGAACGTGGCGCAGCCTCAGCAGCAGGAGAAGCCACAGCTGGATGCGGTGGGATTCCGTCCGATACCGGGGCTAGCGCGCGCCATTACTGACGCTGTCGCCGCCGGTCGTGGGCGCGGTTCGGTCGCTGGCATTGACATCGGCATCGTGTGCGGCGCGGCGGACGTCGTTATTGTTGGCGAGGCGTTGTGGAGAAGCATCGCGCGCGAGCAGGGGATGGGTGGGGACGTCGTTGTCGTCAAGATGGAAGAGGGTGCCTGAGGCCTGATAGTCGTCGTCGCAGCATCGAATGTCCTCATCGAGAGTAATTTATCATCTGCAATTACCGACTGTACTATAGTCGAGAAGCGTGTTGGCCAGGATATAATACATCGGCGCGGGCATGCATCGGACTTGTTAACTACTTTTGCTCAGCCTGCTGGAGTTCATCGATAGGGACACGGACAAGGCGTTCCCCCGGAGGCAGGGACGATGGATCGGCATCAGTCTCCTCCATTCCCGCTCCCTCCGCATATGTAGCCAATCCCCCTCGCGCCGCCACTACAGCGAAATCTTGTCATCAGGAACTCACGACAAACAAGGGAAAAAAGGAACATACGAAATAGATTCAAGATGCGGAACATCTGTGGCCACTGTGCGAGCACTTCGCCAAGCACTGCAATCAGTGCCAGATCGATGCGGCACGTCCGTACCCAACCATCAGCAACGAGGAACGGTGAAATCATCTGGGGGGAAAGCCGCGCACCGGCACCCGCGTCGGCCATCGCCTCGCAGTCGTCTCCGAGGCCCTCGAGCCGCTGGAGGAAGAGCGCACTGGCGCGCTGCAGCGCATCGACGGCCTCGGCCTCCTTTTTCTTCTGGTTCAGCCCAGCTAGGTTCTCGGCGCTGGGGGGGTGCTGCGCGCCTGGTGCGATGGAAGAGCGGATAGACACAGTGGAGGGGCGCATGTCGCGATCTTGCGAGTGTGGGTAAAACTGGCGGGGACCGCGTGCGCTCGCTTCGGCTGGTGTGCCTGGAAGTTCGGTACCGCTCACCACCGCCCACTTAACGTAAGTCACAGCAAATCTCGGCGCCCGCTTTGGACGGGGTGTAGGTAGGTTGTCTTGCCTTTGTGGACCACAAGGCGCAGTGGTTCTTCTACCCAGATGGGCAGCGGCTTTGAGCCTCTTCTCGGCCATAATTATATCCAGCCCGCAGTTCCACCCCTTCGTTGGCTTCCGTTCCGTTCTAAGAACATCATAAGAACATCATCACCCGCCCGCGGCCCCTTCCCGCGCCCTGGTCACTGGTTGCTAGCTTACAATCTTCGTAAACGATCTTCCTTTACCGTACGTAGTCTACTGAATAGTCACCGGCCGCCCTCCATACATAGGCCGCTCCAATTAAAAACCGAACAATCCACCATCCCTTGCTCGTCAGACCACCATCCACACTGCACCTCCACACTGAATGCCCTCTGTGGCAGCCACAAGACAATATCCGTCACATCCAACCGCCATTATTAAATACACGGTTAATGGCTCATCTTTGCGTCCCATCCTGAACGTCGATTATACGGTGATTCATACCCCCCAGTCTCCTCGCCGTCAACCCCTACTTCAAGTCTGGCCCCTTCTCACCTCATTGCCAGCACATCAACGTGCACTTATTTCTGGGTCCTTCAAGTTTATTTACTACGGCAGCGAAGCCATGCGCACGCCAACGCAAATACGACGCCATTGCGTGACTGCCTTGTCCGGGAGACACCGTGACGGATCATCGCAAATCCCAGTCCTACAGGGCACCTCCACAACCACCAGCACTACCCCCCGCCATGCCCTGCCCCGAAAAATCGCGCAAGGCGTCTTCTTCGTCGATCCGACGAGTGGGGACAGGGACGCCGCGCTGTCAACCCGAACACTTATCGATCTCGAGATCACGCACGCCGTCGTGGCGCGCGGGTCCGACCTACGCCTCTCGAGCGGGATGAAGGCGCTCTTCGTAGGGTCCCACGACCCACTCTCTAGAGTCGTCGCGTGGATGCGTGCCGTAAGGCGGCTCGGCGCGTGCGTCATCGTCAGCGACGTCGCGGCTGCCGCTGGATACCTCGTCGTAGAACTCAGCCTCACGCCGCGCTCCGCCTGGCTGCGGATAGCCCGTGGAATACCACCCGCAGGCGACTTGGTGTTGGCGAAGCTGTGTGCGCTGGCACTGACGCACAGCGAGAAGGATGAAGTGAACAGGTCAGATCGTCCATCTGATAGCGAATTGGCTGGGGGTCATGGTGGGTCTGAAAGGCGCGTTGCGCCGCGCTCGTGCCGGAGCCTGCGTGGTGGAACGCGGGGAGAGTCCGGCCTTAAGCATGTGCTTATATCTAGTCTGTAATATACTGTAATTATGGAGTAAGTAATTGTAACGTTGGATCATGGCATAGATATGCGGACGTCAAGCACCTCGACGAGAGGTCACAATCACATGATTAATGTCCTGGAGGCTGTGGCATCCGTCATGTATCCTTTTTGGGCATTTGTCACTAGTCAGTCGGAGATCAGTCGTCTGTCTAGATGCGCTGTTCGTTGCCATTCGACCGACTCATCTTCTGATCTCGTACATAAGCTTTGTAGCGCAGCCCTTGCGGCTCGTCTTAAGGTACAGTATTCCAAATTTAACATGTAGTCTCTACGACCCTGGCCTTCCCTTGCCCCCGACCCTGTGTAGCCCTGCCTCTTCATGGCATCCGGAGCCTTGCCTCCGGCAGCAGGATACAATCTTGGCGTGGTTCTGGGTTGTCAGGACCGAGCGAGCACCGGTTTAAAGCTGGTGGTTTCCCGGTCGGTGTATATTGCCTTACTGGATGGCATTCACTACTTCCTTATAGGGTCCGCTCTCTGTGCGTGTGCTCTTGACTCTCCGGTGAGCAACCTGGGCGTCCTATGGGCGGTTTATCTTACCCTTGCAACGTGGCCTATCCACGTTCTGGTGGCGTAGGTGCTAATTGTGCCATGACAGCGCTAGCAGTCAACGGCACAGATGAAATACTGTCCCACCTCACCTTGTGAACTCGACACTTTTGTTGGCTAAGTTATCTATAAGACCGCAATCGCAGGTGCGGCGCTATGAGCCCTCGTCACCATTTCATCTCCTGGCATACCGGAGGGTGACATCGTGCGTGAAACGAACGAGATAGAGCACAGCCAATCACCCCCATCAGGCTGTCGTAACCAAATAAGGACAACGGGGCGATCTTGAAGGAATGTACCCGTGTATCTATTCCTGGAAATCTATAGAGAAATGCCTCCTTTACCCCGGTGGCGTGTCAGGCACACAACTCGAGCGCTGACACCAGAAGTCGCCCGTGGGACCCTCCGACATGATGCGATCGTGCATTGGCGCTGGTCTGTCCATCATGTGCCGGCAGTGCTTTGAATTGACGTACGGTCGACGAGCCCTATATAGAGTCTTTGGGGAGGTATTGCCACTTTTCTTCAACATCAACGACTCCCAGGATGGTGAACTGGCATGATTCCGTTCTCGTGTTGCGAGACTATCGTACGCTTTCTGGTCCATCGCGCTCGTTCGACCCGCCCTGACAGCTGCCCTCTAGTCGCACTTATCAAGCTGAATCATTCCCTCGCCGGTATCTACATGTGCGCCCACTTTTTAAGCAGAAGAATCCACCCTAATCTCGATCCGCATCTTTAGCTGGGAGACTGTTTTCACGATGGGCTTTGAACTGGACGTCTTACGAGGTAAACGGCCCTACAAATGGACGATCTGGGTGAGTCGTCCGCCTTTGTTCCTCAATTCCCACCCCCTGAATGGACGACAGCCATACCTTGGAACACGCTATTTTGGTCTGGCCGCGTTTATAGTATTCTTCGTCGACACGGACGGTGGAAAAGTACCCTGCCAGGTGAGCTCGCATATTTTCTGGGCAAGGGGGTGCACTCATATCCTGTTAAGCCATTGATAGTTGCGAATTATGTGAGAGCTCAGCATCGTAGTGCCTCCTTACTCCCTATTGATGCGACGTTTCACCGACGCAGGCATTGCCGTATGTCAGTTGGGCATTCGCCTCTCTTATCATCGTAATCCGCGTGCAAGTCCTTTTCCAGCACCACACGGCAACTCAGGACACTGAATGTACCCCTCTTCAGCATTGCGATATGGAATCGCCATATTATCATGTCGTTAATTGCGATCGCAACATTGTTGGCTGGTCTCGCGCTCAATATACGAAGTACGTTTCGTATTCCCACTCTCTGCATCACATAGTCTCATGTCCTCGTGTTCTTATACTCAAAGATCTAACGATGGTGAGGGAAGTGTCCCGCTGCAAGAGTGACTAACTCAACCCGAGTGTTTGCAAGGTGGACGCATCTTACGACCCGATTTTGCAAACATGCATCACGCTGAAGACCCACAGAGGGTTGACCAACTCTATCGCTGTGCTGGTCGTGGATATTGTACTTCTGGCAGCCATGTTGATCGGACTCCTGAGACACGCGCATAGAAGTTCGACCGGCATATGGTACCTACTTTATCAACAGGTGACTCCCGACCCTCCTGTTACCCTCTCTTCAGATGCTGAACATCTTCGCAGTGCATCATCTGGATAGTCTTGGCGGGGATTGCAGAGATACCACCAGTGGTCTGTCGTTGCTTTGATCCTTTAATTTATTGCATTCTCATCAGCGCTCCCAGGTATTCCTAATTCTCGATCTGAATGGTGCGTATTTCCGCGAATGGCATAGAATCGGCTGCTCATGGCCAGTAAATAGATCCCTGGAATGAAGTATGGCCCTCTGCTTCTCGTTCTATTTTCTGAAGCTGACTACCGTCCTTACAGATGTTTACTGGAGTAGCAAGTAAGCAATGGAAAGTATCACTACCGACAGAACACGTTGACTAAATGCTTTCTCGCGTCTAACCCACAGTTACCATCCTGTCCGTCCTCTTTTCTCACCTCACGTACCTTACTTACCTTATTCGCTGCAGGTCCATCGGTGCAGCTCGCATGTACCGTGCTTTGTCCAAGCGTGGATCTCTCACTGAATACTCGTACGCTCAGTGCATCCAGGCTACTTTTTCCACCTCCTTACCTTCTTTCCTTTGTTTTTAGGTCGCAACCGCCCCGGAACTCATCAGGACTGCCGTTTTCGACCTTCCAGTCTAGAGACCCCTACAACGTCCGCAGTCCGATGGACTTCGCGCCGGCTGGCACGATGTCGCGGTCAGAAGGGACGACGACCGAGGCGCCTGTTTTTGTCCCAGCAGACGAGATACAGGTCGAATTCGTTCCCGGAGCTTCGGCCACTAGCCTCGCTGCGCCCCCCAAAACGCAATCAAAAGACACGGCCGCCTATCAGATGGTTCAGCTCCACTCGGGTTGATTGCCAGCTTGGAAGAACTCGCCCTTCTCTTTGTCCCTAGTCACGTGGAGTGACCCCAGACCCGGATCAAGCTTAGCTTGAGGGAACGTTCGGTCGGACTTGTGGCTTATTGTTTATCGACCCTGTTCCTGTCCCTTCCTTTGTTGTTTACCCGTGGAGTAACTTATTTTGTAGTTGTCAATTTGTACTAAGGTTTTTCTGTAATCTGATTCAATGGGTGCTTCAAGTCTGTAGCGAATTTAAAGGTGGTGACGACTGCGAGTAGGAGGCGGCTTCACCACCATCTCGTCATACCTGATAGGCCTCAGGTTCTGACCCAACCCCAACTTCTAATCTTGTCTATCCTACCTAGATCTCTCACGTGCAGCAGACTACTAATAACCCTTTGTCTCGTCTTAAGCGGGCTAATCCATCACAGTCGACCCCATCGCTGTCGGCCATTGTCCTTCGCCACCGCGCGTCCGAATGTTTGTCACTGACACCGCTCTAGCCGCGCTCATTGATGCCCACTTGGTTGGCCATGGGGTCTCCGATTACCACTCCGCAGGTCGTCGATTTGACGCCGAAGTCCGAAACGCGTCCGCTCAGTCAGAGTGGTAGAGCAACTTTCCACATTGTTTCGACCGTCGTCGTTGCCACACCCGACGTGAACACTAGGCCGCCACCACATCGTGTCAGCGTATAAATATGGGTCGCCCACTCCCAAGGCCAGGCCCCTCCGTCTCCCTTCTGTGCCCAGCCAGCTAAGTCATACTTCGCCCTACACACGCACTGTAACACGCATACAACACCTTTTACATACGTACTTTGGACTCCCCAATTACCCACTCATAGGAGCAACAAAACATGAGTTTTCCTGCTGAAGCGCCGTCTGTCCGCCCGCCCGGGATCAAACTGGGCGTCTTTGCGGGAGGCGGGCCCTTCCCGCGGCTCGCCGCGCCGGGAATCGTCGTCGGCAACCCCGCGCAACTGAGCTCGCGCGACCCGTCCTACATGCACATCGGCCTCACGCACGTGCTGATCCGCACCACGGTCAACCCCTTCACCCGTACTCCCACCGCGACTCCCGGTGCCGGGGTAGAGGGCATAGCGCCGCTGGTGTTCGGGGAGCAACAGTCGCTGCGCGAGGTGGTGGAGCTGCTGGTGCGGGTGCGCAGCGAACACCCGCACGGGCGGGTTCTGGTCGGCGAGCCGTTCGTCGCGACCGCGTACCTGATGGCGATCGAGGGGCGGGACCTGTATGGGACGTGGCGGCTCGTGACGGGGGAGGCGCTCGCGCGCGCCGTGTTCCGCCAGGTGCATGCCGTGCTCGGCCAGTTCGCGCGCGATGTCGAGGAAGAGGGAAAGCGGCTCGCATGCGAGGAAGAGCTTATAGAGCTGCGCCGTCAGAGGCTGCAGTTACAGCAGGCGGAGCAACGGGCGCCGCAGGAAGAAGAGCAGCAGCCACCGCGTAAGCGGGGGAAGAAGTAGAGTTGTTTGTGGGATTGGTGTGAAAAACCCCGGCATTGTCTGTGTCCCTACATGTATTCCTGTATTCGACAAATGACCATACATCCAAAGACAATTGTCCCTTGTGGGGCATCTGATCAAGCAGATCGTGGGTTGTAAGTACTGTAGATGCAACTGGTGGTCAATTAATGTGGCCAGGAGCATGGCTAGACGCTGTGAGGACACAATCGCAAATGCGTCGGAAGTAAACAGTGGCGAGAAGCAGCGGAGGCTGCATTCAGACCCAGAGTTCCGTACGCAGCGGGTCGATTGAGTTTTGACCGTGGGCCCATGGGATTAAACAGGCGTTTCAAAAACTTTCGAAGGCATTTCAGACACACCTTGTGTAATCTAGGCTGCGTCTTCCAACCGGTGGCCTGACATGCTTCTTGCTCATGTTGTCGGAGGGGAGAGAGAGAATGCTATTTCGTCGATCGATTTTGATATCTATCCAAGGATTATGCAGGCCCAAACCGACCAAGAAATCGACTATAGTCCATGGGATCGTTTCGATCACGGTGAGGCCACTGCCCGCGTCGTGTTTCACCGATCAGTTGTCTGTGCCTGCCTGAAGAGGTCAATAGATATATATAACCCTGTGCCCAAATGGGTTGAGCATTTTCACGCTCGTATTTTGCGAAGTTCTATCGAAAAATTGTATTACTGGTACGGTGATAAGGGATTACTTGAAGCCTGCCCCATTTCAAGCCTGTCTGTCGAATGGGTCAGTAACAGTTAACATTAAAGGGCGCACTATCCTCGATCCGAAGTTCAAGTTGGTGGGCTGAATGAACCAAGGGCTGAACACACGTTACGACTTTTGCGCACGACAAGAATGGAAACACTTTGGGAAGGGGCCACGAAGGGGCTGCCCGTCTGACTGTCAGTGTATACAAGCATGCAGGCCCAGGTTGGATACAGAAGCAAAAATATGTGCGAGAGCCGAGCGAGTTGCCTGTTGAGCTCAGATTCAGTCCTCAGCCCCCTTGGCGATGATGCTTACTCAAGCCTGTAAGCGAAGGTGCTAGCGCGCGGGAAGCAGCCCAAAGCATCCATTCACGGACCCCACACTGTCATTTGCCTCGCAGGGTAGGGCGAATAGCTGCGGCTGGGGAGATGGGGAAGTGGTCACTGGTCACTGGCACAGCGCCACGAACCAGTGTTGTACAAGTCAAGCAAACTCCGGGTCACGGTGGTCGCGTTGAGTCATTGACCAGTCAATGGTCATAATGAGGGTCAGACTGTTTTTGGAAATTTGGAAATCCGGTACCCGGCAGACTCGGGCAGCGGCTTGCGCTGCATTAAAACATCATGTATAACTCGTGTCCATGGGTATATAGTCAATGAAATGCTTGGTCTCTCCTTCGTTCTGTCCTTGTTCTACTATGGCTACTACTACTAGTAGGCACCTGCCCAAGCACTGGTCTTGGGAGAATTTTTCTACGGACAACCACGGCAGTTCTGGTACCACATCAAAAAGTAAGTGGTATTATGTGTATACGAGTCAACCGAATGTCATGGTTGACACTCATTTTTTTCGAAGGACTTGTAGTCATCTTGAGCCGCTTGCAATTGCAGCCAACATTACTCAGGAATCGGACACACGGCTCTATCATGTCCTGACAACTCTTGCAAACCTCCACCGCATCTATTCGAATCTCAGCCTCACCGAAGACCTAGATGTATGTGATGAGGTCCTTGCTAGCCTCGAGAAGCGCTGGGCAGCTGCCGACCAAGACCCATTTATTGCTGCTGTTATCCTCCATCCCTTCCTCCGCAGGGACTTTCTGGCCCACCGACACATTGCTTTAACACCAATTGGGTTATGTAATATGCTCAAGCGTCTATACTCTCGTGTTTTCCGAATGGATGTGGACGCAGATTTCCATGCCGCGTTTATGGACTACCTCAACAGGCGTGAAGAGTTCTCTCCGGAAAAAATGGCCCTTGTGGACTGGACTAACCTAGCCAAAAATAGAGTAGGTCATCGCAACCTCAAACTCATGTGCTGCGATAAATTGACTCGGTCAAACAGGATCAGGAGGTGAACCCGGTTGAAATATGGGAAGGAATCGATACTCATGAAGAAACTGGTCGCAACCGTCTCACAAAACTCGCAATACACATTCTCAGTATCGTTGCCAACTCAGCTGGCTGCGAACGTGCATTTAGCCACATGGGACTTGTTCACACAGCTGTTCGTAGCAAACTCGGGGTTGAGAAGGTTTGCAAGACGACAATGGTGGGGATGGATATCAAGCGTTCTCATCTCGAAGCTGGGTTGCTTCACACGCGAGGTAAACGAAACTTCACCTCCAAAGTCGAGGTACAAGAACTCGACTGCGTGCGCTTGACGGCGATGGCAGCCGATCACCTCAACATTGATCAGGACGACTCGGATGAACTCACAGACTTTAACCAGCTATCCAAGCGTCTTATTGCAGGTGCAGCTTCCGCAAATTTCGATAAGGACATCGGTGACAGCGATGACGACCTTAACGAGCACCCTCCAGCTGTCACTGCTAACGCGCAAGCTCCGAGTGGACCCTTGACGATTACTGTCCCACCTTTAAACTCGGCATCTCTATCACCTCAAGCTTCTCAACTGAAGAGAACCTGTATCCCCCTCGGAATCCTCTTCGACTACCCGACTGACACAGACCCGCCTTCGGATGGAATGAATACTCTGGAGAGGGGGTATCGAGAACTTGGCAAAAGAGATGGAAGTTTGCGAGATCTTAAACTCGAGTGAGGAGGCTGCCGATGGAATCCAGTCTGAGATTCCAGCTACACTTGGTGTTATATGACATTTATTGGCATGTTCTGCAGCTGCGCGAGCTGTGCGCGACTTAGTACGAGCCTTGGATAATCTTTGACACCGCACGAGTTACCAAATACAGGTTTTTCTCACGGATCCTTGACCAGCCATGACTCGGTCAACAAAGTCACGCCACCTGACCATGGGTCATGGTCTGACCGCGTCAGACCATGGTCATGACAACACTGCTGGCACGAACTGGTCCCAGGGCCTTATGTAAGCCAGTGAAGCCGCCAGGTCTATGTGTGACATGTTGGCAGATCGGTCTTCTTGGTATCACCGCCCTTTGTACGACTTGTGACGCGGCGACGATGGAGTTGGCAAAGACTGCACTCTCAACGATGGCACCATCCGGTTCAAGCCCAAATTTTCCGCAATCTGTATGTGTGGCCTTTTCTCTCTCGAATCGGAAGTACTAGTACAGACCAGGGCGCTCACCGCACCGCAACGCTCTGACAGGTCCCTATCATGTCACCGCCGTTGGCGGAACTACGGACCTTGCTACGGACTACGATCCGGAGCTCGGGGCGAGTATTTCTGGCGGCTACTCGGACTACTTTTGAGATCCCTGACTGCCAGCTACAGGCTGTACCTGCCTACTTCTAGATCCTTGGCAACAAGTACAAGGGCCTTTACAAGTGCATTTGCTTCCGTGACCGATCTATAGTAACCTATTCGTACTTTGTACTTGGTATAGCGTTTCTGGCCGCGGCATCCCCGACATCTCTGCTCAGGCCTTTGGGTTCCAGATCTTCGTCGGCGGAAAAGAGAAAGAGGTTTACGGCACAAGCGGCTCGACGCATCTATGTGTCTCCTGGGTCGTTCGTCCTCGAGCACCTGATGTTTTACAGGTTGTAGCGGGGATAATACTCAACGACTTTCAATTTTCGGACAACCGGTACACGCTCTGCTTCCTCAACCCCTGGCTGTACGGACCCGCTGCCCGACTTCTCGACGACATCCAAAATCGCACGAATCCGGGCTGCAACATCGATGGATTCTGTCGCCGGATGGGATCCTGTGAGTTCTGCCAGACCTTTTCGCTTTCGACGTTTAGATGACCGTGTGTTCACGTAGGTCACGGGTCTCGGAGCGCTAGTTGGCGTTGTTTATTCCGGGCTCGTCGAGTCAGGGCCTGCCTCCTTAGAGATAACGCTGAAAAAGGAAGAAGGGGGCAGTCTGGACTCAGCCCGATGCCAGAGTGACTGTAGGTACTTCTGTGCAGTTTTTTGCAAGCCATTTTCACGCGCGCCGACGTCAAGCACGACCATGCCCGGCGGATGAGTTTTACAAGGCGATCCAGAGACACACGTTCGACTTACCAGCAGATAAAATGTTGGAGATTTACATCTGCCTGTGGTTCTGACACTCTCGAGCTCAGGAAAGTCTTCCGTGTACCGGCGCCCGGGCTACCTCGCCTCAACTCAAAATCCCGGCGTGCCCGGAGAACCTGAAAATTCTTTCTAAGCCCGACGGGCCGCGGAAGAGGGACGAACCTTACAGTACTGTACAGTGTAACGGCCAAAATGTTGGGTTCCCACTCCACCAATACTTCCCACTCTTGACGCCTTCGTCCTCAGTTCGGATCGCCATCGCTTCCAGACGCAAAGCAAAGGGATTTGGGTTCAATCGCATCAATGATAGTCTTCCTCATGACTTGAAGACTAGGCGGCCTCGACAGTGCCACGCATTTATCACGGATACGGATTACCACGCCAAATCTTTGCGAGAGCAGAATCTGACACAAATCCCAAATGGAACCCATGTCTACTCTGCAGTTGTTGACGTCGACCAGTTAGATTCGATGGGACTGGTAACAGAAAACACGTGAACGCATTGGAGAGAGCGAACGTAAGTATATAATGGTTCTATGTGATTTGTATTTGTCGAAAATGCAGGAATCTCCATCCGAAGATTCGGGGATGGATACGAGGGACGATTGCAAGGGGCTCGTAAAAGTTTTGACCGGTATGACTTGATTCTTTGACTTGGCGGTGACTCAGAGCAATTGCGTTTACATGTCAGGCTTGCATGAACGCATTCGTGTGTCGCCGTCACTGTAATGATGGTAAGATTGTATTCCTTTAGACGATAAATATCGCTACGTTATGAAGCTACATGGAGTTTCGACCTCACCACGAGACGATGTCCCCTTTGGGTGACTTCCCATAAGCCTACCTACATCCTATCCTAAACCCGGTGCTCCTGAAATCGGGCAATTAAATTATAATTTTCACTCCGACATGAGGACAAGGATCCTAGACGACTGGTGTTTACTGTACCATATCGGCCCAACCCAGGTGCGTCCCGTGCGCACCCAGTCCTGCCCTCGTGAAGGCTCACAAGGGCCTTGCAGAGTATGTGGCGCGGCCCGCTGAATCCAGGGGTCATGGCCATGGCGGATCTACTTCCCATCTCGGCAGTGTGGGGTTGATCAGCACCTCAACAAACAACACTGTGCGTTCCGCTATTTATAGGTTGCCATTTATAGTCGTCGGGGTAGTCGCAAATCGGGGTTGCTTTGACGGTAAAGTGATGGGCAGTGCTGCACGCGCAGCCTGACTGACTGACGTATGGGGGAACAGGGCCACATCCTAGCTCACTTGTTGGGTGATGGTGTGACGCTAATGCGTCCGGCACAAGCCCCGCGGGGAAGCCTACAAATGGGGAGCACCTTAACTCGCGCTCCGCCCAGGAGCATATCATGTTCATCACGCCCCCCCCAGAACGACGTCAACTTTATAACCTATCTTAGATAACATATCCGGGGACCACTCTAATGCAACATGGGTCATACTACTCGGCCCTTCGAGTTCCAAGTCCTTTTCCCACGCGTAAATGCACCATATAAGTTCTCACATCATTCCAGTTTGAATCTAGGACAACCTCACAAACTCATGATATCATCTCTCTCCCTGCAATCATGCGCTACCATTGTATCCCCGTACTCTGTGTCCTTACCGCTGTTCCTCTCGGCAATATTGCGAAGCCCCTCTCACCACTGGCACGTTGGGGTCCCATGCATATCAAGCACTCCTGGAGCGCCGTCCCGGATGATTGGGTGAGCCTGGGCCACCCGCCTCCTGGCACCACAATCGACCTTTACATTGCGCTCAAATCCCACCGTGAGAATGCCTTGAGAGACACACTCTACCAGGTCAGCGAGCCTTCGCATCCAAGGCACGTCCACCACCACTCCTCCGCACACTGGCGTCCTCACAAATGCCACTGCCCCAGCGCAGATATGGCGCGCACCTGACCAATGAGCAGCTCGCTGAACTCATCGCCCCGCATCCGGAGACGCTCGAGCTCGTGAATTCCTGGCTTGTGCACCAAGGCATACCCCCCTCATCCATCTCCATGACACACGGCGGTGACACACTGACACTCAAAGACGTACCCATCACCCAAGCCAACGCCCTCCTCAACGCGACATACCAGCTGTACAGGCACGTCGAGCACGGTGGGACCATTGTCCGCACTGTCGGCTATGCGCTTCCTGTCGGTCTCCATAGGCATGTGGTGACTGTGGCACCGACGACGTCTTTTTTCTCCCCCCCGCCGCGCACGCAATGGCATGCCCCGCTGAATGGCTCTGACGGGGAAGCAGCGAGGGTGGTGAGGGCTGCATCGGGAGAACTCGCGATGAAGCTGTCGAACCGCGCTAAAGTCAGTTCCCTCGAACCATCGTTCCTGCGCTGGCTCTACGGCACGGCAACCTATAAACCCGCTGCGATAGACAGGAATTCGCTCGGGATCGCCGGATTTTAAAACGATTACCCGAGTCCGACGGACCTGAAAGCGTTCATGCGCAAATACCGCTCCGATGGGAAGAAGGCAACCTTCACCGTCATGCGGGTCAACAATGGCGGATACGACCCGAAGCGACCCGCCGTCGAGGCGAACCTGGACCTCCAGTACGCTATGGCTATGGCGTACCCGACCCCACACATCTTCTACAGCACCGGCCAAGGACGATCGAACACAGACGACTGGTTCATCTCCTTTCTCGGCTACTTCCTCAGGCAGCAGAACGGACCTAAGACGATCAGCACGTCGTACTGCGTCAATGAGAAGTCCTCCTCGTTAGAATATTCAATCTATGTGTGCGACCTGTTCGGGAGGCTCGGTCTGCTTGGCGTCAGCGTCCTTTATGCGACTTGCGACGACGGAGTTGGCAAAGACTGCACTCTTAGCGATGGCACCGTCCGGTTCAAGCCCAAATTTCCCGCAACCTGTGCGTGTGGTTTTTCTCGGGTCGGAAGTAGTACACACCAGGACGCTCACCGCATCGCAACGCTTTGGTAGGTCCCTATGTCACCGCCGTTGGCGGAACGACGGACTACAATCCGGAGGTCGGGGCGGTAATCTCTGGTGGCGGCTTCTCGGACTACTTCAAGATCCCGGACTACCAGCGGCAGGCCGTGCCCGGCTTCTTCCATATCCTCGGGGACAAGTATAATGGCCTTTACAAGTGCGTTCGCTTCTGGTCTGATTTACAGCAACCGACTTATACCTTGTGTTTGGTACAACTAGCGCTACTGGCCGTGGCATCCCTGATATCTCCGCCCAGGCCATGGGATTCAATATCTTCGTTGGTGGCAAAAAGCAAATGGTTCACGGCACAAGCGGCTCGGCGCCTGTATGTATCTCCTCGGTTGTCCGTCCTCGACCGCCCGACTGATCGCCATTTTTTACAGGTTGTAGCGGGCATAATCGCGCTAATTAACGACTACCGAATTTCGAATAATCGGCCCGTGCTCGGCTTCCTCAACCCCTGGCTGTACGGACCCGCCGCCAGATCTCTCTTCGACGTCACAAGTGGCACGAATCCGGGCTGCAACACAGATGGATTCTCCGCCGTCCCCGGATGGGATCCTGTGAGTTCCACCAGACGTTTTCACTTTCGACGTTTGGATGACCCTGTGCTCACGTAGGTCACGGGTCTCGGAACGCTAGTTGGCGTTTTTCCGGGCTTGTCAGGTCCGGGCTCGTCGAGCGGGGGCCCGCCTCTTTAGGCTTAACGCTGAAAAGGAGGAAGGGTGGGACGTTGCATTGAAATCGAGCAGTCTGGACCGATATGCAGGCTCAAACCGACTATTGTTAATGGACGTGGGATCGTTTCGATCAGGACGAGGCCTTTGCCTTCATCGTGCAACTCGTGTTTCAGTTGTCTGTGCCTGCTTGAAGAGGTCAATAGATAGCCTTGTAACCCTGCACAATTGGGTTGAGCGCTTGGTTGAGCGTTTCCACGCGTATTTTGCGAGTCGAAAGTTCTTTCGAGTAATTCCTTGTCGAGTTCTATTACTAGTACGACATTACTTTGAACAGCCTGCCTCTTACAGTATCAAGATTTTCTGTCCAATGGGTCAGTAATAATCCACATTCTCATGTTTCAAAGGGCGCACATACTATCCTCGATCCGAAGTTAAAATTGGTAGGCTCGCCACGATATTTGCGCACGACATGAATCATTGTAAACTCGTGCGCTGGCAATGGCGATAGTGATGGGCAAAGTCTGCACCGAGCAAGTCGGAGGTGGAGGTACCTGTAAACATTTTGGGGAGGGAGCAAGAAGGGGCCGCCCGTCTGACTGTCAGCGCGCCAAGATTCAAACACAAGCGCGCAGGGTGGGTATACCGAAGGCAAAAATATGCACGAGAGCTGAGCTCAGAGATGCAGCAGCGTTCCTTTGGCCTAAGTTATGGCGGATCTACTTCCCATCTCGCCAGTGTGAGGTTTATTAGTGCCCAACAACTAGTACTGTGTGTGCGCTATTTATAAGTCATCGGGGTGGTCACAAATTGGGGTCGCTCTGACGGTAAAGCGACGGGAGCACCTCTTACCTTAACTCGCGCACCACCCAAGCATATCATGCCCATCATCTCCACCTTCATTTGGGATAGAACGCTCAGTTTTCGTCTCCATCTCCTTCGGATGGACGCCGTCAGACTTTGGGCTCTGAGGATTCGCTCAGGAAACTATGACCGAGGGCACATGCGCCCATGGCAACGACCAAGACGACGACGGCGACGTTGAGGAGGTCCGGAACTTCCAAACAGCCACGTCCCAGACACAAGGCCCCCGTTCAATGGTCCCGTGGGTGGTAACAAGAACCACGTGGCTTACCGTACGGTGATCGTCTACGGCATAGCGAGAAACCCATTGGGACGTGGCCGGTGGCAGACATGGTGAATATAGCGTACGGTGAGACCGAGTTCAAACCGAAGAGGACTTGTTTCCGTTTCCGGAGGCAACGCACCGCACCTCGGGACTACACCGGCTTTGGTCTCCATCTCCGAAAACCTGCACGTGCCCCACTTCTCTACACGCGCACGCGACGCTCCTCTTCAAGCTTCAAGCCCAGTGAGAATCCTGATGTACTGGATTGAATGGCGTTGAATGAAAGTGACTGGGATTGAAATGGCCGTGTGGAAAATGAATTGTGTTGGTTCCGTTGGAATAATATTGCATAGAGATTTGGATTATTCAATAATATTCAATGTGAATGAATAATCTTGATTTCGGCTGCATCCACAGATGCGTCGCTCGTTGTGCCGCCCTCGTTGTTGTGAAACATCGCACGCGTGAATATGTGAATGTCATATTCGATCTCTGTGAGCTGCAACACGTCTGAAACGAGCATCAAGTTGTCGGTCTCCTCTTCTCGTCCCGTGTATCTTTGGCTCCTCCTCCCGTCTCGACCCTGGGCTGCTATCTGCATTCTCCTGGCTGTGTCTGGCGACCTCCTTGCATTGCCCATCTCCACGTCTCGTTCTACGCTGTCCCGATGCCGATCTCGCGCGACCCACGAGCCTACAAATGTGGGTGTTCACTGTATTGCAAGATACTTCGCCCGGTCTTGAAGTCGATGTATTACGACCACGTGAAGTATCAGAGACTCGACGACCATAGTCGAGCATATTGTTCGTGTCGTGGCTTTCATTCTCATCGGATCTCTTACATATCAGAAGGCCAGAAGCTTCTACGTCGTTCTCCAGTGGGCTAATGGCTCTCATCAAGACCCTCAGCTCGCATTAGGGGGCTGAGTCACTCTCGCGTACTATAACAAATGGGAAGCACACTCGATTAGACTCGGATCGTGGTGCTCTGAGGGAGCAGCCTCGTCGTGAGCGCCGTCTGGGTTATTGTCGTTGAGGTTGTCTTTGTCGGCGTTACTATCTTCGGGGTTGCTATCGTCAGCATTGCGTCGGCGTCGTAGTTGCGTTGGTCGCTTCACCGTCGTTGCCATCATCCTCGTCGGGGTTGTCATCATCGTTGTCGGGGCCGTTGTCGTCGTTGTCGTCACCTCGTCGAGGATGTCGTCCCCGTTGTCGTTGCATTGCCCTCATCGCTGTGGTGTCGTGGTAGCAGCTGCCTTCGTCGCTTGAACTCGCTTCGTCGTGGGCTCTTCTCGTTGTTGCCATCGTCGCCTCACCGTGACCGTGGTCGTTGTCGTGGTCACCGCGTCGCGATTCGCACGGGCTGGCTTCATCTTGCGTTAGCAGGGTGCCTCAGTGGTGGTGGCTGCGTAGTGGTGGCGGTTGTGATCGGGGTCATACGCGGCGAGTCGTGGAGGTGGTAGATTGGTCGGAGAGAGGGTCATACGCGGCGTTGTGGAGGTAGTGAATTCGGGTCCGGCATGACAAGCACTGGAGGAGTACCCCGGCGGCGGCGGTACCGTCGAGACCGCACGTAAAGTGCCTCGGAGCGGTCACTGTCGGGATTGCGCACGACCGAGGCAGTCGTTGAAGGTAGTGAGAGTGTCCGCATCATTGCACGACAGCGGGGAGACGGCGAGCACGACGGTGCCAAATAAGGCTCCTGGCGTAGCTAGTCGGCTTCGGCGCCGCGTGCAGGTGTAGTTGTGTTGACGAGGGACGATACTGGCCTACAGTAACAAGACGGTGCGTTACTCCGATCGTGGGAAGAGTTTCCGTGGGAAACTTTTTCCCGTCTCCGTGTTGCCACCAGTCTCTGTCCTCACCCTGCTTTTTCCTGTCCTTCCCGTTGTTGCTCCACTCCAACTCCACTTGTCATTCAAGACAGAAAATTCAGATTCCTAGTGGCCTCATCATACTGACCCAAGGTAACCAGGATGCCGCCACCACTGACCTGCAAGCCCAGGGAGAAAAGATAAGACGATTTTTTATTTAATGTGGCTACAATATACTGACCGTGATTATAGGCCCTTCTACTATACAGCTGCTGTTAGACCCCACAACTGCAGCCGTCCGCCGATTGAGGCGACGTGGCCGTCGGCATCTTTCCTGGGCTGGATGAACACATAGACGGTGATAACTGATCCCGATCCCAAGGTCGCGCCCCGGTACTGCGCAGAGGGGGCCGGACGTGGCAATGCGTTGGTTCGCTTTGCGCAACCGCTCGACAACTGGAGCAAGGTCATCGACTCTTGGGGGTCCATGGCGGCGACGACAATGCAGAGTCATGTTGTCAAAATTGGTGGTATGTCTACAATTTCCTGAACCCACCCGCCCCTTGCACACCCCACTGATTTGCAGCTATTACCATTTTACGAGCTAGCGTGCACATGCCGCGCATGTTCTCAAGACTCCGCTGGTGTTGCTACCCCACGAAGCCCCCTCCCCCCGAAAAAGTGAGTATTGTTTGGTTCATGCTTACGATGTGCTGACATTGAGTACACGCCGGCATAGCTGTCCTAACACAACACGCACGTCGCCAGAGTCGTTTCCCTAGGTGGACTTCATGCCACGTCATTGCCACTACCGCAGCAAGAGGGCTGAAGTGAGCTCCAACCACGCAGGATGTAAGGCAAGTAACGACATGGGTAAGGTAGCTGCGAATACGATGGCAGCAAGGCAACTGCAGTGACCACTGGCACAACACCCGAGCGACAGTGAATGCGACGGCGACGGCGCGGCTACGGTGACGACGACGACGACGACGGCCGCCACGGTAACGAGTGACAACATTAGCAGCATCGATGACGATGGGGGGGGGGGGGGGATTCGTTTAGTTATCTGTAGATGTTTTTATTTGTCCTATGTACGACGCAATAAAATGATTTTTTCCTATATTTTGTGAACTGTGTGACGATTCTCTAAGTCGTCAAGATCTTCAGATCTTCTGAGCCGTCTAGTAGCCGGGCACACCCGGTTGGGCCGAATCAGACGAGAAAGGCGATTGTCGAGTCCACCTAGCTCTGCGACTCGCCACCAACATTGACACGACCCCCCACCTGTTGTCCCCTAATATTCCCCGCGTTTCCTTTCCATCTACTCTCTAGTTCTCCTAGGGCACGAAAGAACCGACTCACCACTCAATTGAAGACATTTACGTCCAGCAATCCGGGCAATACAACTGATGTCCCATATGCCATCTCGAGTGAGCACATGTCCCATTAGCCCTTCGTTTTTCCGAGCTAACACTGAGCACCACCATTTCCGAGGGGTAACATTACTCCATTCGCCAAGCCATACACAAAGAACTCTTCACCGCCCAAAATATGCGCATATACTCCGAAAATTCGGGCTTTCTGTAATGAGTACGTCTTTCTTTATTTATCGAGCAACTGACACTATATCACTCTTTATAGGAAGGCATCCTGGGTAGGTTGCTCGCGTCTAGGTCAACTCCATTGCAACTACCAATACGATGCACCCCCATTCAAGCTTGTGAAGGTAAGCCGTCTTACTTCACATCAGTCACTGATGACGCCCCCATAGGACTTGGCCCCGACACGATTCCACCAACACGGCCGACGACGCACCGACGACATGACGGACACAGCGACAAGCACCTCAACGCCTGGAGCAGGCGTCGACTGGCGGTGACTCGGAGGCGACCACTTCAAAGCCGGTTAACAAGAGAGCCCTGAAGACCAAGACAAAGAAAGCGGGCATTGTGCTCCCCAGAATGAGCACAACTACGAGGTACGTCTCGGTCGTCATTTCGACCGCTTGTCCTGACCCAATCCCTTACATGCTTAATTATATCTACAGATATACCGTGACACCCGACGCGAACACGAAACTCGGAAGAAGGCCGCTGGCTCGACGCCAGCTTCTCGAACCGTTTGGTAGTTTGGTGGTTTGGTAGTAGTGTACAATGAATTCCCTTGTTGTATTTTGCAATGAAATGAACGCAATTCGGTTAACTACAATATAATTCAATTGTGTGCATTTCTGTCTATCATTCAATAAGATTCAACACTATTCAATGGATGTCATTAAAATTCAACGGGCAAAACCAATCAAAGTACAATCGCATCCAATAAATATCATTATTATACAACACACAATTGAATCCAAATGGATATAGTCCAAAATTTCGGATTCGATTGAATTTATTCAATCAAATTCAATCGCATCCATTTTCATTAATCGGGATTCCCACTGGGCTTCAAGGACGGGGAACCGAAGGTGGCCACCTAAAAACGCTCGTGCGGCGACCGAAAAAAATGTCACGGGTATGGAGTCAGTGAGGGAGATGGTGAAAGAGATGCGGGGAGCCCAAACCACTAGATACAATACGAATGCATGCGAACGCGGTCACAATATCATTTTGGACCGCATCGATAACACGATATCCTCTTCGCTGAGATGTGGGATCAACTGGGAATGTCGTCCCATCTGAGTAACAACCACCTTACCTTACCCCATTGGCACTTGCCCCCCTCGGGCCTCGACCTCCAGGGCCCCAGTGTCTCCCAAAAACGCAACCCGCGGTCATCTCATTTCTACTGCTGCCCGTCGACCATGTCCTGTTCCCACACCATAAAAGCCTTCACACCGTTCCAGGGCAACCTCACCCTTAATCTCACCTCACAAACTCATGATATCGTCTCTGTGACTTCCTATAAGCATGCGCTACCGTTGTATCACTGTACTCTATGCCCTTGCCGCTGTTCCTCTCGGAAGCCTTGCGAAGCCCCTCTCACCACGTTGGGGTCCCATGCACACCTAGCACTCCTGGAATGCCGTCCCGGAGGATTGGCAGAGTCTGGGACAGCCACCTCCTGGCACTACAATCGACCCTTACATTGCGCTCAAGTCCCACCATGAGGACGACACACTTTACGAGGTCAGCGAGCCTACCCATCCAAGGCACGTCCACCACCACTCCTCCGCACACGCGTGTTCTCACGAGTGTCACTGCCCCGGTGCAGATATGGCACGCACCTGCCAGTGACCACGGAGCAGCTCGCTAAACTTATCGCTCTGCACCCAGAGACGCACGAGCTCGTGAATTCCTGGCTCGTGTACCAAGGCATACCCTCCTCACGGCGGCAACACACTGACGCTCAAAGACGTATCCATCACCCAAGCCAACGCTCTCCTCAACGCGACATACCAACTGTCGAGCACAATGGGACCATTGTTGAGGCGCGACCTTCGCACCGTCGGCTATGCGCTTCCTGCCGGGCTCCACAGACACGTGCTGACTGTGGCGCCGACGACTTCCTTTTTCTCCCCGCCCCCGCGCATGCAATGGCATGCACCGCGGAATGGCCCTGACGGGGAAGCAGTAGGGCCGGTGAGGGCGGCATCGGGAGAACCCGTGACGATGTTGTCGAGCCGCGAAGAAATTGATGCCATCAATCCGTCGTTCGGACGTGCCGTACAGCTAGCGCAGAAACGACTTGTTCCTGCGCTAGCTGTACGGCACGTCCACCCATTGACCCGCTTCGACGGACAGGAATACCGCAGCGATGCGGAGGGCGCGACGTTCACCGTCACACAGGTCAACAATGGGGGATACGACCCGGAAAAACCTGCCGAAGAGTCGAGCCTGGACGTCCAGTACGCCGAGGCTATGGCGTATCCGACCCCACACATCTTCTACAGCACTGGCTGAGGGGCGTCGAACACAGACGACTGGTTCCTCTCCTTTCTCGGCTACTTCCTCAGGGAGCCTCAAAAATATACCCAAGACGATACTGCATCGAGGAGAAAACCGCCTCGTTGGGATACTCAGTCTATGTGTGCAACCTGTTCGGGAAGCTCGGTCTGCTTGGTGTCAGCGCCCTCTATGCGACCTGTGACGATGGAGTTGGCAAAGACTGCTGCACTCTCAGCGATGGCACCATCCGGTTCAAGCCCAAATTTCCTGCAAGCTGTACGTGTGGCTTCTATTTGAAGCAGTACACACCAGGACGCTCATTGCATCGCAACACTTTGGCAGGCCCCTACGTCACCGCCGTTGGCGGAACGATGGACTACGATCCGGAGGTCGGGGCTTCTTTCTCCAGCGGCGGCTTCTCGGATCACTTTAAGCTCCCGAGGTACCAGCGGAGGGTCGTGCCCACCTTCCTCCAGAACCTTGGCAACAAGCATCAGGGCCTTTACAAGTGCGTTCGCTTCCGTGACCTGATCTACAGTAACCTACTCGTACCTTGTACTTGGTATAGCGCTTCTGGCCGCGGCTTCCCTGACATCTCTGCGCAGTCCATTGGATTCCCGATCTTCGTCAACGGCGAAGAGAGAGAGAGGTTCACGGCACAAGCGGCGCAACACCTGTATGTGTTTTCCTTCTCCCTCCCATCTGGGCCGTCCGTCTTAGAGCACCCAACTCCGCCGTCCCCGGATGGGATCTACCAGACTTTTTTTTTTCACTTTCGACGTTGGATGGATGACCCTGTGCTCATGTAGGTCACGGGTCTTGGAACGCTAGTTGGCCTTTTCCCGGGCTCGTCATCGTCGAGTCAGGACCCGCCTCAAGGCTAACACTGAAAAAGGAGGAAGGGGAAGGGTAAGGGGAAGGGGAAGGGGAAGGGGGGACACATTGAAATTGAGCAGTCTGGACTGATACCGTGTAGGTGGTAATTAGGAATCTGCACCCCCCCATAACTCGTTTCTGTTCATTTTGTGGGTAACGGCTGTCCGCGCCCAGGACTCCACGCTCGCCGGTATTTCAAATCAAAATATTTTACAACAATAAAGAGACGGAAACTTGAAAGGAGATCTTGTTCCTTTTAAAGTTTCAATTTTCCCTTTGTGATGAGTAAGGGAGGAGAAAGCACGAAGACAAGGAAATGGGTAGTGGGTTCCTGATGACCCCTACCTTAGTGCTGTTCAGTCTTTTTGCCCTCTAATTTAAGAAAGCAATTATACGTTAGTTTCAAGGTCGTGTTCACTAGTAGCGCCTGAGGTACGGAACTAAGCTATGTTGCATGGCCTTGCCTAAGTGGTTGATTGCCAGAAATTGAAAAGAAAATAAAAGCGGGGGGGCTAAGTATGAGATGGTCTGCTCACTCTTAGGCTAGAAAGTGCCCGTACGTAAATAGATAGACCAAGAGATAGACAAACGAGGACGATACGAATAAACTCATGATCCACACACTTTCTTCTCGATACACTCTTGGCCGTTGTGTATGGATACCCGCCTACCTGTTCACCCTGTCACAAACACACGATAAGGAAGTAAAATCTAATGAAACAATGATCATTTAGTTTTAGCCAGTCTGTGAACTCCCGGTGTGTTGTACTCATACATACTATCCAACAACGCGGCAAATAATACGTCGAACGCAGGCGTATAAATGAGGGTTGCGTCCGATGATGGTGATGAATCAATGATACCCACAGGCGTGAAAAAAAAAGAAAAAGAAATAAAGAAAAAACGACACTGGCACGCCCTCTAGAGTTGAGGTCCTGCGAGCCGCACCTTCTCCTCCACGTCCTTCTCATACAACGCAAACGCCTTCTGGAACATGCCTCCGAGCTTGCGAACCTCGCGCTCAAACGCGGCGCGGTCCGGCCACGCGAGCGCAGGGTTGAGCAACTCGCGCGGGACGCCCTCGATCGCGGTGGGGATCTGCAGACCGAACGTCTCGAACGTCTCGTACTGCGCGTTCTTCAGCTCGCCCGAGTGAACCGCATCGACGATGCGCCGTGTGACGGCGAGCGGGCAGCGCTTGCCAGTGCCGTACCTGCCGCCGGTCCATCCGGTGTTGATCAGCCAGCAGTCCACCTGGTTCTTCGACATGCGGTCCGCAAGCATCTCGGCATAGCGACCCGGCTATATTTACGTCACGTGAGTGGTGACGTCATAATGTGTGGCGCAATGCGTACCGGGAGAACGATGAACGGCGCCGAGTAGCACGTCGAGAAGGTCGGGATGGGCTCAAGAACACCGTCTTCCGTTCCCGGTGTCTTACTGGAGAGAGGTTGACAACGTCAAGAAACAGATCGTGTCGTGAAATGTAGGACGTACGATGTGTATCCGGCCAAGAAGTGGTAGCTTGCCTGCTCGGGCGACAGTTTGCTAACGGGAGGGAGCACGCCGAATGCGTCACACGTGAGCATGATGATGTTGCTGGGCTGGCGGTTGACGGTACAGGGTATGTGTGCATTGGGGATAAACTCAATCGGATACGCGCAGCGTGTGTTCTCCGTGATGCTGATATCGTCGTAGTCGGGAGCCCGCGTCGTGGGGCTGTAAACGACGTTCTCAAGGATACTGCCAAAGCGGATGGCATTGAAAATCTCGGGCTCCTTTGTTGCGGAGAGGTTGATAGTCTTTGCGTAGCACCCGCCTTCGATGTTGAAGACACCAGTGTCAGACCAGACATGCTCGTCGTCACCGATGAGAAGACGCCGCGGGTCAGCACTGAGGGTCGTTTTCCCGGTCCCTGACAAGCCGAAGAAGAGTGTCACATCGCCCTTGTCAATGCCGACATTAGCGGACGAGTGTAGAGAGAGTTGTCCGAATTTAACAGGCTGGAGATAATGCTGGGTACAGGGACGCATTAATGTCCGATAGAGGAACACAACGATCGAGCGCTTACCATGACGGAGAAAACACCCTTCTTCATTTCACCCGCATATTCCGTGCCGAGGATGACCATCTCCATACGCTTAAAGTTGATCTCCACAGAGGTCGTGCTGCTCATACCCTTGGTGAAACGATTGGCAGGGAACTGGCCGGCATTGTAAATGATAAAATCGGGCTCGCCGAAGTCCGCCAGTTCTTCCTCGGTCGGGCGGATCAACATGTTGTTCTAGGGAAAAATATTTGAGAAAAGGACGCCTAATTGAGTGAGGGAAATATGACGTACCATGAAAAGGGCATGATACGCTCTCGCGCAGATCACACGGACCTTGATCCGGTATTTGGGGTCCCACTGGCTCGCATGTTAGGGTAATGTACCGGAACTTGTGTTTAACAAGGGCCTACCCCTGCATAGCCATCAAAGACGTATACGTTGTCGCGCGTGTTCAAGTAATCGATAGCACGTTCACGATTGATCTCAAATGTGTCTGTGGAAGAAGAAAACGTTATGCCAGCACGCATACAAGGACAATCTGAATGACGTACGCTCGTCCATCTTGATGTTAACGCTGCCCCACCAGATGTCGTTTTTGCTAGTCTCCTCGTAGACAATGCGCTTGTCCTTAGGCGAGCGACCAGTCTTCTTGCCAGAGAAGTTGATCAAGGCACCTGTGGATGAGATGATGGCACCTTCGTTCCGGATGGCATCCTCGTAAAGTAGAGCTGTCGGGGCGTTGCGCTTGAGAGTGATCTTCTCCATGTCGAAGCCAGCGTGGGAGAAGTACTCAAGATCGCGGCCGATGACTGCACAGCGGGATATTAGGACTGGCGGTTGATGAGGGCAGATGGAACTTACGCTTAGAGATGTTTTCATGGTCGTGTGCTACAGCGTAGTGCTTGTGGAGGATGTGAGGGGTTACATAGGGGGTCAAGGAGTGGGTAGGCATGTTGGCGGGAAAGAACTGGGGGGTGAACAGAGGTATGAGAGAGCGGGACAGGGAAATGCGGGGCAATATAATGACTATATAAAGGAGGCCAAGATCCGTACGATACGTTTTCAGGGCAAGCACACAGAGTGGAAGCGAACAGGGCCATAAGACTCACGGATGAAAGGGTTGAGGAGAAGTGCCGGTGTTGTTGGTGTATGCGCTGTAGAGCAGCGAATGAATTTCTATGTAGGAGAGACAAATGGTAGGTTGCAAGGGCGCTGGATGGTGGTCTTATATGGAGCAGCCGCTCCATTCGGTTGCCAAATCTGTCATACCCAATAATCGAAAATCACGGATCCGATCTGATAGCGGGACACCGAGTGGAACTGCCTGCGAACCCGTTCGAAATGTGCTGTCAAGTGGTGAGGTGGGAGTGAAGAAATAGGTGCAACCAAGTAAAATGACAGAGAACCTCGAGGCGAGGCTTGAGCTTGAGCTTGAGGCACTTGACGCCTTGAGCTTGAGGCCTTGGGAGCTTGAGGGATTGACGTCAAATCAAAGGGTCAAGTTGCTAAGCGTGCCCTCAGTCCGAGACTCCGAGTCCATGCCAGCACAACACCACATGGAAGCCGCAGTATGCTTAGCAAAAACCTCTCACCTATTTTCAGATTATTTGCGCATACGGGCTTTTCGTAAAGTGGGTCTCTCTGCTACCAGGTTTCCTTTCTTATCTCATTTCACTGAAACCAGTGCAGCTACACAGTCGCATTGCAGTTTGTTGTCTTTATTTTTGAAACCACCAAGCGAGTTTGTTTCCAATGCCGCCGAAACGCCAGAAAGTACCTCAGCGCAACTATCCCAATCTGTGCAATCCGATCCGCACGACGAGCGCTCGCCTGGATCCAGAGATCAGTGATACCGCTATCCTCCACTGCAAATTCATGTCTCCCCGTCGGATTTTCCCTGCTGACTTCACTCCTTTCCAATAACTCTGACATCGCCCTGTTTTACTTGTTTGTTAGACGTACAGCCATTTACCAAGGCAGAGCGCGTGACACTTGCAAGGACAACTCAGATCTTTCATCTGACCAGGTTTACGTGGCCCTCAAAGAAAGCTTCCTGCCAAGTGCTCGAATTAGGCCATCTTAAAAAAAAATCTTTGTCTAGATACTCGTTTATCGATCATTGTAGGACCTATTCGAGGAGCTATTCCTCTCACAGTCTCGGCGTTGACAGCTGTGTCAACCCACGGCGACCCGAGGTTGAGATCTGGTACTGTATGCCAGTTGAACGGAATAGCACACGACCCCGTTTTCCGCATTCACGTGTGGAAATTATAGTAGCCGGTCTGTCTCGTCTTGGTTTGAAGGGGCACCACCCACAAACACACGCAAACGTTCATCCGACAATTCTGCGAAGGAAGTTCCTATACAGTATGCCTTCCGAGTTTCCCCGCACTCCGATTTGCCCCGATCCAGTCGAGCACCGCCTGAGTCCAAGGCAAGGCACTAACTTGAACGGCCGAAACCGACCGATCAAGCCCCTTCATCAGCACGTTGGCCAAGAGGACAAATTGTGGCGCTTCGACTCGCGGCCTAATTGATCCCTGACAACATGGAACACGGTATAGTGTTCGTGACTAACTTCTGATCAGCTGCTCGTTGGTGAAACGCTGCGGAGGCATGATTTCTCACGAGAGGCTCATAGGACATGACGTCACTCCATCGCCGTTGAGGCTTGCCCGGTGTAAACGAAACTTGAAGGTGTTGGTTTGGTGGTACAGAGTACAACACGGCGTGGTACTCAAACTTTGGGCGTATTAACTCCTGGTTCTGGGTTCGACCAGACATCCTTCCGGTTTATTGTCGGAGATCCGGTGCAGGCCCCGCTAGATTCGTCAGCAATGGTTTCCATTCTGTGTTTCTACTCACCCCGGGCCCGCAATTTCGCAATTCTATCATGAACGTGCATGAACAATGAAACACTCGCGGCAACCTCCGACACGTCGCTACGCCTGACTAGGCCTGACTGTTGGTTGCGTCTGGGCAGGCCGCCTCGCCCGCTGGTTCAATACATTATTTGGCTGGCGCATCAAGCACACGCTCACATATAAAAGTGACAGATGCCTCCGCAAGATGACAAACAACAGTGTTCCTACTCCTCTGTCAACATCCGATTCTTCGTACCTCATATTAAAACTCTTCCGTTGCTCCAAAGTAATCACTCGCATCATCCTTCTCCCTCAACCCCTCCCAACCCGTAGACCGACTTCTTATTAACATGGAGAACGCATCCGTCTCTTCTGCACAATTAGCTCAATGGTCGGCTGAGCAGTTCGTAATCCGCACGCTCAACTCTTCGGACGTGCAAAACGTCCGAGCACTGCACGTAAGTCACAGCCTCATATCATCACACCGCCGTCGTTCCCTTCACCATCCCATCTAACACGCAACTCATCCCACAGACTGAGTTAGTGCCGTCTGCTCCCGCCCTGCGCCCGGCGTTCTTCCACCAGTTCCTCACGCACCCGACGCACCTCTGCCTCATCGCGACCCTTCCGTCCTCCAACAAGCCGGTCGCCTGCATCGCCGTCTCGGTGCACGTGCCCACCTCCGACCTGACGACGAAGCGTACGACGCTGCCGCCCGTCGAGGTGCACGTGCTCGCGCTCGGCGTGCTCCCCGCCTTCCGCCGCAGCGGCCTCGCCACACGTCTCCTGTACACCGCCACCGCACACCTGCGTGCGCTCGCCACCAAGGCGCCGCAGCTGCCGTCCAAGCACACCACTGCGTGCGCCAGCACGCGCATCCACTCGGACGTTTCCCGCGCAGACAGCACCGCGCGCGCGTTCTGGAAGCATGTTGGTCTGCTTGAGGAGGAGAAAGTCGCACCGCACCACGAGTCGTGGGCCGGGGGCTGGCGCGACGTCGTCAGCGTCGCAGGCCCCATCGCGAGCGCCGCCTAAGCTGGGCGATGGTGATGACGTTCCTCCCCCTTCCTGCCTTGCCGTTGGCCTTGTACACAATACTTGTATAATTTACTAGAATGTCTTGCTTCGGTCATTGTAAAGACTCGACGCCTAATAATTTCATATTGCTGTAACACCCCCCACGTCGTCTGGGAAAGTAGGAATTTGAGCCTGCTGCTACTGAAGTATCGAAGGGCCGGTGTGCTCCGTCGGTCTCCGCGCGCAATGGCATGTAACGTAAGTACGGTCCACGGACAACAGGAATGAGATGTTCCCGGGCCGCAATCCCTTGCGAGCGCTTACAGTAGTCACCACTGCGCAGAAATCGAAGCAACTTACTCGTTGACCGCCAGCCGCGGAACTGATGTGATGCGCACCGGGGTTGGAGTGGAATGGTGGTTGGGTAGTCGACACCTCCAAGGCTCCCCTAGCGACGTGGTTCATGGAGATCCTGTTCCACCAAGGGCTTGAGGTCTTCCGGACCCACCATCGATAGATGACCTCCGCGGAAGGCACTGCGTTTATTAACAGTGTGGCGCAGAGAGCCAGGGAAGGGCAATAGTACAGGGAGGTTTTAGGATCCGTACGGCTTGCTACACATCGTCTCCAAATTCCCGGCGTCGCGCTTCCCGACAAGCGCTTCCTGCGGTGCTTCCTTCCTTCCGCCTTGCAGAGCTCCTGACCCGCGCAAGAGGCAGTGTATGCGATGAAAGGCGCCAAAGTACAGTACCGCGCTGCGTGACATGTGCACAGCCCAGCTCACACGTGGAACAAAAGAAGAGTTGAGGATGAGGCGACTCACACCAGGAGCCATCCGAGCACTTCGATCGCAATGAACGAGCCGCGCTTGATGGCGCGATCGCCGACGACACACACCATTGCGGTCGTCCCGAGCGCGCCGAGCAGCAGGCGCGTCGCGATCCCCAGCAAGCGCGGGCCGAAGTGCGTACGCTTGCCCTCCACGAGCGTCGCGTCGTCCGCGTCGCCAGCGGGGTCGGCGGACCACCAGAGCGCGAGCATGCTGAGCACGCTCAGCGCCGCAGCAGCGATCACGAATGCCAGGGTGAGCACGCGGCCCGTCTGTGCGGGCGGCGGCGCGGGGAGCAGCGCGATATACACGGGCACGGTGCGCCCGTCCCCGCTCGCGGGGAGCTCGTGCGTGCCGTTGAAGACGAGGGGGAGAGCGCCTTGTGGGCGTAGCGCGGCGTGTGGGCTGTACGCGTCGAGAGTGCAGATGAGGAGCGGGAGACAGATCGCGAGGCGGACGGGGACGACGAACGTGCAGCAGGCGGTGCGCAGGCGAAAGATTCCGGGGGCCATGGCGCAGCTGAAGGTTAGGCTGTGGGGAGCGGGCGGGCTAGGCGGGTGAGGGTGAGTTGGGAGACTCACTGAGTACGAAGATGAATAGTGTGTTGGTAGAGCGGGAACGGGGATCATGCCCTGGTGGAAAGGCACTCATTCGTGCATCTTGGAATGTAGAGACTTGGACAAGAATATGTCGAAAGCTGCCCTCGTTATGCACAAAGACACAGTAAGGACACAGTCTGGTTGTAGCCCAAAACGACGTCCAAATGGCAAATGATAGGCGTCGGACGTTCCCGTTCAGTACGCAGCCCGCCAGCAGAGCGAAACAGCCACAGGAACCGCGCCCATGCTCTGACATCAAACACACATTTTCCAATATCTCACCCTGCACCGGTGTATACGAATAGCCGACTTGGGGCTTGAAGCTTGAAGTCCGAGGAACACCCCGAACAAATCTCCCAATTGGACGGGTTATTAACTATAGGTGTGGGTCACCCACACTCGGATCTTTTGCTTTCTCTGCTCCGGATATGAGATTCATGGGAGAATGAGCCTCTAGTGACACACGCACTGCAGTGCTATGGTCCGGGTCAGAGACAATTGACAATCGCTTCTGTTGCTGTTTTCTTTCCGTTGCCACGTATCGCCACGTATCGCCGACGAGGCTTCGCCGGTCTCACCCTCACGCATGATTCATCGTTCGCCCTGGCTGATGTCCTGAGTCTCATTAGAAGATGGGAGATAAGTAGCGCTTCACCTGATCCGACACACTCCCTCAGTGCAACTAAAACGCTGATTGGAAGCAAGCTCTTAGATACACAATCGCTCAATCGATTCCTGTTCGTAGTAAATACAGTCTCCAACTCTCGATGCCCCGACAAATGTAACCGCGATCCCCCTGCACCCTTCGACTTCTCGCCTACCTCAACACCTGGGCAGTTTTGCATCTACTGTGCGCTCTTGAGCGCTTCCTTCGTGCGGTCCTTCACTGAACGCGATGCTCCCTCGACCGCTTGCGTTCGGTCTCCTTCGGGATTGACGGTTACCGGCCCTACTCGCTTTCTCTCGATACGCGCATTCTCCACCGTCGCGTAGTAGTACCAAATGGCCCCTATCCCAACGAGCCCTCCACCGATGTAGAGCTTCTCCCTGTCTAGGCCCCATCTTGAGCGTGGGCCCTCTCCTTGATCGGTCGTTGGACGCGTCGGCTCGGCTCGCATATTGGCCATAGCAAGGGTGCGGGCGTGGTTGGGGCCCCTCTGTGCAGCTGCGCCAGCCACGCGAAGGAGGTGAGATCTGGGTGCGACACGGTAGAGCATGACAGTAATTTTACGATGATTTAAGTGGTTTTCTCTGATAGTGCGGAGGTGTTTGGCTGTCGTAGTGAGAGTCTGAGAGACGGTGTCGTTTACCTCTTTCAGAGGAGCTTTTCAAAGACTCTCCGCTCGCCGTAATCGGCTTAGCATAAGTAGTAAGTAACTCAGGAGCGACCTTGGTCGCTCTATGACGTCATTATGACCTCGGTAGCACCCAGTCACGTGGGTATTTATGCTCTCGAAGAAACGTGAGGTCCGGCAACCGAAGATACTCTAATTCAAGGAGAAAATAAAGAAATTCTACGCCAGTTTCAAGGCCAGTTCGAATAGTAGTACGTACTGCGTGGGCGTGCGGCGCCGCTTCGCAGTTCTAGTAGAATACCGCCTCTTGGCAGAGGACTCGGACAGGCGTTCCCAGCGGTGCTGCAGGAATGTTCTTGCAGCACCTACCTTATGGTGTCGGTCTGATTCACACCCTAAGGTATCATATATCGTCGAGGGCGATTACGCGGGAGGGGACTTCGCCCTTCGCGCTAACCGCTATACTACGATGGTTGAGTCGAAGCACGCGGGCCACCTTGCGCCTTCCAAGTCGGCGCTGATCCTCCCTTCGCCCTGGGTCAACCTCAGGCTCTTCACCAAGGTATCACGCCCAGGATCGCGCGGTAGCCAATGCGTCTGTAGACTACATCGGACAGCCGGAGGTCAGCAACTACTGCGACTGTAGCATATTCCGGTGGCCTAGGAGCTCCAGCCTCCAAGCTCTCATTGGGTTCTTACCAATACAGCACTGACACCGAGATTGTGTAGCGAATCACGCAGCAAAACATATAAGTACGGAAGTATCGACTGAAATATCATCAGGGGTTTTGCCATCTGTCAATTCTGTCATACTTGCATCAAGTTTCAAATTAGTATCAATGTTCCGCGAATTCCCGACTCTTCGCTCTAGTGTAGTGCCTCATGATCGAGCTCATCCTTACAGTAATGGGAAGTGTGGCGCGGGCGGTGATTTCTTGGGAAGAAGCAACACGCTTCTAAGTCACATCTGGTTCTGTCTCATGTATGATTGGACCGGGGGAAATCTCTGCTCCAGGTCACTGGAGGTTTTTATGATCACCTTGATCTCACTCATACTCATAGTCCGGAAAAAAAACATATTATAAACCCACCTTGTGGACTGCAAGTCTGCAACCCCACTCTCCCCATTACTCCGTGACGCTACTCCCCACCCACTTCTTAACATTTAAAACACCAATGGTTGAGTCCTCTGGGTCACCAACCACTTCCCCGGACGTCATCAGCATGTAAGTTCGGTGATAGTACAGTAGTTGTTTCCCTCATTCGCTGATCTTTTCAGAGCTGCCCCTCTTGTGCGTTTGGCTCTCGTTCTGTTGTCTACACGACCGGTACTCTCAATAATGCCGGCAGCTCTTCGGCGTCCTATTCAACTGGACCCTTTTCGGCGTTCTCTGCGTCCAGATTTGTACGAGGCCCGTCCCGCGTCCCTCGAGACCTCGGCCTATTCCACTCATCCACGTTCAGACGTCTATAGCTACAATTTTCGAACGGACAGGCGAATCGTAAAATTTCTAGGTTGGTCTTCAACATTACTCAGAAGCTCTGTGATGTTGAGGCGAACTTTGAGCAGTTTATTTCGTCTTCCTGCTGGAGACCATTCAAACTGCCCTGACTGGAGCCGATATCTACTATTGGCTTGTTGCCGGATTTGGCAATGTGGAACGCTTAAGGAATTCCCCTTGGAATTCCCATTTCTTTACCGCTGACGTTCCTGTCATTGGCACAATTATTTCGTTTATCGTTCAAGGATACTTCTGTTATCGAATTTGGGTGCTGAACAACTTGAAACGGACATCGTGGATCTGTTGGATCATCGCTATCGTATGTATTCCTGACTGTCCCCGCATTATCCAGGCTCCTGACGTTTTCCTGAACACAGGCCACTGTGACTGAATCAGCCGCAGGGATATGGGCGACCATCAAAGTCGGTACTATACACACATTCCCCAAATCGTCTTTCTCACGCAGCGTTTAGCCACTCACGGGTGAGAATCATGCGCCCCCCAAGAAGACGTCAATATATGTACGCACAGTCGTTTCGGTTTAATTGGTCATACCAATTCATACTTTGTCACGTTAGTTATGGGCAATATCGAGTGCCTTGGCGGACATTCTGATCGTGGTAGCAATGACGCTACTGGTATGACATCACATCATTGGATCCTTTACTACCTCGACCGAGATCCCTTTGGCAGTTGAGGAGGGCAAAGGCTTGGGCAAGTGGCAACTTCTCCAGCTTCGTGTTAATTCGTGTGGTACGGCTTACCATTGAGACAAACGCCCTGAGTGGTACTATCTGTCTCTCGGAAACCGCCACATAGCCGTGCATCTAACTTTATTTTAGCCACTTTGGTCATCACGACCCTTGTGCTTTTTGTCGCCTTCCCGGTAAGTCGAACCGAGATACGCCACGATTCATCTTTTGACCCAATCACCTCGTTCACAGAACGAGCGATATTACACATACACGTATGTTCTTTTCGTCGCGGTGCACCTTACCAGCTAATGAGAAATAAAAGAATCTATATTTTTGGGAAAGTGTGAGAGTGACACATATCTTCCGCTGCGCGAGCCAAAACGCTGACAAAAAATATATGTTTCAGATACTCCAACACCCTGTTAGTGAGTCTCAACAACCGCATCTACTTGCGTGACCACCAATCACCCGAACACGAAGACTCTGTCAGCCCCCGGGTCCTCGACGGGGCTCGTGCCACCACAGTAACGACGCTCCGTGTCGCGGTACCTGAGCCGCAGCCGCGAGCACTATGTGTTATTTCCCCCCGCTCCGTTATTCCTCGGCCGGTGGACCTAGATAATGGTAGAGGGAGCGACGCCAGCACTAACTTGAACTGGTCCCTGGTCTGTGCATTTTCCTATCACAACTGCTATCCGATTCCCACGTTTCTGAACGGCCCGGTTTCGCTATCCAGCCTCACCTTAAGGAACGTCATCGGCATTCCGAAGATCCCGAGTGGGTGGTAGGCACTTGCGACGCAAAGGACGAGGTGCATGCATTTTGATGATATGTTGATGTCGCCGTTGCAATGCGTGTTGGACTTGGGAGCACCTTAGCGTTACGACCCCCCTTAGTGTAGCTTGTTCACGCTGCGTCCAGTCTGGGCCTACGGCCTACCAACCGGGATATAAATGGATCCAAAAAAAAAATGCGTGTTGGACTTGGACTTAGCTACTTTTGGGGTGAACCTCCCCTATCGTAGAGCGTCGACGGACTGTCAAATCGGGAGAAAGGCCCCAATGCAATGGTGGAAACTTCAAGAGTGCCAGATCCTCCTTTCTTAACCCTAACGGGTGCTCAAGGCCAAGGCTTCTGTGCGCCCAAGCGCTGTAGCCAGATTGACCAGATTTAAGCACGCGAAGGGCTGATCCCCGGGCCCTTGCTCGGGCGTCAATTACTCCCTCTCGGTGTAAGGACGCTGAGGGGTCCAAGTGTGTTTTTTTTTGGATCCATTTATATCCCGGTTGGTAGGCCGTAGGCCCAGACCGAGGCCCAGACCGAGGGTCCAAGTGAGTTCAAAGGCGGAACGTGTTCCACTCCAAGTGAAAGGGGTAAAAGAAGTGGGAATTGTCCTTCGAGTGCCCGCGTTTGGGCCTGACAATCACACTGAGTAAAAGGCGAGCACTGTCTTATTCCTGTAGGAACTTGAAGACTGAGCCTTAAATACACAAAGTTAAGGCGCAGTCTGGTAAGTAGGAGTGACAGCAGGAGTTGTAAGGAGAAGAATGAGGTAAAAGAATGGAAGCAGCATAGAAGTAGGAAGTAACGAGGCGCGAAACGAGGTGAGGCATTTAGCAAAGTTAGTAAGACTGACGCCGACAACGTGCATGTTTCGAGCCCAACGCTCGGGCTGGCCTTACATCGGTCGACAAAATCAAAGCGGTGTTCTGACCACCTCATGGCATTGTTTGCGAGTATCTGTTTCCTAATGATACTGTCGTCGGCGACACGCCTGTCCTAGGTAACCCTGGGGTCACGGTATTCCAAGGCTACCCGTGTTGGTTTTCGAGAAATCAACGGGTATTAAAACCCGCACGGGTAAAGACTATGGGTACCATGTTTAAGAAGACACAATGTATTCGCCAAGGACAGCGAGGCGGTTGTTGGATTGCTCCATGGAGCGGCCCGCGGGTCACAGTGGTGTTCACTGTAAGCAACGATGGCAGAAGCTAAGCTAGAACCAACACCGAGTCAAAGGAGATGATGGCGGTACGAAAGAAAGAAGGCATGTCAAGCTCCAAGTTCCTATCGAGTCATCGAGACAGGTGACGTTAACGTTATCGCCCATTGGTCTCTTGAAGTGACGGTTTGTGTTGTACAACGCTACTCCAAAATAGATTATTGGGTGTAGCTCCAGCGTTTTATGATTGGTTCTAATTCCCATCCTTCAGAATCAGAAGCCAAGGACTTCGTTACCCCAGTGAAGAAATAACTTGGTTTCAGAGATTTCTGCCCCGAATCATGCCGTGTGAAAGAGCATCTCCTGTGAGTCTCTTGTGATTGTCTTCTCGCCGGCACCGGTATCTAGGGTACCCGTCTATCTGATCTGAGAAGCGCGTTGAGTTGTTCCCAAGCATACAGCGTTGCCACCCTTTGGTCACTTCATCCCATGTGGTCCCTGGCCCGCCAGAAAGATGCAGCACAGCCTCGCGTTCTGATTATCAACTCATTTGGCATAGTTCTTGGTGATCTGCTCCTGAACGAGACGTTCGAATCACTGGCAAAATAGACTCGCTTGCCTCATGCTACTGCGTTGATATTTCAAAATCTCAGACGGCGGCCGAGTCAGCGCGAAGATACCCTTGGTGCACTCCCAAGAGTACGACTTGGTGCCCCTCATTCGGTGCAACTCCAGGGCTCCGCTATTCCGGTAAAGGTCGTCAAGGTCCTCTACTTTTGTTAACGGGTTGGAGTCTTGAGGATTCCCGTGAAGGAAGGGATCCCGGGCCATGTCCTTTTGGATTCACTCGCTGCTCTAGTACTAGTAGCTTGGGTCTTGCCAACGCTCTCGCTTTGACCCCCGCATGCAAGACACGGCCTTCGAGCAGTTGCCAAGCATGCTTGCGGTGGTAATGTCACCATAAAGGGTTTAAAGACGTGGTACAGGTGATGAGCGATACACGTGCAGGAGATGCGATAAGGCCGGGTTTGTCCGAAAATCCGGAAGTAATGGCAGGAGTGACCAGAGTTGCTACAGCAGGTCATTAGAAGATCAAAACCACTGGGTCCCTTTTTCTAAGAACCCTAGCGCATGTTTACGGGCAATGGTTCAGTTACCCGTGTCGTCGATTGACCAAACAATTGACTGTACGGATTCTATGAGGCTCATTCGAGTCGGGCCGAGTCTCAGGCTGTGTGACTGGCTTGTCAAACGCCTTAACTTCTATCGATTATATGGCAGATTCTGTCTGTACTGTGTCAACAAACCAACACCAGAAACTTTTGACCACCACATTATTCTGAGAACGCAAGCAAGAAAAGTGGTCTGCTTCGTCACCGTGCTCTTCAACTCGACGGATCCCGTGCAGCGAACCCTCCGCTACGGACCCTGTGGGAGAAAATCACCGCAGACCAAGTTGTTTGTTGCTCCCGTGGACACCAATCACTTTTGGAGCACGACCGCACATGGACAAGAACACCAAGTTCTTTTTTGACACACCCACACCGCCTTTCTGTTCCGTCCTTGGTTCCGTCTACCCTTTCGGTTTGTTGTCAGCCATCTCATGTCGCTTCGATTTGAAGTATGTGGATTCTAGATGGGCTACGTGCAGCTCTTTAGTTGTTATTGCACACTCAATTTGGGGTATACATCACTCGTGTTATTAATTGAAACCAGATGTGAAACACTGAAACGTACAGTTGGTCGCCTTCTACAAATTTTGAAGCACCATACCAGTGCAAATCCCAAGGAAAGAACCGAATAAAGATATCCCAGCGTCACCAGCAACCGATGATAAGAAAAAACTGAAATCGCATGCCCTCTACACCGCATGTTCGGTGGAGGTACAGATCGATCCCGAATCCTCGCCGTCCGGCCTCGATTTCATATGAGCCATGGGGATCCCGGCGGGGCTGATGCGCTGGCCTGCGTCCGTGAACGCAGCCGTGCTGTACCCAATGCGCACTTCAGTCGGAGGAGATTGAGACCAGGACGCAGCTCCAGCGCCAGGCCTCTCTGGCACTGTGTTTGACAGTCCGAGCGCAACACGGATGATGATGAGTGCTGGCGCGATACCCTGTACAACGGGGGATATAAATCCATCCACGAGCTGCTTGGCGAAGCGATTACGTACGTATATCTGCACGGCGATCACGCCGACGATGCCCTGCGCGGGGTGCTGGACGGCGAAGAGGACCACAAAGACGAGCTGCACGACCAGGTAGAGCGCACCGCTCTCGATGACGATGTCGATTGCCGTGCGGCCTGTTCCTTCCGGGAAGTACACGCCGCGCAGGTCGCGCACCTTGCGTGGAGAGAGGTGCCAGATGCGTGTGGCGATGAGAGCCGTCACGAACACGTTTGTGCATAGCGGGAGAACGAAGCCCGCGAGACCTAACGGCACCAAGGAGGGTGGGGCGATTGGCGAAGATGGGTTAATGCTCAGCAACAAGTGAATGACCATCCCGACGCATGCTGCGACGCGGAGGAATTCGAGTGGATCAGTATCAATCCTTGGTCTGAGCATGTCGGCATCGCTTACCAAGCCCACCAATCGACGTGAGACTTGGCAAGACGATGATCCAGTAATTCCTGGACCATAGCAGCCAACAGCGGTATATGAGGATAAGTTCACCGAAGAAATCCGTGACCGAGATGAGGATGTCGGCGCCAACGAGGACATTTGTCTCGTTTGCGAATCCATCAACACCCGTCGTGGCCTGCGAGGTCATATCAGGACTGCGCAACGTCGATGATGCATAGAGTGCGCACCAAGACGTTGTTAAAGTGATTGAACTCGAGAGCGAAGTGCGCCGCACACGAAAAATACAAGAAAATGCTGATAATGAAAATTGGGCGGTTGAAGCCGCTTCGACCCCGCGAGCTCCTGCGCATTAGATACACGGAGACGACGAAGAAAACGGTGTAGCACCCTTTGGAACGATTGTCAGACAGGAGGTCCTGCTAACAATTACTTGTGAACGTACCGTAAAGGAATGCCTCACACCCAAAGCCAATTAAGGCTGCCATGTCGTTATTGATTACCATGCTCGCCACGATGCGAGGGCGGAGAAGAGCAAAGAAATTTGACCAGAGAGGCTATGACAACGCCTGAATAAATAGGCCAGGGCATCGACGGACGCTACCGCTAAATGGCTGTGGCATGCGTAGGTGTCAAATAAGGTGCTGAAGGCCAATACACTGGAACGGAAAGAAGTCAGTCGTGTGGAAAGGAATGCCTGCGAAAAGTCTTCTTGGCCGACGAAAGTAGGTACAACCACGTCCCTCTTTACCACCAGATGGAGGAATAGGTCGCCCGGCCCTCTTCTCGTGCCGTACTCGTCTCCCAACGTAAGCTTAATTACCAAGACCCACCAAGATCCAAATTCAAGGAGAAACGCATACGGTTGTCGCCTGTGTAGGTGTGTGTCGTTATATGCAGCCCTAGTTCAAGGGTTCCCGTGGATGCCAAGCCGCTGGTGGATCGAAGAAAATTTTGAGGCACGAATCTGCTAGAGTTTGTCGAAGTTGAGGTACATGTACTGTGAGTCCAGTCCCACAGTAAGTAACTTGCAAAACATAGGCGTACGTCAGTACCATGTGAACGTTGTGAATAAAGACAGCTGCAACGCTGAGCTCGTAATTACAGATGACTGGTACCGTGCTCTAAATTTCGTGTTCAGTACTCTTGAATTCCCCTGGTTACAACGTGCCTGTCCTCCCACAGTCGCACTCCCGCCAATCGTGTTCGTGAAGAATGATTTACCTTACCACGGATGCAATCGTTTGGGGCACTCGTCCTACCTGCATAGTGAGTTCTGATAGTGGACCACCTGGTGTGAGGCAACCTGGTTGTAAAATGGTTTCCGAATCGGACTTTCTCGCACTCATCCCAAGTCTGCATTTCCCATAATGAACCCGCAGCCGCGCCCTCATTCCACGCACTCACGCCTGAGAAAGACAGGCGGGACTGGATACTTGGGGATTGTGGTGGGAACCGGATGAGAATATCCGGACTGGGATCCACGTGTCGCTGTTCTCGCGAGTACTCCGTCGCTATGGAAACCGGTTCAACCACCCACGTCGATCATATCATTGCTTACATTCGATCGGTTCGGTCCAAGCGTTCCGCACCCGTCTTTTCTCGACACTCCGTTACGACCTCAGCCACAGGCACGCTAGGCAATTCCACCCTTTACTGTAAGAATATGCTCAAGCCCACATGAGTGCGAAGGCGTATCGACCGTGTGGCACTATAAGTTGTATGAAGGATGTGCACCTTTGGTTGGATGGCAGATGGAAGAAGAGCGGCTTTCCTTGGGTACGTCCTCCACCATCGTCACTACCCTCAAAGAGTTATGGTTCTTTGAACCGGTTGAGAAAAGGGTAGACAGGTGGCGGCACGGAAGAAAGAAATGAGCAAGTGCCGCCCTGTCGCGCTCGCACAAAGACTATGCTCTAAGCCTCCGTTCGTTCCTCGCTCCGCCTCAGACCCTCTTTTTCACAACAGACAACTCAGTCAGCAATCGCGCAACACCTACACTCAGATCAGGGCATTTCAGCTCATTTGCCCGTGGGCCAAGCAGAGTGCGAACCGCTGGGGGTCGCCACCGCTGCACAGGCGCCCGGATAACGAGGACCCCATGTGGAAACCTGTCCACAGATTGCGTTGGCAGTCTGTCCGCGAAAATGGTTTGCGTGAGCGTGAGTGGGGGGATTGCGCTGACCGCGGCGCCCGCTGATATCGCCGTCTTTCACGTGTAAGTTTCCGATCCATTATGATTTTTCGGAAGTGGTTTCTGAAGATGGCCCGACGATCCATGGGCCGGTGGAAGGACTGATCCGCGCAAATATGGTTCGACTTTTGTTGGACCACCTCTACTTGTCGTCGTCGTCGTTAGCTGTCCCATGAACATGCACCTCGTGTATGATAAATAGTGAAGCGCTATTTATCATACAAGAGGTGTGTGTGGTGACCCCATATTTCCTATGGATGGTTGAAGATGATAAACATTAGAATGATGTATACTTGCAAGTCTACGTGTGATAGTTCGTCAAAAGCATACGAGACTCACCTCAGAATATACCGTCATCGTTCTCGCTTACCGGGGCCTTGAGGAACGGATACTGGTATGCCGAAGCCGCTACGGGGCTGCTTCCCCACTACCAACCAGAATTTAGCGCGGCTTTTTTAGAGTTTCTCTCTGCCGTAGACTGTGACGTGCGCAGCAGACTCGCTCGCCAAACAAAGTGGATAGAATTTTGTTGAAAGTATCTCGTTTTTACAATACACACACTGCGCCTGCACGTCTATTCGTACACACACACATCGAACCACAACAGGCAACAGCAACCAGGAAGCCAATCGCTCACTTTCTCGGACTGAACTTGGGATCGGCGATGCTCAGCGCGCCCGCGGACGAGCACACCCGCCTCGTCCAGCTCTGCACCGTTTCCTGCTCCGCCTTGACCCGCAGCACGAGCTGCTCCACCGCGGGGTCCTCCTTGTCGCCGTCCCCAGCCTGCAGCGCCGCGAGGTCCATGCGCACACGCGCGAGGTCCTTGATGTACCGGTACAGCGCGGCATTCGCGGGCGCAGGCATCAGCTCGAACACGCGGCGGTCGCCCTCGGCGGCGTCCTCGAAGAGCGCGTTGCTCTCCCATGCGATCGAGTCGGTCGAAAAGGCCACTTCGAAGCCGCCGTAGGAGAGGTCGACCGCGCCGGGGACCTTGAAGAGCCGCTGGACGGTGTCGAAGAAGAACGATACGAGCTGGATCGCGAGTGGGTTGCGGGACGGCGTGGGCGCGGTGGCAGTAGCGTTCGAGGTGGAGGCGGTCGTGGTACCTTGGACGGGCGCGGCAGACGTTGATGGGATCGTTTCGTCGGACGGCGCCTTGGGAGGAACCACTAAATCGGTATTGGGGTGCGTCGCGGAGAGGTTGAACTTTCCGGACACGTGTGACAGTGGTGTCATAGGCTCAGAGGTTATACTCGGGTCTGCGGAGACTATGAATAAGAATGTGCACGTAGGTGTTCACGGAAGAAACGTACTTGTGGACCCGGTGTAGCTAACGATCGATCGCACGGGGCTCGACATCGGACTCGCGACGCTCTCATCCAGATCCGGTGTACTCGATCTGAGTAGGAGATTGTCGGGAGCTGGGCGCTCAACGACGATCGGGGGCGATGGGAAAAAAGAGGGCCAACAACGGGCGGTATCGGGAATCTCGACACGGGGTGACGGGGGCGAAGACATGGTATACCCGTCGACGGACGAAACGGTAGAAGCAGTTCGTGGGTATATCGTCCCGAACCAGTTGGGCGCCATCTGCCCCGAAGGTGCTGTGGATACGGAGAACCTGCTTGGTGGAACCCCGGGAGGGTTCAGGATGATACCAGACGGGGTGGAAAACGTCTCTATCGAGGACGTCGACGGCGACGGTCCATTCGCGGGGGCGCGGCCGAAAGGCGGTGGCGGAGGCACCGCAGACGACTGGGAGGTCCTTTCGGTAATTGGGGAGAGCGGCGTCCTGCGTATAGATCCGACGACAGACTCGGTTTGCGAAGGAGTCGAAATGGGCCGTGGCGGCGGTATCGGGCCCATGGGTAGCGAAGGTTGTACGATAGGATGGGGGTCGTACGGTAAGTGGCACGCATACGGGCTACCTTCAGGAGTTGGGGTTGGAGAGGGCGACAAATCCGACGCGGTAGGGTAGCGGAAGATTGGAGGGACTGAATATGTGTAGGGGTCGGAGGGGGGAGCACGCAACCCGCTGCATAGCGAGGAGCGGGAGGCCCGGTGAGGATTATAGTAGGGATCGGACCAATTTGTCCACGAAGTGGTGGGGACATCGAGGTCGCTAGGCCAATGGACAGAGCGCGAGGGACCGGTGCTGTGAGCGAATACACTTGATCGGGATGAGTTCGGGATTGCTGCAGGGAACAAGCGCGGGGCCTGCGTGAAGGATGCGCTGAAAGATGTGGGGTCCTGTTGGAGTGGCTGTGCGTTGGCGGGGACCCAAGCCCACGGATTAGGCGCCAAACCCTGCCCCGTCATCAGTTACGTGAAGAGCGGGGGTTCGTGAGTACGCACGGGCACGAGACGGAGCCCGGTGGAGCACGCAAAGCCCTCGGCAATGCGGCCAAGGCTAGCGACGACCTCTACCATATCTTTGACTCGGTTTTGGAGTTCGACGTTGTTGTCGGGATTCGTACAATTAGCGCGGATAGAGCTCTCGAGGGCAGAAAATTTCTGCTCGACATCTGGCATAAAAGTGAGGAAGTGCTGAGAAAGAGACGTTAGAGTTGTGAGCTGTTGCTTTTGTTCGCGTGTGTTGCTCTCGGTCGTGGTTCGCTCTTGAGATAAGAGGGAAACGAGACCATTTGTGGTGCGTTGCTGGCCCTCTACGATGTCCTGGAGCGCAATGGTGGACAATGAGGGAAGAGCAGGCGAGTCAACGGGTGGACACTGGTAGCCCCAAGCAGGACGGTAGTAGGGCGACGGATTGGGGTGGGTGTACATGGTGAGTCAACAAGGGAGAAGAGATAGGTGTCGGTCGCTTTATATGGACACTACTATTGTAAACACTATGTAAGCGATATTAGGATTCTGTTTGCGGAATATCGATATCATCCAGACTCCACTTGGGTCGAATCAATATAGAATATTCATCAGTACTCTCGGCAAGAAAGCGGTGCATGGAAGCCCAGCCAATCATCACCGCATTATCTATGATGATGGAGTCATCTCGCATGAATGTACAGTTCTGCACCGGAAGCTGACTCGCCTGTACACAACTCGGGCGGCGGGAATACCAACGATACCGGATCTTGGCGCGTCGCATTTATCAGTCTGGACCCCCCATCAGCGGCTAAATATAGGCGCATCCTAGGACCCTCACCGATCGCGCAAGTACGAGTTGCTCGCGACACCACCGCTGACCACCAGGTGCCTCACGCCATGACCCTGGTTGCGACACCACCTCAACGCCAACACCACCTTCTCCTCCAGCTGACCAACTGCCGTCCTCTGAAACGCACTCGCGAGTGCATGTCTGGTTGACACGTCCAGAGACGCTGCACCGCCCCGAGCAGTCACGAAACGCTCAACCGCGGAGTGCAGTCCCGCGAAGGAAAAACCGAGGACACCTGGCATAGCCCGTGGCATCAGCGGTGCGACGTCTTCCCTGGCAGGCGATGCGGCGACGAATTCCTCCAGAGAGGCACCTAGGCCTTTGGCGGACCAGGGGAGGGCGAGCATTCGAGAGACCTTGTCGAACACGCGTCCGATACTTTCGTCGGCCGTCGTTGCGAGGATGCGGAACTGAGAGACCGACGACGCGAGAACGAGGAGGGTGTGTCCGCCCGATACGAGGAGAGTGAGAAACGGGAACGTTGGGGGATTGGGAGCGGACGTGAGGGTCGCTGTCAGTGCATGCGCTTGCTTGAGTTCGGGCGTGAGTTGGGCCGGAGAGATAGAGTCAAGGACGCACCATGTGATGCACGCCGACTAATGGTTTGTTCAAGGCTGCGGCCAGTGTCTTGGCTGCGCTACAACCGACACCAAGACACCCAGTCATACCTGCATTATTGAGACCCACTCTTTTCTCCAGGATTAAATTACATTCTTACCTGGCCCACGCGTAAATGCGATACCGTCGACCTGTGCGGCGGCGATGTTGGCGTCTCTCAGTGCTCTTTGGACGGCACCAGGCTGTCAACGTGTTAGGGACTCTTTAAATGCACGACAGAGAGAGCCCACCATGTTTTGTTGATGGGCTTGAACGGCCTTGTAGGGATGAATGCCCCCAAAGTCCCCATGTCTGTAGCGATGTTAAGACGGGGTATAGAGAGGTAGCGCGCACGTACATATGGTGTTGTTTGACGACGATGTTTGAGAGAATCTGCCCGGATGAAGTAACGACGGCAGCACAAGTATCATCAGCAGACGATTCGAGAGCGAGAACAGTAAATAAACGTGTTCGACGACCTCGTGCCCAAAAGCGACTTGACGAGAGCATCGGCGTTGTTGGAACCCTCCTCCATGGCCGCGCTTTCGTTCGTCTCCGGTCGTCGCTCTCACGACACTCGTCCTCCTTCTCCACTCCCACCTCCCTCAAATCCACCCTCCGATGGCGGCGTCTTTTCAGACGAGACGCCCCGCGCCCCATCGCGCATACCTTCGGACGAGGGCAACGTGCTGGCAGCCCCTGCGCCTCAAAAGCGTCTCGCGATGTTTACAGAGAAGCTCTCCTCTGGAACCAGTTCCTTAGCCCGCGGCCCTGCACAGCTTTTGCCTGGTTCGCGCTCCCATGCCCACTCCCGGGCGGACTCACAGCTGAGGGAAAATGCCGGCTCACCTGCACCCGCGATCGCGCCAAGCACGAGCGGTGGCGCATCTTCGAAGGTCCACACGTCTCCATCTAAGGTGGGGGATAATTCTTTTTGTTCTCATCTACAGCTCTTGCGCTTTGTGGTGACTCCTCGGGGTGGAGCGCCACCATCGCGGGTGCCCAGACACCCATCAGATTCCTTGCGCCCGGAACTATCCTCCTATTTAACTCGAACCTATTCTGACATCCAGTACATAAGGTGCGCACATACGACTCAAAGTTGGTCTCGCGCGAAATGCATCGCCTCGGAAACCTCGCCTACCTCCCCAACTACGCGCAAAGCCTCAATGCCGCCACATCCTCGACCACTCTTGTTGCCACAAGCTCGATCGCCCCCCCAAGCCTCACCGCGGGCCCCTCGGCCGACAACCCGTGGGGCGCACTCCACGTCCTCGTGCTCCCACTCTTCAACGGCGAGCCCCTCCGGATACCAATGTGAGTTCTGTCCTCTTTCCCTCCCCGGTTGGACCCCATCGAGTCGCCCACAGAGAGGATCTGAACCAACTCGTGAAACGCCACATACAAAGCGTCGTGTCCAATTCCCCAGCCAGGGCAATTGCCACTCTCGAGAGCGAGACCTCTGACCTTATTGGCTCGGGCATGGACACCCTCAACGGGAAGCTTGTTGGAGTAGAAGACGACAAGCTCGTAGGCCGGGTAGTTGAACTTTGGGGCTTCTTCTGGGACCAAGTCCTGCCCTACGTCGAAGGGGTGCGCGTGTTGTCGTGCTACTGCTCCCTTTCCAGTCGTTGACAATATAGTAGGTGTTGCTCCCTCTCCAGACCGATCCTGTTTTATCCTCGCTGTATCGCACACCCAAGACGCATCGGAATTCCTCCCCGACAAGACAAAACGGGAAAGGTTCCACGTCCACACCATCCTACCCGCTCGCAACGTCGTCCCACATCGACGTCCGCACGGTCGCCTTGCGCTCCTTCCGCGACAAGATCATCCTCCCCATCGCCACGGCGCTGAACGCACGGCTCAACGTACTCAAACAAGATGGCCTACCAGAGAGCCACACCTATCCACGCCTCCAGCAAATGTGAGCGCGCCACAGGTCCTCCCCCTATCCCAGAAACTGACTCACGCACGCACGCAGGCTCCTCGTCCTCGTCTCACAAGGCCGGCAACCCACCGCCGCCTCACTCACTGCCCCCGCCCCCGCCCCCTCGCAAGGCGAACTCGCCGTCCAGCACCTGCTCAAAGTCGTGCGATCCGAGGCGTCCGGCACGCGCGCCGCGGCACAGCGACGGGGCCCCTACGCGGCGGGCACGCACTCGTTCCTCTCCGGCAACGTCCCGCGGGACCGCCGCGGGCGCATCGCGCACAAGCCCGGCCCGCTGAGTCTCGACGAGCCGGGCTCGGACTTTGAGGACGACGCGCTGACGCCGCGGCTCGGGCTGAGTGCTGGCACGTCCGCCGTCGGCAGTGCCGGGCGCGAGCTGCTCGAGTCGCTGAGGAGCCCCGACCACCCGCCAGAGGCGCGGCAGAGCGTTGGGGGGTGGGGGCTTGGCGCGTGGGTCGAGGGCGTGAGTGCGCGGGAGAAGGACGACGACGACGATGACGAGCAGACGGATACGGAACAGGCGCAGGTGGGTGCACCCGTGCTGTGTGTTGGCAAGCTCTGACGGGTTCCAGGTTGTGGCGAGGCACGACAGGGATCTGACCGCGGAGCAGTAGCCAGGCCTGGGATGACTATAGCAACGCGGTAGCATTTTATTCGGCAGTAGTACTGTAAGTTAGTAGATATCGCAGGTTTACCCTTCATATACGGTCACCGGTCTAGACATGATGTAAAGTTGTTTTGCGAGCGCTCGAACTTCCACGTGTCCGGATCCGCTCGCTCCCGCCGTACAATTTGCGCCCACTGTCCTCAGCCTTTATCTTGCTCCACAGACGCCAACCACCACCATCACGCAAACCACATGGCGCTCCTCGAGAGGAGCGCGCTGAGAGTCCGGAGCGACGCTCGGCGCATGCTGTTCGCGCCCGACCCGCTCGTCGGCGCACTGCGCTGCTGCTGGCTGGCGCTCGTCCTCTGGGCAGAGATAGGAGTGTTTTTGTACGCCCTCGCCGGGTGGAGGTGGCCCGTCCCCGCGAAAGGAAACGTGCGTCCAGTCTGCTTCCCAATATATATAGAGCCAACTCGCTGTAGGGAGACGACGACACGCGCGTGCTGCTCGTGGCGGACGCGCAGGTCCCAGACCCGCGTGCGCTGGCGCACACCGAGTCCCGGCTGGGGATGCGCTATTTTGCTGAGCTTGCGCGCGAGGTCTACGTGCGTCGGGCGTGGCGCACGACCCGCCTCTTGCGCCCACATGTGGTGCTTTTCCTCGGGGACATGCTCAAGACCGGGCGGTCTATACGGTCGGACGACGAGTGAGCCATTTATTACGTCTCGCCTTTGTCTCCTACTTTAAAAAAGAACGCAGATTCGCAGCCTACGTTGAACATTTCAGAAGCTTCTTTCTTCGCCCGCTCGAGCCGGCTGTCGAGGTTCGATACATACCGGGCAACGCGGACGTCGAGTGAGATGCGTCTCTACTGGCGTCGCTGGGGTGCTTAATAGTATTTTTCGCTTACTAGCCTCGGCGTAACGAGCCCGTTCAGCAAGCACGTCCGCCAACGCTACGAACGCCATTTTGGGCGCGCGAACCAGCTCCTCCCAGCGGCGAACCACTCGCTGGTCCTGCTCGACGCGCCCGGGATCGTCGACGAGGACTACATGCGCGCGGGACCAGGCACGTCGTTCGAGGAGTGGATCCCCCTACGGGACGGCGCGATTGAGTTTATCAAAGGGCTCGCAGCCGGTGCGTCGCCAAAAACCCCACGAACCGCTGACACCACTGATACGAAAAGCTCTGCAAGAGGAACAGCCGGGGCCCACGATCCTGTTCAGCCATATCCCGCTGCACCGCGCAGAGTCGAGGCAGTGCGGGCCGCTACGAGAGCGCGGGACGATCCACCGCGGTGTCGGGCACGGCTGGCAAAAGACGCTCGGGAAGCAGACGTCCGCGTTCCTCCTCGAGATCCTGCGCCCCGCGATCGTCTTCAGGTGTGAAAAACACTATTTTCGTTCAAACGCCGAATGAACTTTTTCCACGCGCAGCGCCGACGATCGCGACTACTGCGACGTCACGCACACCCTGCCCGGCTCTGGTACGGAGATCCACGAAATCACAGTCAAGTCCTTCTCGCCCGCGCGGCACATCTCGCGCCCAGGCTTCCACCTCCTCTCGCTGGCGGGCACACCATCGCCCGCCCACGCCCACGCGCCGTGTCTCCTCCCGCGCGCGGGCGGTACTCTCGCGTGGCTATACCTGCCCGCGCTCTGCCTGACGATACTCATACTCATCGTCACGCACATGCGGCGCACGAACCACGCCGCATGTCTGCGCCTCACGACCCCTGCCTCGCCCCTCCCCTCCCACGCAGACCCGAAGCAGCCACCACCGGCAGTCCCCTCGCCGTACTCCGCCTCGTCCGCATACTCGTATTCCTACGCGTACTCCAACACGCCACCGACCGTAACGGGCTCCCAGCCCCGCCGGGACCGGGACCGCGCACCACGCCCGCCGCCGCCGCCACCACCGCTGGCGCTGTCGCAGTCGCCGCTGCAGCCCACGCCGGAAGAAGACGAGCAGGACGAGGACGGCGTGCGCGCGCACTACCTCTACATGCCCCCCGTCCTCGCGCGGCGGCAGTATTCTGCGCACGGCACGTCGCCGGACCGTACGGGCGCTCCGACGGCCGCGACGGGCCCCCCGCTGCGCGCGTGGTCGTTCGCTTATGCGTTTACGTTCTGTGGGCGGCGGCGGCGCTTGGCGGTGCAGGCGCCCGCGTGGTGGCCGCGACGGAGTGAGGCTGGCAGGGGCGGGGCACGGCGCAGGAGACGGCGGGAGGTGTGGAGCGCGGTCGGGAGGGATATGGGGCGGGTATTTGGGCCCGCGATCGTCATATGGTTTGTGCTGCTATGGCTGTATTGAATCAGACGCTGTTTGAACAGACACTTATTTCTTTTGTGTATGTAAAAAAAAATCTCGACATGGATACAAAGTTATGGTGCGGTGGAGAACCGCAGAGGCATCTGCGAAAAGACAAAGCACGCGACTCCTATAACTGCAAGAAGTGAGATGAGGGATGAGGCAGTGAGAGAGAGAAGCCATACCGAAACCAGATATCTTCTCTGAGGGCGAGTGGAAGTACACGCTTGTGATCCAGAGGGAGAACACCCAGAGGGCGAGCAACGCGCCTACCGCAGTGCGCGCATAGACGTGCGCCACTTTGCGCGTCTGGCGCAGCTGGTCGGCCAAGAAGAGCACGGCGAGGGTGAGGAGGAAGACGTGGCCAGAGACGTCATGGCCGCGACGGAGACGTGGCACGAACGGGCGGTCGAGATCCGTCTCGGGTGCGAACACCAGGACGAGCGGGAAGAGCTCAGGGTGCGCAGCGCGTGTGACGGGCAGGCCAGCGACGCAGAACGACGCGGGGATCGGGACGAAAGACCCGGGGCTGAGGTGGAGGCCGCACTCGGCGCCGGACACAGCTGCGAGACGGGCAAGGAGGCCCGGGCCGAAGAACGAGGTCGCGCAGGCGTACCAGGCTGCGGTGGCGAGGGCCCACTGGAGAAGCCTGCTCAGGGTACGGCGTGGGTGCGGGGAGGTAGTAGTAGTAGGGACAAGGAGGGCTAGAAAGGCGGCGGTGGACCAGGCCCAGGCCCACTTGAGGAAGATGAGGTTGAGGGGGCTGCGTTTGGAGGCGAAGGTGTGGGTGTCTGCGAGGTGGTGGGCCTGGACGGTGAGGACGGGGTCGGAGGTGTCGAGGTAGGTGTTGTGCCGAAGGGAGAAATAAGTGCCGTGGGCGACGGCGATTGCGGCGAGGACGAGGGTTGCGAGACGGAATGACATGTGTGGGAGGAGAGACGTGTGAGCGTGTGAGTTCGGTCTCTCTCCGGCTTGCAATGGACCACAACAGTTGGCTCGCTTCGTCGCTCTCTTATGTCTACCTCGACGCTCCAAATTCTAACCTCGTATGCTGTATATGTCGGTGAGTACACCGTCGAACCCTCGTCTCACGGACATTCACCCGTCGCAGTATGCCCTTCGTAGAGCCTACCACAAGCAGAACCTGCGCACATACCTTCTGCCACGACTGCATTCGCCCCGCCCTTCAAGCCTCGCCTCACTGCCCCATCGACCGCTCTCCACTTTCTCCCCAGGATATGACTCCGAGCAATCCCATCGTTCGACATGTTCGCTTCCCAATCTAATCATTCCCCGCATCTCCCCTCATTCATACCTTCTCCCAGATGGTAGACGAACTCGCCGTCGAGTGCCTTAACCGTCCAAACGGCTGCGAGTTTACATGTCAGAGGCACCTCCTTGCTGCCCACCTCAAGGACGACTGTCTCTTCGTCGAGGTGCAGTGCCCCGATCCCGAGTGCCCCCAAAAGGCGCTCAGGAAGGACATCCTACGCAACGACATCCCGCGCTGCCCTCACTGTCTCATCGTCTGCGACGGCTGCGGGACAGAGATGAAGGCCGCAGAGCTAGGGGTGAGCCATCACGGACATCCCGTCGCAGTTCCTTGCTCAATGCCGGCATCTTTTAGTCCCATAACCGGGTCTGCTCAACCGAGACCATTCGCTGCCCATCATGCAACAGCGAACACCTTCACTCCCAATCCGCCTCCCACGCTGATGTGTGCCCCTCTGCGGTCGTCCCCTGCGAGCACGCCGCGCACGGCTGCAGCTGGACGGGCCCCCGCAGCGAGCTCCAAAGCACGCACACACCGCACTGTCCATACGCTGCGCTCCAGGGCTTCTTCCGCATCTCCGACGCGCGCGCCGCAGCGCTCGAGACAGAAAACGTCCTTGTACGTGCCCGACTGGACGCCGCCGAGGGCATGCTCGCCGTAATGCGCCACGAGCTCCAGGCCGTCAAGGGCGCCCTCGGCCCCTGGTCCCCCGACGCCGACTGTTCCCCTCCCTCTCCATACGCTCACGCGGCACTCTCCCCGCCGCAGCCCCTGCCGGCGGCAGCGCACCACCACCCGTTCTCCCCTCCCGCGTCCGCCACGGTCACGCCGTACCAGTGGCGCGGGCACCACGACCCCCCTGCGGACGTGATGGCGCATTTACCGCCGCCTGCACCAACGACAACAGCGCTGAGCGAGGACCCAACCGCGGCGGGAATCGCCCCCGCCGACCTCGCGGCGTACTTCCCCCCGCCCGCGAGCGACGCCTCACCGAACAGCCCGCCCTCGCCCACCGCCACAACAGCAGCAGCAACGAACGGCACAACGGGGCGCTCGCTCTCAGCGACGTTGACCGAACTGCGCAGCGCCGTGCAGACGCACGATGCGCGCGCGCGCATGTCCGCGAGCGCGCACGCCGCGGAGCTCGGGGCAATCCGGCAGGTCGTGGCGGGTCTCCGCATGCAGCTGCACGCGGTGCTCATGGAGCTCAGCAACGCCAGCAGTAATGGACACGGTGCGGACGGGTGGACGCCGCCGATGCTCCCATCCGCTGCGCGCTTCTTCCTTCCTGGCCTGGTTCCGCCACCGCCCCCTCCGGCAGTGTCGATCACGAAGCTGTGAAAAGGCGCAAGTGTGTGGGGACGCATGCACGTGTGAGCGCACGGTGATTTGTGTGGGTGTGCAGTGCAGTGCCTAGTTGTGCCTACCGGTATCGGAGAGCCTCAGGGCTTTTTTTTGCCTTTATGGTTATGTATTTTGGTGTTCATACTGCTATGGATTTCCTCTCACAATCTATGCGGTAATTTTTTTACTTTACGAGGGAGTTTAGAGGGGACGACAACACAATTGTGTACAGCTATACGAGATGACATCCAATTCCTCCATGTACTGTAACAATCTCTATATGTGGCACACAGCAAATACCTTTTTGCGTGTGCTTCCTTTCTTCTTTCATTCTTTCCTTTTTGCGTTTTTTTGCCGTTTTGGCTTCGGAACAAGTACAACAGACATCACCTAAATCAAAAAAAAAAAAAAAATGCCGCCAGCGCCGCATGGCTGATTGGAACTTTCCGGAACATACAGTAGTACTGTATCGTAGGTTCGAGAAAGTTTCGTGTGGCGTGCAACCAACCATAAATTCACCCTCCAAACGGAAACCGCAGGACAACTTTACTCCTTGAGATCCGTGGAGTGTCGGTGTGGCGACCTGGAGCGCTAGCGCCACTATGTGCTCTTGTGATGTAAGTTTGACATAACATACGCCGTGCAGGTGCCGTAAGTGTCTCCCCGCGCACCATTCGGGGGTTTGGGGTCCCTGAGCATCCTTCGGGTGAGGTCTGCACGTGCGTCGAGGATACAGAAGGGTGAACACCTTTTTTGGTTCGTAGGGTGTATCTGGTGGGCGGCGTCATTTTCGTCGACATCGCCGCCGCCAGGAGGAAGACCTATTATTACTGTGCTGCGCGCCCTGGTCGCAGTCTGCCGCTGAGAGAGGGGGTGCCACATTAACCCAGTGTTGTGACAGCAAGGAAATCTCGATCATGTGACTGCTCAATGTCACACAGGGCAGACGCAATTTCCTTTTTGGTGTCATCGGAAATCTCCCTCGGCGCCATGGCGTCGCCCGAGCTGCTCTCCGAGTGTGTATTATCCACGCACACAGTCCCTTATCGACGAGCGGCGCAGGACGGTCGCGGGGATCGCGCGGGGCGTGCTCCTCCTGCACTACGTGATCTTCCGCGCGCCCAAGGGCCCCGCAGGTCTGCGTGCACGCCTGCAGGCAGCGCCGCCACGGCACTTCAACGGCGTTGGACACCAGTTCGTCGTCGCCCTCGGGCGGCTGAGCTTCGCCGAGCCGCCGGACGAGGTGTCGGTGCGGGACCGTGGGTGGCTGGAGCAGCTGGCGGACCTGGCGCGCGACGTGATGGACCTGGTCATGGCGGGACCGGAGAGCGAGAGCGTGTGGTCGCCGTTTCAGGAGGACGAGGACGAGGAGGGACAGAAAGGCACTGGTGGTGGCGGTGAGGCTGGGACTGCCGAGGGAGAGGGAGATATCGTGATGCAGGCGGACATTGGCATGCTGAACGACGACGACGGCTCGCAGCTAGAATCTTTTATGTACCAACTCTACGCTTCCAAGGATCACTTTGAGAACGAACGAAAAAAGGGAGAGTGGGTAGGTTCACCTTGCGCCTTTCACCCATCCTGCAGCCCCGAGGCGACGTCCTCCAACTTCTCCCTCACGTCGTTCACGCGCTCCACCTGCGCTTCCACGTCTCCCCGATTACTGATCGTGATCGCGGCGCGCGCAAACTCATACGACCGCGCAATGGGTGTATCGCTAGCGGTGGCGGTAGTGGTAGAGACGGGCACAGCAGACGCCCGACGCGCGGAAGATCGCGAGGTCGCGCAGTGTGTCTCCGCGGGCGTCCTTCTTCCTTGCCTTTGTTGCGTGCTCGTTTGCGGCTGCTGGAGCTGCGTTTATGTTGGGCTCAGACGATGTGGACATATATATACAAATTAGTTACTCCCGAATTAGAGTCCGCTTTGCGGTGAAAACCGTACAGTACAACTAGGCATCCGTGTTGCCATAGCACCACATAGGACCATGTACCCCAAGGCGCACTCAAATGGATTCAAACAAAGAAAAAACCGTACGCTGCTACCTACACGGACACTGATGTGAGTCACCCCACGTGTAAGTCTAGATTTCGATACACAATTTCCCCAGGAGTCATATGATGTATAGGATGGAGTGCGTCGTGCAAGACTACATTTGAGGCCGAATGCCTTCGGTTGCCGGTTTCGACCTTAACTTTGCCGGGATGAGTGGGTAAGTGGCCTTTCACGGCACATGTATGGTGTTGGTTGAGTTCGGAAACGTAAACTCAACTATCTCAAGATAACTGTTCCATCATTCTGCGGAAGTTAGGCGTTCCGAGACCCGTGACCTGCGTAGCCCAGGGTCATCCAACATCGAAACTGAACAAGTATCGAGTCTGGTGGAACGCACAGGATCCCACCCAACGATAGCAGAGAATCCATCCATGCCGCAGCCCGGATTCGAGCCCTCTGTGATGTCGTTGAGAGCTGCTCGGCCCCTTCCGTACAGCCAAGGGTTGACGAAGCCGAGCGGGTACCGGCCGGTCGAAATCAGCCAGTCATTAAGCAGCGAGATTATGCCCGCCACAACCTGTAGATTGGCAGTCAGCTGGGCGGTCAAGGACGACCCGATTGGAGGTGGGAGGAGAGGGACACACGGGCGTCGCTCCACTTGTGCCCTCCTCCCTTTGCTCTTGGCCCTTGAAAAACATCGGGAGATTGATGGACTGTGCAGCGATGTCGGGGATGCCGCGACCAGAGGCACTGCACCAAGTACAAATTATGAATGGGTTAGATCAGGTCACAGAATTGAACATACTTGTAAAGGCCCTGATACCTGCTCCCGAGGTTCTCGAGGAAGGTGGGCACGGTCCGCCTCTGGTAAAGGGGGCGCTCAAAGTGGTCCGAGAAGCCGCCGCCGGAGAATTTTACTGCGACCTCTGGCTCGTAGTCCGTCGTTCCGCCGACGACGGTGACATAAGGACCTGAAAAGCGTGGTGATGCGGTGAGCTTCCTGGACCCGCACTCGTGTACTACGCCCAATCCGAGAAAATTCGCTACACGTACAGGTTGCGGGAAATCCAGGAATGAACCGGACCATGCCGTCCCGGTTCACGCAGGTCCCTTCGCCGATGCCTTCGTTCCCACTCGAGACGAGGACGCTGACGCCACGCAAACCGAGCATCGCGAACATGTCGCACACATAAAAAGCATATTCTCTCGAGGTCTGTCTTTCTTCATACCCGTATGATATGCTGATCGTCTGAGGGATATCGCTCTGCTTGAGGATGTATTCAAGCCAGGTGACGTAGTAGTTATCATTGCCAGACGGCCCTCTGCCGATGCTGTAAAAGATGTGGGGAGTTGGATAGGCCATGGCCTCAGCGTACTGGATGTCCAAATTTGCTTATTCATGTGGGTCGGTCGGGTCGTACCTCCCGCCGTTGATCTTTACGACCTTGTACGTCGCGTCATCTGCTTCGGAGTATTTGCGCATGAACGCCGACAGGTCCGCCGGGCTAGGGGAATCCCCTGAGAACCCCACAACCCCGAGCGCATTCTTGTCCATCGCATTGGGTGTATAGGCCACTGTGTTGTACAGCCAGCGCAGGAAGGACGGCGTGGCGTAATCGACTTTTGCGCGGCTCGATAGCATCGTCACGGGCTCTCCCGATGCAGACTTCACTAGTCCCACTGTTTTCCCGCTAGAGTGATTCCGCGGTGTCTGCCATTGCGCGCGCGGGGAGACAAAGGACGTCGTGGGTGCCACAGTCAACACGTGCCAGTGCAGTGCCCTGGGAAGCGAATAACCGACTGTGCGGACAATGGTCTCGCCCCTCTCAACCTGCCTGTAGACCTGGTACGACGCGCCGAGAAGGGTGTTGGCTTGGGTCACAGACACGCCTTTGAGCTTCAGTGTGTTCCCGCCGTGTGTCATAGAGACGGATGAGGAAGAGATGCCGTGGTGTTCAAGCCAGGAATTCACAAGCTCGAGGGTCTCTGGACGTGGTGCGACAAGGTCAGCCACCTGTTCCTTGGTCAGGTGTGCGCGATATCTGCATCGGAGCAGTAGCACTCGTGAGAACATGCGTCAGCGGAGGAATGGTGGTGGACGTACCTTGGATGCCCAGGTTCACTGACCTCGTAGAGTGCGTCGATCAATGCGTTCTCACGGTTGGGCTTGAGAGCAATGTAAAGGTCGATTGTGGTGCCAGAAGGCGGACGGCCCAGAGACACCCAATTCGTCGGGACGGTGTTCCAGGAATGCTTGATGTGCATGTCGTCCCAAGGTGGTGAGAGGGGCTTCGCGAGACTTGCAAGGAGATCGGTGGCAATGACGGAGAGCACAACGATACAATGGTAGCGCATGATTATGGGAAGTCAGTCGGCGAGATGGTGTCTACTAAGACGCAATGAGCTTGTGAGGTTAAGCAAATTTCGTGGGGTCGGAATCATTGGAACAGTTTTTCGCATTTATACACGGGGACAGCCTGAGGAATCTGGATATGAGATAAAGGATATGACCGCGGGTTGCCTTTAGGAATAGAACCATCGACTGGGATGGGATTGGGCGAGGGTAAAGTTTATCAAGTCCAAGGTGGGACATCGGCATGATTGCAAACTGCAAACTTCACACGCTTCGGTCCGTTCTCCCGTCAATCTTAAATTGAGTCTCCGCTTAAAATATGTTGTCCTCGATGTGTGTGCGTGCGTTTGGGTCTCACCAGCTGTAAGGGTCTTATAGTACTATAAAAAACCAGGGTAGAATGGCCTTTGACCGTTCCGGAAAGGCATTGTCATTCGGCTCTTCACTCGTTCACCTTTATATACCTGCGAGTTTCGAGTCGACCTCATCAAGCTCGTGCCGCAGACAAATTAGTTACTCCCGAATTAGAGTCCGCCTTGCGGTGAAAACCGTACAGTACAACTGAAACAGGGAGCATCCGTGTTACCATAGCACCACATAGGGCCATGTACCCCAAGGTGCACTCAAATGGATTCAAACAAAGAAAAACCGCACGCTGCTACACTGTGACCGCAAATTAGGATGAATTTCATCCTATAAGTCATCCTATGTAAGGCTTAAACGACATCTTTCATAGGATGAATATCAGTAGGCCACGCGTGATTATCAGCATCAAGTAGGATGACGAAATTAGGAGTAAGATCATTCTATATTTGTACAAAATCATCCAATCCAAAAAATCCAAAAATGACACACCGTACGCCAATTTTAGGATGAAAATCAGTACCAATTATTGGATGAAAATCAGTATTTATTTCGACTGAAAATCAGTCTTGTTCATTGGATGATTTTCAGCACTCCTTTTTAGGTTGATCCGATAAAAGAAATTTATATTTTCACTAAACTAAAACACATAAAATGACTACACGCCATCGCCATCATCGTCGGCCTCGCCGGCGTCACCGTCGTTCCTGCCTCCGTGCTGTTCCTGCCGCCGCATCACTGTCGTTCCTGCCTCTGTGCTGTTCCCGCCGCCGCGTCACCGTCGTCGTTGGTGTCGTAGCGGTGGGGGTTGCGCGCCGTGTGGCGGTGGTGTTGCGGCGGCTCTTGCGCGCTGTAAGGGGTGGTGGTGGCGGCGGACTTGTGCCTGGCGATGGGTTGGAGGCAGCGGCCACGGGCTGTGTGCTGGAAAGTGGAGGCGGAAGCGGCCACGGGGACTTGAGTCTGTAGCACAAAAACAAAAAAACGTATCTTTAAGGGGCCGAAGCCCAGCAGCGGCGGCTCTTGCGCGCTGTAAGGGGTGGTGGTAGCGGCGAACTTGTGCGTGGTGATGGGTTGGAGGCGGCAGCCACGGGCTTGTGTGCTGGAAAGTGGAGGCGGAGGCGGCCACGGGGACTTAGGTCTGTAGCACAAAACAAAAACAAAAAAACGTATCTTTAAGGGGCCGAAGCCCAGCAGCGGCGGGGGGTGTGGGGGCCAAGGGACAGGGCATGGTGGTGTGGTGGATTGCGTGCCCGCGATGTTGTCCCTGGAGTAGAGGGGGTGGCCGGTGTGCAAAGGCAATACCTGGAAGAGGACCGTTAGAAGATTAGTTAGAGGGAAAAAAAACAAAAAGAACAAACACACCAGTTCAGTTGTTCAGTACGTTCAGAAACGTTGAAGCTTGAAGCTTGAAGTGTTGAAGTACAGTCACGGTAGAAGCGTGTGTTGAAGTACAGTAGAAGCGTGCCCGGTGTCAACGTGTCGACGTGTCAGGCTCACTTTCCCACGCCGCAGATTCAGCCTCCGCCAGCCTTTTTTTTTTTTCTAAGTCGAGTGTGCGTCTGCTACCACGACCGTGACCGCCACCGGCCCCACCGATGCCCACCACCGACGCTACTCCCACACGTGGACTCCGACCGCAAGCCACCACCACCACTCCGAGGCGAGCCCCACGCGACGACGCACGCGGCGTGGTGCAAGCCGCACGACGACGACTCGCACGACGACCACCGATGGCGCGAAGATGGTGTGACAACGGCGCGACGATGGCGCGAGAAACTCGGGGTTCTGTGCGCTTCTGAGCAACTTATCCCATAGTTCTGATGTACTTTTTCGGCACGCTGGGCGCATCGGACCGATGATCGTCGAGGACAAACACGTCCTCGGCCACGAGTCCGCTGGAGAGGTATCTTTCCTTGACTGCTTCGCCGATCGCCCCCAGATCGACTTTCCTTAGATCATCACTGTCCATCCATCCGTAACCCATCTTAAACCAGGCGACCGAGTTGCCATCGAGCCTGGGATCCCGTGCCACACCTGCGCCCCATGCCTTGTAGGCGGCTGCGAGCGTGTCCTCTTCCGCTCCACCCCGCCCGTTCCCGGGCTGCTGCGCCGCTACATCACCCACCCGGCGGTATGGTGCCACAAGCTCCCGCCGTCCCTCTCCTTCGAGGACGGCGCGCTCCTCGAGCCGCTCTCCGTCGCCCTTGCCGCCGTCGAGCGCGCGAACCTGCAGCTCGAGCGATGCGGCGCTCATATGTGGCTCGGGGCCGACGGCACGACGATGGCGCGACCACATCACGACCACGACGCAATAACGGCGCGAGTCGGCCGCGCGAAGACTACGCCGATGGCCGTGCAATGACGGCGCGACCACGACCGCTACCACGACGACTACCACGAACACGACCACGACGAAGCGGCCGGTGACGAAGCGGCGGCAGAGGGGACGGCGGCGGGGACGACGGGAATGGCGACAGGGCGGGAATGGCGACAGGGCGGGAATGGCGACAGGGCGGGAATGGCGACAGGGCGGGAATGGCGACAGGGCGGGATTGGCGACGGCGGTATGGGGGACGGGGACGGCACAATTATCAAATCCTGTTGTTGCGAGCAGGAGAGCCATCCTGGCTGAGGATGTGAAATTTTCGAGTGCGGAGATCAGCAGGTAATGTGTCTATCACCCTTTGCTCTTATGCCAACTCAGACAGATATCGATATCGATGTGTGCATGTCGTACTAATGTAGAGGCAAAGATACTGCAGATATAGGATGATATTCATCCGCGATTTTCAGTCATCCGGTCATAGATGTGCTTTAGGATGACGATTTAACATTGTTTTGTTTTGCGTGATTCTCAGTAGGTAATAGAATCATTTTATTTGGATGATTATCAGCACCACAAGTAGAATGAAATGAAATGATCCACTAAGTCGTCTACGCTAGGCTGAAATCTGAAAATCATTACCAGATTGGATGATTTTCATCCAAATCGACGTTCACAGTGGCTACCTACACGGACACCGATGTGAGTCACCCCATGGGTGTAAATCTAGATTTCAATACACAATTTCCCCAGGAGTCATATGATGTATAGGATGGAGTGCGTCGTGCAAGACTACATTTGAGGCCGAATGCCTTCGGTTGCCGAGTGGGTAAGTAGCCTTTCACGGCACATGTATGGTGCTGGTTGAGTTCAAAAACGTAAACTCAACTATCTCAAACTAACTGCCCCATCATTCTGCGGAAGTTAGGCGTTCCGAGACCCGTGACCTGCGTAACCCAAGGTCATCCAACATCGAAAGTGAACAAGTATCGAGTCTAGTGGAACGCACAGGATCCCACCCAGCGATAGCAGAGAACCCATCCATGCCGCAGCCCGGATTCGAGCCCTCTGTGATGTCGTCGAGAGCTGCTCTGCCCCTTCCGTACAGCCAAGGGTTGAGGAAGCCGAGCGGGTGCCGGCCGGTCGAAATCAGCCAGTCATTAAGCAGCGAGATAATGCCCGCCACAACCTGTAGATTGGCAGTCAGCTGGGCGGTCAAGGACGACCCGATTGGAGGTGGGAGGAGAGGGACACACGGGCGTCGCTCCACTTGTGCCCTCCTCCCTTTGCTCTTGGCCGTTGAAAAACATCGGGAGATTGATGGACTGTGCAGCGATGTCGGGGATGCCGCGACCAGAAGCACTGCACCAAGTACAAATTACGAATGGGTTAGATCAGGTCACAGAATTGAACATACTTGTAAAGGCCCTGATACCGGCTCCCGAGGTTCTCGAGGAAGGTGGGCACGGTCCGCCTCTGGTAAAGGGGGCGCTCAAAGTGGTCCGAGAAGCCGCCGCCGGAGAATTCTGCTGCGACCTCTGGCTCATAGTCCGTCGATCCGCCGACGACGGTGACCCAGGGACCTGAAAAATCGTGGTGATGCGGTGAGCTTCCTGAACCCGCACTCGTGTACTACGCCCAATCCGAGAAAATTCGCTACACGTACAGGCTGCGGGAAATTGAGGAATGAACCGGACCCTGCCGTCCTGGTTCACGCAGGTCCCTTTGCCGATGCCGTGGTTACCACTCGAGACGAGGACGCTGACGCCAAGCGAACCGAGCATCGCGAACATGTTGCACACATAAAGTGCATATTCCCTCGAGGTGCGTCTTTCTTCATACCCGTATGATATGCTGATCGTCTGAGGGATATCCCTCTGATCGACGATGTATTCGAGCAAGGTGACGTATGAGTCATCTGTGCCCAACGGCCCTCTGCCGATGCTGTAGAAGATGTGGGGAGTTGGATAGGCCATGGCTTCAGCGTACTGGATGTCCATATTTGCCTCTTCGTGTGGGTCGGTCGGGTCGTACCTCCCGTCGTTGATCTTTACGACCTTGTACGTCGCGTCATCTGCTTCGCGGAATTTGCGCATGAACGCCGACAGGTCCGCCGGGCTAGGGGAATCCCCTAAGAATCCCACAACCCCGAGCGCATTCTCGTCCATCGCATTGGGTGTATAGGCCACCGTGTTGTACAGCCAGCGCAGGAAGGCCGGCGTGGCGTAATCGACTTTTGCGCGGCTCGATAGCATCTTCACGGGCTCTCCCGATTTCGCTGTTTCCCCGCTAGAGTGATTCCGAGGTGTCTGCCATTGCCCACGCGGGGAGACAAAGGACGTCGTGGGTGCCACAGTCAACACGTGCCAGTGCAGTGCCCTGGGAAGCGAATAACCGACAGTGCGGACAATGATCTCGCCCCACTCGACGTGCCTGTAGACCTGGTACGAAGCGCCGAGGAGGGTGTTGGCTTGGGTCACAGACACGCCTTTGAGCTTCAGTGTGCTTCCGCCGTGTGTCATAGAGACGGATGAGGAAGGGATGCCGTGGTGTTCGAGCCAGGAATTCACGAGCTTGAGGGTCTCTGGACGTGGTGCGACAAGGTCAGCCACCTGCTCCTTGGTCAGGTGTGCACGATATCTGCATCGGAGCAGTAGCACTCGTGAGAATATGCGTCAGCGGAGGAGTGGTGGTGGACGTACCTTGGATGCCCAGGTTCACTGACCTCGTAGAGTGCGTCGATCAATGCGTTCTCACGGTTGGGCTTGAGAGCAATGTAAAGGTCGATTATGGTGCCAGAAGGCGGATGACCTAGGCTCTCCCAGTTCCTCGGGACGGCATTCCAGGAGTGCTTGATGTGCATGTTGTCCCAAGGTGGTGAAAGGGGCTTCGCAAGACTGCAAAGAAGACCATTGGCGATGACGGAGAGCACAGATATACAACGGTAGTAGTGCATGATTACGGGAGGTCGGCGAGATGGTGTCTACGACGCAATGAGCTTGTGAGGTTAAGCTATTTTCGTGGGGTCGGAATCATTGGAACAGTTTTTCGCATTTATACACGGGGACAGGAATCTGGATATGAGATAAAGGCGGGTATGGCCGCGGGTTGCCTTTAGGAATAGAACCATCGACTGGGATGGGATTGGGCGAGGGTAAAATTTATCAAGTCCAACACGACACGGTGGGACATCGGGAAAAAGGGTAGTCAAGAGTCATGACCGCTATTGGACGAGGAAACCGGGCAAGCCGCTAGCAAAGTTTAGGTTTTAGGTTTTGTCTGGGAGGACCTGGCGGGTGCTGTTCTACTCTAGATTTGGTGCGGCAGAGATACGGGTTGCGAAAATTTAGATGACTGATTTCCAACATGCCATCACGAGAAGATTTGGCGCACTAAATCGTTACGGGAAGTCTTCCAGAGTGCTATTGTTAGTCCAGTAATGCAACAGCCAAAAAAAACCAATGCAACACCAACTCTCCGCTATGACTAATCATGACAGTTGTCGCAACACCTTGTCCGAAAAAAACCCCTCAAAAAAACCCCTCTAGAGGGTTTTAACTACCACATATTTGTATGATCAAGGGCACCATTTTGTAACCGATAGGGTAGGCTTTCTATTGGTAAAATAATCGTTAACATCAGATGTGTTGATATAGAGTTATGCGTGTATCTATAAAAGTGTTGCAGCACTAGACTAGCAATAGTACTCGACATCCTGTTGGGGTTCCAGGAGCCATGGCTTCTCCTATCTCGGATCAAGCCCGTGAATAGGATGGTCGTCCCGGACCTGGAATAACACCCGCTAGGTGCTCTCCGACAATTGCAAAACTTTGCCAGCGGCTTGCTCGGATTCCTCATCTAAGCACGGCACATGTACCCTTGACTACCCTTTTTCCCGATGTCCCGTGTCGTGTTGGACTTGATAAGCTTTACCCTCGCCCAATCCCATCCCAGTCGATGGTTCTATTCCTAAAGGCAACCCGCGGTCATACCCGCCTTTATCTCATATCCAGATTCCTGTCCCCGTGTATAAACGCGAAAAACTGTTCCAATGATTCCGACCCCACGAAATTTGCTTAACCTCACAAGCTCATTGCGTCGTAGACACCATCTCGCCGACTGACATCCCGTAATCATCATGCGCTACCATTGTATCGTTGTGCTCTCCCTCATTGCCACTGATCTCCTTGCCAGTCTCGCGAAGCCCCTCTCACCACCTTGGGACAATATGCACACCAAGCATTCCTGGAACGCCGTCCCGACGAATTGGGTGTCCCTGGGTCGTCCGCCTTCTGGCACCACAATCGACCTTTACATTGCTCTCAAGCCCAACCGTGAGAACGCATTGATCGACGCACTCTACGAGGTCAGTGAACCTGGGCATCCAAGGTGCGTCCACCACCACCCCTCCGCTGACGCATGTTCTCACGAGTGCTACTGCTCCGATGCAGATATCGTGCACACCTGACCAAGGAGCAGGTGGCTGACCTTGTCGCACCACGTCCAGAGACCCTCGAGTTCGTGAATTCCTGGCTCGAACACCACGGCATCTCTTCCTCATCCGTCGCTATGACACACGGCGGAAGCACACTGAAGCTCAAAGGCGTGTCTGTGACCCAAGCCAACACCCTCCTCGGCGCGTCGTACCAGGTCTACAGGCACATTGAGAGGGGTGAGACCATTGTCCGCACAGTCGGTTATTCGCTTCCCAGGGAACTGCACTGGCACGTGTTGACTGTGGCACCCACGACGTCCTTTGTCTCCCCGCGCGGGCAATGGCAGACACCGCGGAATCACTCTAGCGGGGAAACAGTAGTGAAATCGGGAGAGCCCGTGACGATGCTATCGGGCCGCGCAAAAGTCGATTATGTCACGCCGTCCTTCCTGCGCTGGCTGTACGATACGGAGGCCTATACACCCAATGCGATGGACGAGAATGCGCTTGGGGTTGTGGGGTTCTTAGGGGATTCCCCTAGCCCGGCGGATCTGGGGGCGTTCATGCGCAAGTACCGGGATGCAGATGACGCGACGTACAAGGTCGTAAAGATCAACGGCGGGAGGTACGACCCGACCGACCCACACGAAGAGGCAAATTTGGACATCCAGTACGCTGAAGCCATGGCCTATCCAACTCCCCACATCTTCTACAGCATCGGCAGTGGGCCGTTGGGCACAGATGACCCGTACGTCACCTGGCTCGAATACATCCTCGACCAGAGGGATATCCCTCAGACGATCAGCATATCATACGGGTATGAAGAAAGATACACCTCGAGGGAATATGCTTTTTATGTGTGCGACATGTTCGCGATGCTCGGTTCGCTTGGCGTCAGCGTCCTCGTCTCGAGTGGTAACGACGGCATCGGCGAAGGGACCTGCGTGAACCGGGACGGCAGGGTCCGGTTCATTCCTAGATTTCCCGCAACCTGTACGTGTAGCGAATTTTCTCGGATTGGGCGTAGTACACGAGTGTCCAGGAAGCTCACCGCATCACCACGCTTTTTCAGGTCCCTGGGTCACCGTCGTCGGGGGGGCGACGGACTACGGGCCAGAGGTCGCAGCAAAATTCTCGGGCGGCGGCTTCTCGGACCACTTTGAGCGCCCCCTTTACCAGAGGCGGACCGTGCCCACCTTCCTCGAGAACCTCGGGAGCCGGTATCAGGGCCTTTACAAGTATGTTCAATTCTGTGACCTGATCTAACCCATTCATAATTTGTACTTGGTGCAGTGCTTCTGGTCGCGGCATCCCCGACATCGCTGCACAGTCCATCAATCTCCCGATGTTTTTCAACGGCCAAGAACAAAGGGAGAGTGGCACAAGTGTAGCGACGCCCGTGTGTCCCTCTCCTCCCACCTCCAATCGGGTCGTCCTTGACCGGCCAGCTGACTGCCAATCAATCTACAGGTTGTGGCGGGCATAATCTCGCTGCTTAATGATTGGCTGATTTCGACCGGCCGGTACCCGCTCGGCTTCGTCAACCCTTGGCTGTACGGAAGGGGCCTCGCGGCTCTCGACGACATCACAGAGGGCTCGAATTCGGGCTGCGGCATGGATGGGTTCTCTGCTACCGCTGGGTGGGATCCTGTGCGTTCCACCAGACTCGATACTTGTTCACTTTCGATGTTGGATGACTACGCAGGTCACGGGTCTCGGAACGCCTAACTTCCGCAGAATGATAGGACAGTTAGTTTGAGATAGTTGAGTCTACGTTTCCGAACCCAACCGGCCAATTGCTTGGTAAAATAGCACCATACATGTGCCGTGAAAGGCCATTTACCCACTCACCCACGCAAAGTCAAGGTCGGAATTGGCAACCGAAGACATTCGGCCTCAAATGTGTCCGTGTAGGTAGCACTGTACGGGTCTTCTTTTGTTCAAATCCATTTGAGTGCGGCGCCTTGGGATCGCCCTATGTGACGCTATGACAACACGGATGCTTCCTGTCCCAATTGCACTGTACGGTTTTTCACCGCAAGGCGGACTCTAATTCGGGAGTAACTTGCCCACCGGGCCTTGGGGCTATCAAGGTGCGGACTATTATTAGTACACGCATGACCTGGCTTCCCTTGTTGCCAACGCGATTAATTTTCAGAAATCGCAAAGAGAGGGCTGGGGGGCGGGTGGCGCACCAGCACAAGGTGTGAGATGTACTGCCCACTCTTGGGTCGGCAAGTACTCGTTAGTTGAGAGATAAACATACGGGGGTAATCCAAGTCTGTGCGCTACCGCGGAAGTTGCAGAGAGCGTTGACTAAATAATAGCTCCCACGTTCACTACCCTCTCACCCGCCCGCACCGCACCGTTCACCCTGACGCCCACATTAGTACCGCGAAAGATAACAGCAACCGATTCGGAAGACCTCAGTGATAGATACCCCAGTCACCGCTATTGACAACTTGTACTTATTGTTGGCGGTTGACAGCTACTCCACGATAAGCACCCATTTACGCCGACACATCCATTCGCTTGCATCCGTCTCATGGATTGTGTGATAGGGCGACTGCCGTTTTTGCATCTTCGTCAACACCTACACTGAGCACGGCAGCGAACCGAACTGCTTGAAAATGGGGTCGCAACGCCGGAAGAGTGGAGTGCCAAGGATGAACCTGAGCGGTAGCCAGACGACGTCGCCCGGCGTGGCCCGGGTCAGGCCCGGGCGACTACGTACCTTTCGTCCGGAGGAAAAATCGTCCAAAAACCCACGGTGAACAGACGCAGCTGCTCGCTCCACCACCACCGCAGCGGCCCGTCGCACACAATGGTCCACTGGCATGCCTGCTCAAAGAGCACCGTGCTCCGAAGCCAATTTGCGACGCGCTCTAGTGGTTCTGTGCCGCCCTTCAACACTCCCGCGCTTCGCTCGTAGTCCATAAGACTCCATTGCATGAATGATATCATATCTATGTCCAGTGCACTTTTAGTTTCGCCTCTATTCAAATGCGTAACGCAAGATGCTCACAGTAAGTCACCACGTGCAGCCGAGCGCCAGTTCGGCATAAATCCAGGATGAGGACATGCATTTCCCGATGTCGCGGCCTCACGATGACGATTCGAGATGCTCTGCACCACAAGAACGAACAGGCACAAGATGCCAATGAAGTACGACCCACAACCCACGAGCTCTGTGAGCTGTTCAGTACTTTCAGTACTCGTCGAAGTCACCATTGGCCAGACTGTGCCTTGTTCGTACGCGTTCGGAGATTCGTTCGGGGTTCTAAGTTTTAAGGGCGACTGCCGACGGTGGGTTGTGTTCGTGAAGCCAACGACGTGTATATGAGAAACTACTGCAGTTGAATACAGTAGGTTGAGCTTAAGGCTCTAGGTTTTTACAGGCAGTCCTTAAGTACTACGAGAAATCGACAAAGCGCAGAGTCAACTTGAACAGATTGTAGAAAGAGAACGAAACGTCGAGATGTTAACTGGAGGGCGTCAGCCTGAATCCGCTGCGGCTCCGCGTCATAATGACCGTAGAACATCGATATGGGAAGACATCTGTCTGGAGTCCACTAGGATCTTTCGGAATTTGCACACGTGAAACCTTTCAACGGTGTGGTGACTACCAAGCGGCTACCTTACACCATCCAAGGAGGTCGCGGGAATTTAAGCACACATACCCGTGTTAGGAGGCGGGCCCTTGGTTGGAGGATAAAATACAATTGTTTTTGACTACTTCAGAGTTAACATTGATCGTTTCCGTCTTTAAAGATAGGAGGGGGGGAGTAATAAAGTATAGTGATAACGTCCCGGACCGAAAAAGAAAGAATACACAGGTTCTCGCCCGTTCGTTGTTATGTTGCGGGTATGATGGCTTTGACTAGCTGGCTTACTTGTGTAGCCAATGTCAAAGGGCATCCTAGATCGGAGGTAATGCTCGAGTTGGATTTGTCAGTGTCATCACCATCAAGTGGAGCACGGAGAGCGTGGCTCTGGCGCACCGCGGGCTGCTTCGAGAGGACCGAGGTAGAGTTAGATACCCCAACGCATTTCTGGCGGCCATTGAGGTCAGCGACGGATTAAGCGTGCGCGGGAGAGGATACCGTACCTGCTGCAGCAGCGGGAAGCTCTTGTCGAAGAGCGTCGTGCTCGTGGACGCGTTGAAGAGGTCGAAGAAAGAAGCCTGCGCGCCAACGTTCACGGCCAGCTCCGTGTTCGCATCCACGCACGCCTGCGCGCCGCCCGCGGTTTTGTCACCGCGGCTCCCGTCTGCGTCTGCGGACACAGTCAGGTTCGCCGAGGCGTCGAGGTTCAGGAATACGGTCGTAGAGGCGATTCCCCCGAGCGCAGACAGCCCGATGTCGATTTGCGGGATGAGGTGGCCCGTGACGCTCACGGAAGCGCCGGCGTCCGTGATGTCAGGGCCCGCGGAGACGGTCACCTCTGTGGCGTTTAGAGAGCGTGTAAGACAATGCAGTGTGGCATGGAGAGGGGGAACGCACCGCTGGGGCCCTGCTTGAAAGCGCCACCAGTCTTGCAGTGTTGGGGCGGGAAAATGACCGCGACATCGCTGAGGTTATACGTAACTCTGACGTCCGTGTCGACGTTGGTGAGCGCCAAGTCTACGTCGACCTCCCCTGTCACTTTGAATTCGGGACCGATCTCGAGGATCCTATTTTTGTCCTGCGCTAAGCACTCGTCCACAAGAGCGCGAGACGGCCTACCCTGGGAAACTGAGGCCAGGAATGCCGATTTGGAAGAGCGGAACGGCGCCAGAACTGACGTGGCCCGTGAGGTTGGCCGTAATGCTGAATAGCGCGTCGATGTTGCCATCGAGGCCTGCACGTTCATCAAGGGATCGCATCATCAACCAGCGGCAGATGTAGGTCTCACACGCACCTAGAGTCAAGCCAAACTCAGATATCTTTGGTGGGACAAGCGTGCCGGCGGCGACTGCACCGAGGCTGACCGCCGCGTGCACGACCGCGTCGACATCGAGCGAGAGAGAAGCAGTGGACGAGACCGGAATCGCGGTGCTTGCGGTGCAGTCGACGCTCGTTTTGAACAGGTTCTTCGCGCCGTTAAAGTCGACGGGCTGCAGATCCTGCGTTATCGTCTTGTTGAACGTCGTCGCATTCTGCAGTGCTGCGGGAAAAGTCCTGTCAGCAGGCGGCCGCGGTGCGGATCCGGAGCGTGGAAATGCTGACTTTGGAGCACGTCGCCGACGAAGCTGCGTCGGTGGATGTAGCGCGGCGAGCTGTGCGGCCCGCGTCGGCTAAACCAGCTACGCTGGTGAGCCGAAGCCGGCGTAGTCAAGGTGGGTGCCCCGTTGCTCCCTTTGACGTTCAGGCCCTGGAGGGTAAAGGACACGGTCCCATTCCTACCGCGCCGAATCAGCACCAGCCCCCATCTGATGAAACTGGAGCACTCACCGTGGTGGCGTGGCCGCAGCAAAATTCGTGTCGAGCGCCAAAGAGTGGACCTGTGCGTCGCTCGCGCGCGGGGTCACGGTAGAGGAGCCAGACGTGTTGGGTTGGTTGGTCCAGTACCTTGCTACGCGAGCAAATGGCACCGGGCCGCACTGAAAGACGACAAACCTTCAGTAAGTACGGAGGGTGCGTAATGTCATTTCTCGGGCACGCACGCTGTCGGGCAGCCGGACGATGGTGTCCACCGCACCGCCCTGGAAGAGGTGATCGCAGTCCAGGTTTCCGTCCGCGCACTCGAGCTGGATGTCCTGCGCCGTCACAGACGGGTCGCAGCGCGTGATGATCCGCCATCCGGCTGCGGGAGTGATGTCCGAGATCGCGGTGGTGGGGCCCCACTGCGTGCGCGCGGGTCGATTAGAACGCACGTCGGCGTGTTAGAGCGCACGAGGGAACACACGCACGACCTGCAGGGTGCCCGACGCGCCAGAGTCGGCAGGCAGGTCCCACGAACACCGGCCTTGCGTGCAGGGAACGAGCCAGTCGTTCGCCGCTAGCACTCGTTGGCGGCTACCAGCCGTGAGCGCGAGTGCCGCAAGGTAGAATACCGTCGAGGATTTTGTGCTGATGGGCATCACCGCAACTTGCGTTCAGAATGAATGAAACCGCCCGGTTGGCAAGCCAGCCAGTGGGAACGAAAGAAAAAAAATGGGAAGAAAGTGGGATGTAGATTGCGGACGGAGGGACGAGGGAACTATATACTGTACATAGCCTTTGTTGGGGAGGAGGTATCAGAGATCCATGTCTCCCCAATCACGTTTCCAGACGTCTCAATAACTAAATAGGTTGATAAACCCTTGGAGAAGCCAGTGTCCCTCCGGTAGATTTGGTGTCACACGGCGTCAATCAGTGGACCCACATGTGGAGAAAGCCGCAAGAGAAGCAGAGAATCTCGTTGTATCCATATCTTCCAGAAGTGCCAAGAGAGACGAAGCGAGAGAACGTGAGTCCGTAGCACAATAGTATAGTGCGATTTGGGAGGATGTCCGAACGTCAAGCGCTATAAGTACAGGGCCGCCGAGCGGCATTGCACCTACTATTTGTCAACAGCCAGAAAGCCTGAGGGCGTCAGGAGCAACTTGAACAGCATTGGCAACAGCAGTTCTCATGACAACTCTCGTGCCCGTAACGTAACGTTGATGCTTGGTTGATGCTTTCGATTGAAACTTGTCGCTCGTCATCGTGACCATCGTAACATCGCGCCGGCCAAGCCAAGAATCGCCAGTACATGATCCAATCACATCACGCTTTGCGTTCTCTTCTCGTAAGTGACTAGGCCCTCAGCCCTCCTCGTTTTTATTGTCGCATTCCGCTTCTCGACGTTACAGTACTCATACATTTTTCTGGTTTCTTTCGCTCGTCAAATCTGAGTCTTGATCCGAGTTGTGAGAAAATCGAAAAATTCGCAGCCTTGTTCGCAGCGTCGTGTTTATTGCGAATCACAGAAGATTTAATTGGTAACAGCATAGGTTTATTTAATAAATTAGAACATGATACTCATCCGAGTCGGCCTGTTTTCTGGAAGACTGACGAGTCGATGCAGTAAGAGCTTTGGAACATTTGCGGCCCGGTGAACTCTGTTCAGCCATAGCCATGTCCTCGTCCGAGCCCAACATCAACGCAGCTCCAGCAGCCGCAAACAAGAGCGCAGCAAAGGCAAGGAAGAAGGACGCCCCTCCGCTCGCCCTCGAAGACACACTGCGCGACCTCGCAATCCTTCGCGCGTCCGGCGTCGACCTCGCCGCCGTCCTCGCCTCGACGACGGCGTCTGCTGTGTCCGTCTCTACCACTACCGCCACCGCTAGCGATACATCCGTTGCGCGGTCGTATGAGTTTGCGCGTGCTGCGCGCGCCGCAATCGCGATCAGTAATCGGGGAGACGTGGAAGCGCAGGTGGAGCGCGTGAACGACGTGAGGGAGAAGTTGGAGGACGTCGCCGCAGGGCTGCAGGACGGGTGAAAGACAGGCGCAAGGTGAGCCTAGCCACTCTCCCTTTTTCGTTCGTTCTCAAAGTGATCCTTGGAAGCGTAGAGTTGGTACATAAAAATTCACATATATTCTAGCTGCGAGTCGTTGTCGTCGTACAGCATGCCAATATCCGCCTGCATCACGATATCGCCCTCTCCCTCCGCAGTCCCAGCCTCACCCCCACCACCAGTGCTCTTCTGTCCCTCCTCGTCCTCGTCCTCCTGAAACAGCGACCACACGCTCTCGCTCTCCGGCCCCGCCATGACCAGGTCCATCACGTCGCGCGCCAGGTCCGCCAGCTGCTCCAGCCACCCACGGTCCTGCGCTGACACCTCGTCCGGCGGCTCGGCGAAGCTCAGCCGCCCGAGCGCGACGACGAACTGATGTCCGATGCCGTTGAAGTGCCGTGGCGGCGCTGCCTGCAGGCGCGCACGCAGACTTGCGGGGCCCTTGGGCGCGCGGAAGACCACATAGTGCAGGAGGAGCACGCCCCGCGCGATCCCCGCGACCGTCCTGCGCCACGCATCGTCAATCAGATGGGATATGGGACTGTGTGTGTTAATAATACGTACTCGGAGAGCAGCTCGGGCGATGCCATGAGCTCTGGCTCTTCTTCCCACAGGGCTGTGGACAGGTCTGCGAGTAGCGCCACGAGCGAAGGGATGAAAAAGGGAGACTCTGAGAGGATCGTCAGGGCGTCGTCGTGTGCCATTGCGAGCGAGATGAGAGTGGCGAGCACGGACGCGCGAATAGAGTGGCCCTGCGTTTTGTCACTTTGCGTGTCGCACGCGATTCCGTTCGGGGAACCCACCTTGTCACCTGTTCGAGTCGGGTCGACCAACAGGGCGCACATCCTGTCTACCTGAGGGAGCTTAGAAAAGTCCCTGGCGCTTTCGGGAACCTCGTCCGTGAATGACATTAGTGGACGAAACAGGCCCGTTCCTGTGGCGATGTCAGCGAGGGGTCTCGTAAGGCTCAAGGTAACATACGAGTGGAGAGATATGAGAGGGTGCGAGCAGAGCATTCTAAGAAAGATGTTGGTTGCTGATTGCTGAGCATCGTTGTGAGTACGTTTGCGGTTTGAGGGATGATAGCGAGCCTGCACAAGAGTCAGTGAAACAGAAACAAAAACGAAAGCTTCGGCCCAACTGGTAATGGTATTCAGGTGGGAGAGAATAAATAACTGCATTAAGCAGGCCAAAGACCTCCCGTGCGACGGTAAGGGAGAGCTCGCGCTCTTCTGCTTTCTCGTGCACTTTGCTATTAGTATTTGATGGTTGCAGTAGATTGACGATCATTGTACAGATGATTTCGAGGAACGCGGGACCATTAGTGGGCTTCAGTAGGTTCATTGCAAATGACGGCAGAGAGATGACAAGGACACCCAATAGATTAAGTGTGGAAACTAGAGGCTTTAGCTAGGGTGACCTTTAAGCGATGTCCGCGGAGAGAAGGGGAGAACCTTGACTGACCCGAACGCTGATTAAGAGTGTATTTACTATTTGTGCCAGTGAATCGACAACGACGCGTGCAATGGGATCGTAGCTGCCCGCGCTTGCGGCTACGGCGTCTATCAAGGACGTGCAGGCCAGGGTGAAGGTGGTCGCGTGGTTCGCATCGAACGGTGGCTGGGAGAGCAGAAGTTGGATTGTACTGGGGGCAGTTGGCGACATCGAATGCGCAAGGACTAGTTGTCTCATCTATCAGAGAGAGGCGATGAGCCCCGAGCGCTCGAGACAGGGAAAAAAAAACCCCCACCCAACCAAGCCAGTCGAAGGGTTTGGCAGTCCTCGACGAACCAGCGACGTGCTGCGGCTGTAGCGCCTTGACGTCGTCGCCGAAGTCCATATGCACATCGACATCGGGATGGTCGGCGGCACCGCCCTGACTGTATCTGTCAAATTCCATGTGCTCGTCGGTCTGCGTGCGCGGCGGATCCAGGTCCCTGTCGCGCATCCCCTGACTCCGCTCGAAATGCGAGGCATTGGCCCGGGCTGTCCCATTGGTCTTTTTCGGGGGCGGTATGGCAAAGTCGTTGACGAAACCGGGCAGCAGCGGCGCGCCTACTTTCGACAAGCCTGGGGCCGACCGCTTTTGGTGGTGAGGCGATGGGCTCTGTGCCGCGGGAGTGCGGTGGGGGCGACGTGGGGTACTCGGTACTGCGTCCCAACGTGGGACTTGGGAGGGAGCTGGTGCTTGTGAGAGAGCTGGTGCTCGGAGTACGGTCTTGCGCGAGGCCTCCATTTCGTGCTGCTTGAAAACGAGCTGGGTACGTAGACGCTCGAGTTCCGCTTCTTGCTTTTTCTGTGCGGCGACCTGAGCCGCTTCCAAAGTCTCCTTCACCGCGCGTAACTTTGCCGTCTCTTCGTTATGCGCTGTGGCGGCCTTGCTGATCGCGTCAGTACGTGAACTCGTGGGACGGGGACACGCATATACCTTTTGCAGATTCGCGCGCAAGATCTCCACTTCGCCTATTTTGGCGCGTTTTTCGTTGACGGCTTGGTCGAGGGTGCGCTGCTGTTCCGCGTTCCGTCGTTTGAGCTATAAGCAAGGATCAGCGAAAATGCAAAAAGCGCTGCGTGAGAGGAAACGGACCTCTTCCACCTCAGTTCTCAGAGACTCAAGCTCGTCCCGCGCATCCCCGATTCGAGGTGCATTTCGCGCCCTCGGGGTGGATTGGTGCTGAGATGCGGTTGGCTGATGCGGCGAGGGCTGCCGAGGCACCTGCAGACGCTGCGCTGGGGGCAGGGACCGCTCGCGACTCAGAAGGCGGGAGGGGCGTTCGTGCCGAGAGTAGACCACGACCTGAGTTTGGTTCGGTAGAGCAAGCCTTTGGGAGTATGCTTGAGGGCCAGCGGACAAGGGTGAGGGAGAGTCCGACGATGCCGTCGAGGACGAGCGCTGTAACACTGAGCCGTCGGCTTCGGATATGGCATTACGGAGTGCCTCTCGCATTGCATCGCTGAACGACGAAGAGCGAGCGAGGGGACTCGCGCGAGCGGGAGTGGGGTCACGAGGAGGATGATTTGCAGAGCTGAGAGCAACGACGGACCGTATGCTGCCGGGTACCGAAGTGATGCTGGGGGGCACCGGTGGGGAGATTCTCGGCTGGCGATTAGGAGGTGCGACGATGCTTCTTCCTGGCGCGTGAACATGTCGAACTGTGGGAGTGGGTAGCAAGACGACGTCTGAATTTGTTCCGTTTGGAAGTTCGCGGTTGTCACGCGTGGCATTTGGACTCGCTGAGGGCTGCGATTGCGGGCTTCCTGCAAAGAAACGACCTGGGCCACTGTAAAATCCGTTGCTGACGGTGATTTCGGGGAGATCTGTGTCTTCCAGGGAAAACGTCGGCCCAGTGAGACCGCGCGGGGCTGGGGTAATTTCGCGCTCTTGTCGTCCATGGAGGGGAACCCAGCCTTGATTTGTCTTGAGCCGCTTCGTCGGTTGTTGTTCCAGAGACGACCTTGGACGAGCAAGTGCGCTGAGGGTAGAAAAGTTTCGTTCGGTCGCGTCGAGGACGGCGAGAGTACGATGATCGAGCACAAGGTCGTCAAAGGCATATTCATCATCGGAGGTGGTCATGAGCATAAGTTATAGTTAACATTCCCGACCACGATGAATGACTCGGTCGCGTCGCGTCGAAAGACTTGGAAACGCGAGTACGTAATCAATTAAGAATACTAATATACAAAACAAAACAACTACAAAGTGAACAAAACATAACGAGAGGTCTTCAACTGCAGACACTCGGCCCATCTTGTCTGGAGCCACACGTCTCAGTCAGCATCAAAGAACAATCGCAAGGCATGCATACGCAAGAAGTGCCGGAACCATGTCAGTGGTTGGTTCGTTGGTCTGTGTGGCATTGCCTCTGGCGGGACGCCGGCAGTGGCCAATGTTCTGCAGTTCGACGGCGGTGCGAGAACGAAGCCTCTACCGGAAAATTGGGGGCAATGAGCGCTAGGACATTTGTGACGTCTGTGAGACTTGAGGTTACGGGTTATCCAGCGAGACGAATCTTAATTGGTCGATTCTTCGCTTCTAGGGCTAAAACGAGGGTTTTCCCGTTTGTTCGCTTGAGAGATGGAGTGACTCACCCTTGATCTCTTCGGCCTCTTCGCGTTGTTCGTAATCAAGTACCAGACGCTTTAAATGTTGCTGTTCAACTTTATCCTGCTCTCGCGCTGAACGTGTTTGGACAGCCAGCGCGGATTCCGAGGGAATCGCTAGTTGCTTTACTTGCTGCTTGTTTCCACGTTTGGTCAGCATCGTAAAGTTCATGATAGCGGGGTTCGCTTCTTCCGTGGATCCTTCGCCGTCTTCGTGACGTTTACGCATTCCCGGTGGCAGGACGGCAGACTCCCACAATGTTTGCGCAGTTCTCCGGTCGACTTTACGGGATTCCGCTGACGTGTCCGTCACGAGCTTCGCCAGCTCCTTTGCGAACTCAGCGTCCTCGTCTTCGTTAGGGCCGAGGATTTCCTGAGATGACGTCACAACGAGTTCTGGTTCTGGAGACGGTCCACGCTCATCGATCTGTCAACGAACATGAGGGGGGAGATGACAGTGGAGACGACGAAAACTTACAGGAGAATCGACAGTTCCGGTGTCTTCTTCGTCCTCGTCCTCGTCATCTTGCTTACCGTGACGCTCACCCTCGTCACCACTATCCTCGCCGCTACCATCTCCGGTGCCAGCTAGCACAGTTATGAGAGTCGTGTATGGGAGTGGGAGGAATAGAAACTTGCCTCCAGAGCCCAGGACGGTTGAGGCAAACATCTCATCGACTGCATTCGCCGCCTCCTCTATGTTCTTAAGCATGACCAACCTGGGCCGAATGGCCTCAAGCGAGTCCGTAACCATAAATTCCGAGTCCATAGGCATTGGTTCTTTGCATAGGACGTAGTACTGAAATTATCGATAGTACGCGTACTCGGTGATGTGTCAAGGTTACGGCATACCTGGAAGAATACGAGCAAGTTGTCCAACTTTCTCTTCTGCGACCCACGATCGAAACACATGCCGCACGTGTCAAGCAGCACGCATACGAGTCGAAGGCGGAAGAAGTCATCCGGCATGTCGACCGGGCACGGAAACTGCGGTAGAGGATGTCCCTTGGCTGTGACATGTCAATCATGTCAATGTTACAGTAAAGCTCCACGTAAACGCCGCTTACGATGCCCAAAGGTGACGAGCGCCCAGAGCGTGTCGAAAATAAGTCCTGAGCTGATGAGGCGGTAGATGTAGAGTTCGCCTAGATATTTGACCGCCGCGAGCCTTCGCTGGTTTGAGCTATATATATTCTGCTCAAGACCACGTCGGATGTCTTCCAACACCTGGTCGATCACAGCGATAGAGAATTCGGGGTGGTACCGCTGCAAGTCATAGGTGAGCATTGCGAGTAAAGCGATGTTGCCATAACGGAGTTTGTGAGGTTTGGTAAAGACTTTGTGCAGTATGCGACGTGTATGTAGGTCGTCCCAATCAAGTTTACGCAGGAGCTTAAGAACTTTGTCGATTGTACGTTTGGCGAGGACATCATACAAGAGGTGCCGAATGAAGAGTTCGATGGGGCTTCTCTCTTTTTCTTGGCGAGGTGCACGTTCGGGTGGATTGGCCTAGACGGTGATAAGTACCGATTCCGACTCTAAGAGCTCCACACACCTGATAATAGGCATTCTCGAGCAACATGGTCTGACGTTGATCGAGATGCAGAAGACTCTGCTTGCGCTTCATCAGCTCTAGCTGCATGCCAAGGGGTTAGTGACGACATCGCTGATTGGGCTACATGGCTTGCCATTGTGGCGAATCGCTGTTTCGTTTCATCGTTCCTCAGTAAGAAGCGCCCGCAACCTTCCAATAACAAAGCGAGGTTGTCGATATTTGTACCAGAGAAGTCGTCGATGCAAACTTTGAACATGTGGAGGATGAGATGAGGCGGAACAACTCTGAATTTAGTAAGATTGGATATGAAAGTGATATTCTGCATTTCGTCAGAACATAGGAAAACGGAGGTGGAGTGGAACCGTATACCTTGAGTCGTATTTCGGCAAACTCCATCACGACGTTCTTCTTTCTCTGTAAATACCTGAATTCTTCGTCCAGCTGTAAAGTATGAGCGCAGAGCGTATACGGGGTGCATAGACCTACGGCGGCGACAAGCTCCGTGCCCACGTCGGGCATGTACTTGTTCAAGGTGGCCACGAGTCGGGAGTAATGAGGCAGTAGATCTGACCTCGTTTTCGGCACTTGTGTGAGAAACTACCGAATCTCGCATCAGCGTGCGAACATGACTATCTTAGATCAAGCTTACCTTCACCAACCGTTTGCGTGCAGCTTTGGAATTGAGGAAAGTAAATTCGACAGCGGCTTGGTCAATGAGGGTGCGATTCGTGCAGTCCGGCAGACGAGCGAGTAGGGCAGTGAGCAGCTGCGATGGACCTTGCGGAGCAATTGTTGGTGTGTTTGGCCGTGAGCCCTCCTTCGGAGTAGAGGGTGTCGGGGTAGCAGCGCTGTCAAGGACATCAGCTGATCGCGGATAAGGACGAGGTAAGGAAACAACATACTCATCGTCCTCGTCCTCTGCAGCCTCGTCATGCGTTTCTGCTTTGCCATTTGCCTGCAGTGCGCCGCCCGAAGCTTCGAGTCCCGCGAGTTCTTCCTGAAGCCGCTTCACTTCCTCGTCCTCCGCGTTTTTCTTTGCATCGGTGTCACTTTCATTGTTATCCTTGTTAACATCTTTGCTCTCCTCGATCCCAAGGATACTCTTCGGCACGACTTCCCGCAGGTCCTGAATGTCTTCGAAGAATCTGCGTTCTTCCTCATCTTCCCACTTGCCTCCGAGAGCGGCAAAAGCTGCATCGTCTGCATCATCGGAGAGGAGCCCACCCGTGCTGGTGCCAATTTGAATGGAATTCCCCGTCGACGAGGATGTTGGGAGCGCGGGCATTGGGAGATATAACAACTCCGATAACCTATGGGCCAGTCAACGGAGGGTGGTGTCCCGCAGGCGTGAAGAACCTACGTCTGGGTACTTGCAAGTAGCTTCTCGTAGCTTTTCGTCATCTTCTCATACGCTTGTTGACGATCTTCAAAAATCTCGCCCGAGCGGATATATGCTTCATGATTGCGGCGATCTTGCTCTTGTAATCTCTGCGAAGCCGCTACGTGACCGTGACCACATGAAGGGGCTTGATTGTGCACACCTTGTGTTCGATGACGAGCTTCTTTGCCACATTCTCAAAGTATCCCTCGCACATCTTCTTGAATCTGTCACAAATATCCTTCTCTACAAGTTCGTCTTCTTCTGCCTCCACGCCAAGCGGTGGAAAAGCAACCTCATCCGCATTGCTTGCATCGAAGGAAAGTGAGCCAGGTTCAGCAGTGGTCGATATTTGCTTTGAAGCGGCTGGTGGTACAAGTCTGAGGAACGGGCGCGCGTATGATTTAAGGAACGTCGTGAGAAGCGGTAGGGAAGATAGGGAGGGGTCGTTAGACAACTATCAAATATTAGAATGAATATATGCGTATCCACCGAGAAGAAAACATACCAAGTCACGCAACGCTTTCATAATCCACTCCCCGCCACTGCGCCCAGGGGCATCGCGGATCACACCGACTAGCGCGAGTTCCGCACAGACGCGTACGACCGGTCGCTGCCGCGTGACCCGTGCCGTCTCTTCTTTATCTCGCTGTTCGGGTGCAATTGCGGCAAGTGCTGCTTTGTTCGATGGTGCGAGCGCGCCACCAAGAGTAGTGACGAGGACGGGTGTAAACTTGCCTGGAAAACGTTGGTGGAGGGCAGAGATGACCTGATGCGGGCGTATTAGTGTATCAGAACGGCTCGTACGTATGTGCAGCGGGAGTCGACGCACCTCCGCAGCACTCCACACATCCTTTTCGAATTTGCATCGTATGATGCCCTCCGGTACTGCACCAGCGATTTCCTCGATGTACTTTTCTAGTGTGAGTGTCTCGATGTCCTTGAGTATTTGGTCACGATTGTCGACGCCAATCGACTGGCGTATGCGTTTGATCAAGGCGGTATGACGCTTGAGAGAGGAATCTAGTGCTTTGGTAGATTCTTCAGAGTTGGGGGGAGTATTAGCAAGGAAGTCTGTTATCCTTCCCGAAGTATTCGGGCTGTGGCGTACCTACACCGCGCACATTGAGGGCCTTGAGTTGTGCGCGTTTGTCACGGCGCACTTTCTCTTCATCATTCTTGGAAGTCCCTGGGTCCATAAAGGTAAAATGAGAGTCCAGATGGGAATATGAGATTCAAGCAGTCATGGATAAAAGGAGACTGGCCAAAGGAAAAAAAAATGGCGATTTCCGATGACACCAAAAAGGAAATTGGCAGGAAGGTCTGGTTGCATCCGCCTTCCTTCCTCGTAACCGAATAACTGTCAATGCGTGTCTCTCCCTGGCACCGTCAGGTTGGTGGGCTCTTCCATTGTCGGCATATGCTGTAAGTACAATTGGGGTGATATTTTCAACATAAGGTGGATTTATATGAGTAGTTATCAGTGCGAACGTTGCATTCGACACAACAGAGTATGCCTCATCCCAGTTCAAGGACAGAGTTGCTCGTGAGTATGTACCCCGATGACTGGGGAAATATGATGTCATACAAGGCAATATGCACCGAACAGGCCCCAATCATTCACCGCGGACTCTACGTATTCTACATCCATTCCGATATAGCCTCCAGGGCTAATGTTCGTTCCGGTTCACAGAAGGCCAACATGATAAAGTCGTGAACCGCATCTCGTGCCTCATAATAACACACTTTCTCGCCCAAATCACGCTTCATGTGCCCTACCAGCGTATTAATTTGATCCACCAGCATCTCCGCCTCGCCCGCCACGATCATCGTGCGTGGGAACCCTTCAAATGAAACGTGTGGCATGCGGGCGTCAGAACACCCTGGCGCCACATAGCGATTGAAGCGTCCATCGGGCACTTTCGCAAGCGGTCCGAGGAACGCGCGGCGCGCGTACATGGCTAAAGGGCCCTCCGGCATCCCGATGAAGTCTGAAGCCATGTTCGCGTTTGCTCGTGAGCCGGGTGGTACCGCTATGTCGCTCGGGTCGACCCACGGTGAGAGTAGTAAGAGCCCCCCGGGTGGCATGGGCAGTCCCGGCACGATGCCGACGTTCTCGACTAGGTAGCGCACCAGCGCGAGCGCGAGGTTCCCTCCTGCCGAATCGCCCTCAACCACGATGTTCTCTGGAGCGAAGCCGATGACGTTCGTCAGGTAAACATAACCAGCCAGTGCGTCGAGGAGAGCCGCTGGAAAAGGGTTTGCGGGTTCGTCAGGCTCGTGTTTGGATAGCCGATATTCCAATGCGAAGACGCGGCGGACGTCTGCGCAGTGTTCGAGCAACGCGCGGACAATATTCGCAGGTAAATCGCGGGGACCCGCTGAAAACCGGACAAAAGCACCCCCGTGTAACGAGTAGATCACCTTTTCCCCGGGCCTAGGAGGCGCTCCTACATCCGTGTTCATGTTGGCCTTGTCAAACCAGTACCCAGGAATGGTCACAGGCGCCACATCTGCAGCATCGGCCAAATTTCGTATTTCTGCGTTTAGCAGTTGTGGTGTGGGCTCGACCCAAACACTCTTTATGTCGGGGCCCTCGTCTACGGTCGAGTGATCACCGTAGAACAGTAATGAGTCGGTCCTAAACAAAGCGACGCTTACAATTTGTCGCAGGGCAGGAATGGCCGGCTTTCACTTACCTCTCTTGAACGACATTCAGGCGGCATATCATCTTGATCAACACCGACTTTGTCAAGGACCAAGACGGTCGCGGGCGTGACTCCTGAGGTAGATTCGCAAGTACCCATGACGGCAGACGGAAAAAAAGTGTGATGGCAAGCTCAAAGGCAAGGTACAATCCCTTGAGTGGATGTTGGCGGAACTGGTGGATAGTCATTGAAACGCAAGGAAGGAATGGCGAGGGCTTATGAACCCAATACAAGCACGTTGGTTGCTAAATCGGTCGACTTGCGTGATGTCAGGAATGAGAACGAATTACACATGAAAAAAGAGACAAGCTACCTGGCGTACACAATCGGCTCAACAGGTGCAAACATGTTGGTGTGAGTACGTTTGCCGAGATAGCCTGAAAGAGTACTTCTGCAAATCTGTAAGGACAAGAGATCCATGAGAACGAAACTCCGTATGGGACGGGGATGACTGGAAACATCAAAAAGACTTCTCCGGTTGTTACGGGATAATTAAAATCATTGTAGCAAAAATTCTACGAGGAAGAAGCGTATTCGGTACATGCAATGTTGGGGTTTTGCGTTGGCGCACCTAGTAAGCTGCTCGCGCTCCCCATCAGTCTGTCAAGAACCAAAATCCTGGTTCAGAGAAGCCCAAGAGTGTCGAAAGTTGAGTAGGGCGACTTCACGCGAGGTCCTCAAGTCCTTAACATAGCGCTCGATGCACCCGAGTCTTCAAACCAAGAGTTACAGTCATCTCCCCCACCTGACGGAACTTGGAAGAGGATCCTGAAAAAGCAGGTCACCAGATACTTAAAAAAGACGGTTGGCCTAGAAAGAGCAAGTGGTGATGGCAATTGAATATTGAATGACCATGCCATCCATAGCATGACCAACTGCCGATTACTGTAGTGCTCGTGATAACGGAGCAACAGCGCTCAATGTCGAACTCAGACAGAATCGAAACAAAACTTCTGCATCTGGACTATTCCCACGGCTATTCCTGCTCCCTTCCTACCACCCGCAAATGCCCAGGTTTTGCTATCAGCGCGATCGTCGTCTTTTCTACGTTTTTGATGTATCTACACGTAAGTACATTGTTGGTTGTATTCTTCGTATTGTGATCTGCCAAATACGAGTGACTTGCGTCCCTTTATCGCAAGCGTCGGCGTGGCTCTCAAGCTGTCGCCCTTCGAATTCGTTGGGTTGGGTACTGTAACGTGTTCTAGAGTAGTGCGTAAGCAGTGCTTTTGGCCTTCCTGTATCCGAGTGACGTGATTCCAGTCTCTGCTAAGGCGCGCTCGGGTTCATGGTAGTGGGAACACATATCTTCATGCTCCCAAGACAGGCGCCCTTGAGATGGGCGTAGACGCAGATGTTCGGCGCGCTGCCTTTCATTCAAGAGGAGTTGCTTTCGCGCGTCTGCATCCTTATGTACACCTGACACGTGCACATCTGGTTGTCAACGAACCACCTGCCCAGGTTACGTCTCGCCGATTAGAACAGGGCAGTTTGCAACTGATCATCACGCTGACCTGCGTCATCAGATTGACCAGAAAGTCTCATCATTGGGCAGAGTGCAACCGTACGTTACCCTGATCCTGCCCTCCATCCCCCGCTGGACATCATTTCTATTTTTTCAACCACAATTCCTGGTGCAATGGAGCCCTACCACTGTACTTGACAGTCTCCGATCGCGCCCCTAAGCGAAACAAAAGAGAAGGGTGACTCCCATCATTACGTTCAAGCATTCGCCCATCCAATTGTGTGCCAATAGCAACCGTACGGGTGAGTACAGTACAACTATATAACCATTAAACCACGGGTAATGCACAGTATACGCAAATTGATATAGTAACAAGCGTCTGCTATCGCCTTGGGTCTCTGATGACCACTCCATTACGCCACGAACTCGCAACCGTCTTACCAGGTCACGAGAGCATCAAGAATCCGGTATCATCGCGTCATTCATCTTAGCGCTTGTGAAACTCGCTCCATCATCCGGATATGGCCATGTGGGGACTCCCACCGCTCACGGGGGAATGTGATTCAACTCGACACAGCTAGGACGAATTCCCGTCATAAAGATATTTTGGCGATGGTGGTGGGCTAAACGTTGAAATTTGGAGAGATTTTTGTGCACAGCGTCACCCGCATTTATTGTCTAGCAACTTGCTGTGGGATCTACTTTTCTGGCAGTGCGCACACATAGCCGATGTAAAAGATCCAAGATAAGCGCAGACTTAGACTTTACGTGGGACCGGGGCCGGCCGAATCGATCCCGGTGCGGCTCACCTCCGATCACGAGCACAGCATGGCGCAAGAGCAGGTTCCGGAGGACAAAGTAGGCGATACAGGCCTCGATGCGGGCCGCCACTGAGGCCTATCTCCATTTTTCGGCGATGGCAGGAGTTTTCTAACCGGTTAGGCAGTGCAGATGGAGATCCTCGATTTCATTAATCGACTTTGGCCCGTACCACGCGCGTATCGCAGACATGAAGGTGCGCTATCAATCGACGAAAGGTGGAGATCTGACAAAAGAGAATCTGGGTTATTTTCTCTCCTCTGGAAATGGGGGGCATGTGACTTACGCGATATGGAAAGAAGTGCATGTACCCCGGAACGGCGGAGGAATGAAATGTGTCAACAGCGAAGCCAGCCGAGAGCACATTCGGCAAGTGGATATACTACGATGAGGGAAGGGTGAGAAGGGGCACGATCCGGAAAGGAAAGAGTGGGGTCACTCGGGTGCGCGTGACGGCAGCTGTCGTCGGGAATTCACGGTCGGAGATAGATGACTTGGACCGGCTTCGGGACCGTGCAGCGAGCGATACAGATAGAGCACGAAATGGAGGGCGATGCGATTGGGGCTCGGAGGCGGGGCGCCGGGCGCAAACTGTGCAACTTATTGTATTTGACTTTGACCTTGGATCTAACTCCGTGACGGGGCGGTGCAGTATTCGCTGGATATGGCCAGGAAGTCGGCATACCGGCTGCGGTCACAGGTTGGCCGCGCGGCGGTAGTCCATGCAGCCGAATTTTTTTTCCCGTTGTTGTGGCTGTTTTCCCGTACCATCAACTGCATTGCACATCGTCGTCACCACGGCCACCAGGATATCACAGTGAAACAAATAGCCAGACACAGCGACCTGTGCGCGTCGGAGAGCAGGCAACGAGAACAGCCGCACTCGCTGAGCTTGGGACGCCCCAGTGCTGTGCGAAGACGCGCCGGAAATGGATACTTGCCGGCAGCTTCCATATGTAACCAGATACGGAACAGAGCCCGTGGGACAGTCTCATACTGTACGGCGGAAAGAGGGTTCTCATTTGATACTGTATAGCGTTTCAGTAATTTCAGTAAGTGTCTGCGTATCTGAGATGAAGTGTATGACTCACGAGAACAGATACATCCAGTTTCACTGGCTGGCAGCACGACCGAGATGACGGCAATGAGGTTATGTGGGGACAAAGGAACGAAGGGATGAATTAGGGAATATGAGGTGGGTTAATGTCGCTGTGCAGAAAGTCCTGACGGAAATTAGTGAACGGGGGGGGGTAGAGTATGAAGGGACGTGCGTCAAGGCGACCGGGTGATTGGCCAAGACTAGAGCTAATGAAGGGGGTGACGCGGTGACGATACGAATCTTCCATACAAGATCAGCGCAAGAGATTTCCGCAAGGCGCCCCCGTCCAGCAGCGCTTCCTTTTCCGTTCTTGGCCTGTCGCCTCCCTTTGGGATCCAGTTATATAACCTTCCTCCTCCGCCTCGTCCGTCACATTTCTTTCTTTCCTCTTGCCCCCTTGTTGCCCCTCGACGGGTCAATTCATTTGCTTTCCCTCTCCACATGCGCGGCTTTGGAAATGTCAGTTCACATTGCCTCTTCTTCTCCACGCTGACTTATGCCATGCACTCCATTGCTCTGTCACACATCAGGCGTCAGGTCGCACTGCCCAGCGGTTGCATCCCTCTCCTTCTCTACCTAACTTGTGGTGAGTATATGTGCATTGTATTCAAGATTCTCGTACCAAATTATATATAAAGTGTCCACACACAAAGTCACGTTCACCAAGCATCCGACTTACCATTGGCCTCCATCCCAACCTCAACAGGCAATCGCGCTCATCTCGGCCCTCTAGATCTCGCACCCTTCAGAATCCCTCAAAAGTCCCCCCCGCTCAGCCCGTGCTCATCTCCCCGGAGACCCCCACTCCCACTCACCCCTCCCCTTACTCCATCCTCCCTCAATGACGGCGCTAGCCAGGGCGGTCTTCCTGCTACTCCGACAGATCTAGATCCTACGAGTGCTGCCCTCTGGCGACAGAAATCGAAACATCACCCCCAGAATGGCCCGCGTAGTTCCGATTCTGACGAGTTGATTGGCGACGTCACGCCAACGGACCGTCCCTATGCCCCCTCAACACAGAGCAACCAACCGGGCTCTAAGTCTCCGCTTTCCCGTTATTTGCGCCTCGATAGTTTGCCTAGTCGCATCCTCCTGGTCAGTTAGGTTGTCCACACATACCTTGTCTAAACCTGATGTTTTGCCTCCAGATTAGCAATGTCCCCAAAACGGTCACAAATGAAGGAATCAAGACCGCCTTTGCGCCATATGGTGCCTCCAAGGGCATATGGACTGGGCATTTGCAGAGCTTAGGGATTGTCATTCTTGCGTTCCATGATTTACGCCACGCAGAAAACGCTTGTCGCGCAGTCCGCTCAGGGAAGGCACACATAGTCCTTGGTGGAGTTTTGCGCGCCATCCAACTTCACTCGGGTTTCATTTCCGTCGCTGAGGCAAGAGATGTAGGTGCAGATGTGGTCCCATTCATGCATCGCCCCTTACACACCTTCACAGCTCACGGGCAATCCCTCTCCCGTGACGGAGATTGAAGAAGAGGCTGCCTTCTTGATTCAAATCAAGGATCACTCCACACAGCCATCGACAGTTCGCTCTATCCTCGATCGATTTGGCACACTCTTGGCTTTCCGTGAGTGGCACCCACGCTCAGGGGACGGACAGGTAAGTTCGCACATACTTTCCTCGTCTCAGTGGCACGCAGTGCTGATTCTACGGTTTATGAAGTGGTTTTATGTGGAATACTACGACGTCCGCGAGACTCAAGCAGCGTTTCAAGACCTACACGACAGGCCGCATGTCTTGGGTACTCAATTCACCCTCTACACTACCAAACTGTTGCCACCATCACATCGCTCCGTCCCTGCACCCCCCACACCGACTCAAGCACTTGGTCTCAATCTGAAAAACGACATTCCTTTTCCGAGCACTGATTCCCCAATAACGGAGGACCCTCCCTCATCACGTTTCACAAGACCGCGAAGTGCCAGTGCAGAAGCGGGTGATGGTGTCAAGGCGTTTTCTTTGGCCAGCACGCGACTCGCGGAGGACCTCCGCCGCCGGATTACTGCGCCGCCTGACTGGGAGCCAGAGTTCGTCGATCGTCCAGGCGAGCGCCGGCGTAGCCAAAGTTTCGATGCAAGTCAGTGCGCTGTCGGTGCACAGGAAAGCTACCCCACGCTCGACAATCACACCATTGACTCTTGTGCTAACGCCCGTGGAACGCCGGAAGCGGCTTTTGGACACGGACACATCGCGGCGTATGACGTACACCCATACGCCCAATCGTTCATTCCTACAGGCCCCACTACATATGCGCCCGAGTACATTCTACCTAGACCAGCCTACGGACACACCACTCGACGCACCACTCCCTCCCAGTCACATCCGCTTTCGTCGCGTGTACCATCCCGTGCCCCACAGGGTCACCCGAAGTTCCGCATGCCGCCCGTACATGAACCTGCTGAACAACAGATGGACAACAACCTGAACACCGCCCGTATCGAAAATGGGCAGGATATGCGCACGACGGTGATGATCAAGAACATTCCAAATAAGATGACCGACAAGGACTTGATGACCTTCATCGAGCGCGTCTGCCCAAGGCGCATCGATTTTTTTTATTTGAGAATGGACTTTAAGAACGGTATGCACATTTTATACTGGCAAACGATGTGACTCAGGTTGTCTCAGGGTGCAATGTCGGGTATGCGTTTGTGAATTTCATCACGGTGGACGATCTCCTTCGCTTCGCCAAGGCGCGGCTCGGTGTTAAGTGGTGCGTTTCCCACCTCTCTTTGGACGAATGCGTTGCCAATTTCTGGCAGGAATATGTACGCTAGCGAAAAGGTTCTGCAAATGTCGTATGCCAACTATCAGTTCGTTCTTTTTCTCAAGCACCCCCTCTACGTACGCTAAATCTCCGTCTAGAGGTAAAGAAGCTCTCATAGAAAAGTTCAAAAATTCTGCAATTATGGACGAACGCGAATCCTGGCGACCTAAAATTTTTCACTCGAGCGGGCCACAGGTGGGACAACCTGAGCCATTCCCAGCGCCGACACATCAACGTCGTAAGGAACGTAGTGCACATAATCGTGGCGCACTATATGTTCCCGGCGCTGCGCGGCTTCATTCTGGTGGTAGAGTAGAGGAACACGACCGAGGAGAGCGCAATCTGCGTTGATAGCTGCAAGGTGTTTTTGACTCAAGATGCAACCTGACCGCAAGGTACAGATATGGACTGCAACTTAATTATTTTTTCGCCCACTTTTTATATGCGCATGCGCATCTAGATACCACCACTGTTGTTTGTCTGTTTAACGCTTTTGTCCGTGCCTCTACTCAAAACTTCACGAAGTTGTATACTACCCAGCTTCTACTCTCCCCCCTTTGCATGTACGTCTGACTTACTCGATCGTATAGCTTGTTCATTATTCTCTCATCTGCTGCTTGTAGTTTTAGTTGCCTCGTGCTTCCTTTTTCACTTCCATTATTCCCCAATGTTTCCGAACAACTCGTCGCGATCACGATTACTTATTGCTACACTAACTTATCAACTGAATGCCAAATTTGCCTCAAATAAGAAATACGAACTCGACTCCTCCGAGATGGCATCGTTCTGACGATGGTTGACAGTGTCAATGACGAGGATTTCAAGGAAGCGTGTATTTTTGTCGCGTCGCTCGACTTGAACACCCTCCCAATCACGTATACAATAAAGTAGTATTGATACTGCGAAGCGAGTACAGTACATTACTAAGTTATGCAGCAAAATCCCAAACGAACATACATAACAAGATTCATTCATATCAAATTAGAGCAACATTACGGTACAGTAAGTTGCCGAAAAATAATCAATGTTTGTAATACATCTACTGCTCCTTTTTCGGGGAAATGTGCAATCTGTCTTTTTTGGTGATGGCCGCAACGCCTACGCATCAGTTTCACACAGGCCGCTGCTTTGACCACGCGCTCTCTTGAGCTCTTGCTTACTTGCTATCATAGGCGTGCAATTCGTAAGCAATCAACCTCTTTTCACCTGGCCGTTATCTCTTGATCGGTCATCCTTCCGCACTGCGGTGCACACATCGACATGAATATCTCTCCCACGTTGCCGTCCTCCCACTTGCCATGACTAGCGCTTCACCGTCACCTCCCCGCTCCCTCCTTAGCCTGCGTACTGGTCCCTCCCAGCATCCATATTCGTCCGCCAATACCATCCCGCCTGAAGGACAGCTTGGTGATGAGGCTGCAGAATTGCTGCACGAATTCGTGTACTCCCACAGCCACGCATCTATCGAGAATTTGCCTAATTTGAATATGTACGACGGTGGCGGAGTGGACATTGACAAGGTAGCTCTGGAGGCGCAACGCGGCGAGCACGCAGCACGTCCTTGGTGGCGGCGCGCCTCCGCTACGTGGTAAGACTATTTTGTCTCTCACCTTACAGTAAGATTGACCACGATTACGGACAGGTTTTTTATCTTGTGTCCTCTCAGTGCGATTGCAATGTCCGCGCTCATCGCCCCGCGCCTGCAACTTTTCACCGACCTTGTGTGTAAAGAACTCGACGGTCGTCAATGGGACCCAGCAGGCGCAGGCGCAGGGCGCGAAGTTGGGTTCGTGGGCACGACACGTCCAGTACCTTGTGCTGCGGACCCTGTCGTCCAGATGAATGTCACCAAGCTTCTCACGAGTGCGTGTTATTGGCCTCTTCTCCTGACGTCTCACTGGACCTGTACTAGTCACGACGACAGTGCAGGGTGTCCTAAGTTGCCTGACGGCTGCTTTTTGGGGATCGGTGCGACCCCTCCCACGCTCGTTACTTTGTCTCGTTGGCTAACCGGTAACCGGGGCAGTTCTCGGACCGGTGTGGCCGGGTGCGGTTTCTCGCTATCAATGTCACTGCTTTGCTTTTGGCAGACGCTGCCCTCGTAGCGCTCGCCGTAGCGCCTGAAAAAGTCCCCGGGAGTTACTGGTTTCTCGTGTATATTTCTGCGTTAGAAGGGCTTATCGGCGGTCTGTATCTGGTCCGACTTCTCTGTTCGAGGTGGTGTTGAATTCCTCCGTAGGGTCCTCCGCTTCGATAGCAGCATTCCATGCCTATATTGCAGACTGCAGCGACCCTGCCACGAGGTTTGCACGCCTATTCCTGCCTGTCGACTGTAGTTCGAAAACGAATTATGCAGATCGCGTGTTTTCTCACGACTTCTCGGGATGCTCTTCACCGGTGCGGCGCTGGGGCCAAGTTTGGGGGGACTCGCCGTGCGTCTATCTGGCAACCCCTACGTCGTCTTCTACATCGCACTTGGCTCGCACGCCATCGCTGCTTGCTTCTTCTGGCTCGTCGTCCCCGAGTCGCTCCTCCCTGCGCAGATGGATGCTGCGCGTCGTGCTCACCGCGCGTCCAATCAAGGCTACATCCCTAGTTGGGTATTCGGCTTCTTTGCCCCCCTCACTGTGTTTGCCCCTGTCGCACGGAAGGACGGCGTGACACCACAGAAATTCCTCAAGAAGGACTGGTCGCTGACATGGCTGGCGCTTTCATATGCACCCGATTCGTTGGTCGTTGGTGGAATACAATACTGGTTTCAATATGCTGCCGGAAAGTTTAACTGGACGGGGGAGATGGTACGTCTCCGACCCTTTGCAAGTAATCTGTCGATCCCAAGTCGATTGTTCGCAGATCGGATACTACATAAGCCTCGCTGCGGTTTGTCGAGCGCTCTATCTGACACTTGGACTACCCGGTTAGTTCAGTTGCTTATCACGCAACACGGTACAGCACAGTACTTACTACGCCGACCAGCTCTTCTGCACTTCTTCGCTTCCAGAAGCCCCCCCGTGCAGCTCCCAACACAGCCCGGAGAGCCCCTCAATGCGCGCTCCGAATCGCTCTCGCCCTCAGCACGGGCATCCCCGCGTGGTTCGATGCACACGCACACGCACTCGCCGGCGCTCGACCTCGGCATCGCAAAGGCCTCGCTGGCGCTGCATGCGGTATCATTTGCGCTTATTGCGCTATCCAAGAACGCGGGTATGTTTATCGCAGCGAGCATGCTCGCCACGCTCTCCGTCGGCTATGCACCGGTGGTGCAGAGTCTCTCGTTGGAGCTCTATGCGCGCCGCGGTGGGGAGGCGTGGGAGGTGGGGCGGTTATTCGGTGCGATGAGCGTGATTCAGGCCCTCGGGTACGTCCTCAATGAGACGCGCACGTATAAATCATACTGATGCGGAAGCAATATGTGTGCAGGAACCAGATCATCGGCCCGTCGCTGTTCGGCGTCGTGTATATGAAGACGGTCGCCACGTTCCCTGAGGCAATGTTTTACGTCTTCATGGCGGTCGTCTTAATCTCCCTCTTCTTCCTCTTCCTCGTGCAGATACCCCCGGAGTTAAATGGAAAGACCGAAGACGGAGGGGTGGAAGTGGAAGTAGAGGCGCCGGCCGCGGCCACGGCTATCATTTCTGCACCTGTGATCGTCGTGGACGACGGGGAGGCGTCCGTCCGAGGTCGCCAACTGAGTCGCACGCCGATATCGTAGCCAGAAGTGGTGTCAGATAGACAAAGGGGTTTGATTGTACGATAATGGTATCCCTTTCCCGACGATACGATTAGATTTCTGGATGGACAGCTGGAATGTTTCCCAGCGCTCAACAGGGCGTGTATTTATTAGTACATCATGCCGGGACCACGCCGGGACCGTCTGGACCGACGCATGATCAACCTTCCACTACACCGCCTGCCAGGGTTTCCCATGTAACTGGTGGTCCCTCGTGCACGAGAGCTTATTCACAGGGTTCGCCTGATATTCCTAGTGGGTCACTGGTTGTGCTGCTCTGAAAATAGCAGCAGGTGCATGCATCAATCGGGAGGTGCATCGTGTACGTGCCTGAATCTATTCATATCTTGTGTGAGCTTATGTAGCTTCTGCTCCCACTTACTGCGTCCCATTCTTAGGCACCCCTTTTCGTTTTCTGGATTCTGTAATACCTGAGCCTGGATTTTTCGAGACTCTGTGCTCCAGTGAAAAGGAAAAACTCGGGGGAAGAGCACTGAATAACTGGATTTGCTCTGATCGACTAGTAACTCTGATTGTTGCGCCAGATCTAAATGGAGAAGGGTGCGCCCGCCGGCGAGGAAATCTATCTCTCTTTAGGGTCGTGAAACACTCAGTTCCCCGGGCACGAGGAGAGGGAAAGTGTTTCTTGATCTCACTACTTCCCATGGTCTATAAGAGCCGTTCTAGGGCTTCTTTGAGGGTCCCACCCATACCCTCCCTTTCTTCTCTGCCCGTTTCATTGCCCATTTCCTATTCCCGCTAACCGTTCGACCCAACTGGAAAAGCGATGGTTCCTTACTCACCAACGCCCAGCACGCTCAAGCCCGCAGAGGTGGCGGTCGTGATGGTAGAGGCAGCCGTGGCCAAGCATCGGACGCGACTCGATATGATCTTCTTCAAAGCGGTGCGTCTTCCCACCCTACCGTCCCGTGAGGTCTTTACGATGGTGTCACTGCTGCTCAGTTCCTCGCTGGTGCTATGCTCTCCTTCGGTGGACTGCTCTCCGAGGTCCTCCAGGGCGGCGCAACGGGGCTGACCGCGTCCAATCCGGGGATCGTCAAAATCCTCGGCGGATTCGTGTTCCCCGTCGGACTCGTGATGTGCGCTTGAGTCCCCCCTCCTCTCTCTCTCTACGCGCCTGACCGGCACCTGCCAGGATCGTGCTGCAAGGACAGGAACTCCTGACGAGCAACATGATGGTGCGTCCGCGCCGCGGCGTGTTCGGGCAAAAACGACTCAGCTGGCATCATCTCACATCTCTTTCCCAGGTTTTCCCGATGGGGATCCTGAAGCGCGCAGTTCCGTGGTGGAGTCTCCCTCTGAACTGGTTGGTTGGTGAGTCCATGTTTCTCCTCCTCGATTCCCCGCCGCGCACAACTAAAACGAATCGATGGTCCCTGACAACGAACCCAAACTACGTAACGAACAGTAACTTTTGGGAATCTCGCCGGAAGCCTCTTCTTCGCGGCTATTCTCGTGAAGTGTGAGTCCTCCCGTCCCTAAGTCATCGTCCCACAGGACTCCCACTGGCATTGTCTCCCGATGTGATCCCCACCGCAAGCCCCACCGCCCAGTGTCATGACACACGCACAGCCGTGACTCTGGCAGCTGACTATGTGTTGCTTGGACGCTACTAGACTCTGGCATTATTTCGACAGCCCCATATAACGAATTCGTTGCTGCTTTTGCCATGTGAGCCTCCTCTATCTATCGGACTGACGTGTGAAATATCGCTAAGCGCGTATATTGCCACTTGCCTTTTTTGTCTTATAATAGTAAGAAGGCAGGCACCCCACAATGGCACCAAATATTCTTGCGCGGGATCGGTTGCAACTGGCTCGTCAGCATTGCAGTATGGGTACGCACGCTACCTTTGAAACGCCCTATCCATAGCACTCATCCTTGTTTTCTTTCGGCCAGCAAGCTGCAGGAGCACGAGACACCATTTCAAAGGTGGGAAATTTGCGGCGACTTGGACCGCCTGCCCCGTCCTGTTCCCACACTTATTTGTTTCCCGAATCGTAGATATACGCAATCTGGATACCTATTTGGGTTCGCTGTCGTATCTTTCTGTCCTGTCTGCGTGCTCATTCGGCTCCCAGATCTTCGTCGCTTGTGGATATGACCACGGTAAGTTCATGCGTCGCTGCCTCCCTCCTCTGCGAACAAATACACTTCCAGTCGTCGCGAATATGTTCTCCGTCCCTCTCGGAATTATGTTCCACGCAGATGTACGCACGCCTGCGCGCTACCTGTCGAACGGGACGTAGAACTGAAATGCCTTCCTTTAACGTCACGCAGCTGACCACCGCGGAGTACATTCGAAAGTTCGTCGCACGATGTGTCTCCGTCACTCTGGGAAGTTTTCCGTTGGCTAACGATCCCCGCGTCGTTGGTTTGTGTGTGCGTGTTTGTTATTTTTGCACAGATCGTTTATCGCGGCGTATCTCGGGAACATAGTAGGGGCGTTGCTCGTCGCGCTCCCTGCGGTGTACTTTTACCTCGGCGACTACAACGCCGGCGGGCTCGTACAGGCCGAGGCGGGCGAGTCTGACGGCTCTGGGTCATCATCCCTACGCAATGCGCAAAACCTCGTCAAGCGCGAAGAGTGAGTGGGCATCGTGGCCTGTCGTTGCGGTGGCAAGGCGGCCGCGGGTGGCGCAGTAAGGTTTCTCCCCGGGTTTGTTGTGTCTACGATTCGATGCAGTTGGGATCCTGTATGGCACACGGGCGTCGATTGGGCAGCACTGTTCTTCCATTTTCCTCCCATTTCCGATTCCATTACTCAGCTCGTTATAGTGTACATGTACTTTATGACATCACCATCGCGTGAACGTCCTTACGAGGCTTTCCTCGCGAAGCCCTTACTCAGACTCTCGATGCCATCACTCGCGCCCATCACCTTCACGTGAGTGGTCCCTTTCCTCTGACCGCGTACTGTAGTTCCGTCCGAGTGTTCTGTTCTTCATTTTCATATCCCACAGCCTGTTATAGCCTGGGCAGTGACGTTGATCTCGGGGACAGAAAATGTCCGGGAAGTACAGTACCAATGTGCGGCGCTGACGCCGTTGGCAACGTCCGGTCAGCAAGCGAGGCCGCTCTCTGATCAGTTCCACCAGTTGGGTCAAACACATGTGTGGTTGTAGTGGTTCTTGATGCATAATGCCGTACGTCGCCCAGCGGCCAGAGTCCGAAGCTCGATTGGTCGGAGACTTCAATGTGATTGCCTCATTGTTGCCCTCACATTGCGGCACATGCCGTTGAGCGGCCCATCGGACAAAACGCACAGAGCACTTTGAGTATTTGGTGAAAGGATGGTTTGATAGTAATGTAAATCAATAGATCACCCGTTACAAAAACAGAAGTAGTCAAACAATGGAAGGAATGGACAAACGAGCGAGTACAGTCGCTGCGACCAATACACCGTCATTTACGTTACTGTACAACTCAACTCTACTGCTTGAAACGCTTCTCGATGGCGTCGCCGTTGAGCGTATAGCCGTTCGCAACGAAGAGGCGGCACTGCAAGAACGGCGCCGTGTCGTAAATTTCGTGTTCCTTCGCCTGTTTAGTGGGGAAGAGGAGGAAAACGTCAGCACGGTTCAAGTCGGGGATGGGTCTCAAACGTACCCTCTCGTCGAGCTCGGCGATCGCCACAGTGACCAGCTCGGGCTGTCGGTGGCGCTGCAGCTGGAAGAACCGCGCCTTTTCCTTAACGATCTGGCCAAGGAGGAAGGCTAGCAGCTCTTCGTGGTCTCGCGCCTGTGTGAGGTACTTGCGGAAGCCCTGAACAACCCAAAACGAGAAGGGAAGAGCGTTAGACGACGAGGTAAGGGAGGATATGGACGTGCGCACGCGCTGCAGTGTCTTCTTGATGGACATCTTCTGCGCGTTGACAAAGCTCTCAATGGCGACGGAAATGGCCAGGTCGATATCGTCTGCGCGGACGTATTCGCGCAGGGACATGCGTGCGCTCGCCTCGGCCATGCGGATCATGCTCTCCAGGTGCCGCACCGTGATCGGGAACGAGCCCGTCGCGACCGACTCACGGCGCAGGTCCGCGAAAAGCCGCGAGAGTTTCTCCGAGTCAAGGTCGTACAGCTTCGGACGCACCCTTTCGCGCGCGTACACGATGTACTTGCGGAAGAGGTCTTGTGGGATTAGCTAGAGTTACACGCCGGCGTTGGTAGTGAGTTGGCAGGAGGAGGGTAGGGCTCACCTCGGCGTCGAGCGTCGTGCCGACGTCCATCTCGTCCCGCGCCGCGTCAAACTTGGGGTGGCTCCGCAGATGACTACCGACGACGAAGCGGGCGAGGAGTTCGTCCTGCACGGGGTCGACGGCGTCCTTGACGACGCAGAGGACGTCGAAGCGGGAGAGGATCGGCTCGGTGAGCTCCACGTTCTGCTGGAACGGGATCGTCGGATTGTAGCGTCCGCGGATCGGGTTCGCCGCCGCGACGATGGCGCAGCGCGCCTGCAGCGTGGTGACGATGCCCGCCTTGGAGATCGAGATGGTCTGCTGCTCCATCGCCTCGTGTATCGACGTTCGGTCCGAGTCGTTCATCTTGTCAAACTCAGTCGATCAGGCAGTGGCCCTTATCCGCGAGGACAAGCGCGCCGCCCTCGAGGGTCCACTCGCGCGTCACGGGGTCCTTGCGTACGCTCGCTGTTAGGCCGACTGCGGACGCGCCCTGGCCCGTCGCGAAGACAGACCGGTGCGCGGTCTTCTCGACGTACTTGAGGAACTGCGACTTGGCGGTTCCCGGGTCGCCGAGCAGGAGCACGTTGATGTCACCCCGGATGCGCATCTTGCGCTTCACGTCCTTAGAGACGCCGCCGAAGAGAGAGAGCGCGATGGCTGTCTTGATGTCCTCGTGTCCATAGATCGAAGGCGCGATGGACTTGACGATGCGCTTGCGGATGCGCTCGTCTCGCGCGAGGGCGCGTACCTCCTTCTCGTCTTCCTCCGTCAGGCGGAAGGCGGCGAATAGGTCCTCCTTTTTGTTGATGTGGTTCGCTTCGATGATGGTGGAAAAGACAGGGAAGCCATTTTTGGCATTCAGCGACGCGTCGAAATTGTTGCGGTAGATGCCTGTCACTTCCTGTTCGTTGTTTCGGAAAGTTAGTCGTATACGGTGGTTGGGTCAAGAACCAAAAAAACACGTACGATCTCTTCTCCCGGCTTGGCGGAGTCGATCAGATCCCATAATAAAACGACTTCGCGATGGCGGGGCAGGCGACCCGCTGGCACCGAGCCAGGAGACTCTTGCAAAGTCATCTTTTGGTAATTTCTGTATATCGTCTGTTAATACGATGAGGCAGTCAGAAACTGCCACGACGAGGGAGGAGAAAAAAAAACTGACTTGTTCAGAGTTGACGGCAAATGGTCCTTTACTCTCGCAATTTACACAGTAGCTGATTTTCACTTCCTTGGAGGCGTCCTGATAGAATGGACCCAAGACGGCGCCGCACTTCCTGCAGTCGAATTTGACGTATTTGAGCTGCGGGAAGACGCCCGTCCTTCTGGTGACTACACCGGATACACGAACGAGGTTGTTCAGATTGCTCGTACGGAGATCACGGAGCGAGGAGCTCAGTGGGAGATCGGCGATGCGGACGTGCACTTCGGAGTGGATGCGCTCGTAGTTGGGATAGTAAACAAGAATGGCGGCGAGTGCGACCTCGTCAAAAATCTCGAGCATTGCTGCGGGCGAGTTTGTGAGGAAGTAGGCGAGGATGGGTTTTGATAGCGCCAGGTGGAGGTAAGACACCTCTAGCGATTCAGAGTTGGCTGGGGGAGGTGCGTCAACGTGCTTAGGTCGTTGAGCACATAAAGCGGAAACGCACTTTCACCGAGATTGCGGATACGCTGACCGTAGACTGATGCGCCGTGGTCATCGACATAGGTCATCAAGAACTGACGGAAATGCTTGACGATGGACCTCCGAACGCGATCGTTAGCGATCCACTCGACGATCGATTTAGCCTTGATATCACTGAGTTGTTCCAGCGGAACCTCCTACACCGGCGTGTCAACAATGTAGCTTGTAGTTAAAAAAAATTACAAGGACTCACGTCTTCGATACCATCCATATCATCGACGTCTCGACGCTCATCGTACTGCCGCCGCGCACGCGTGCGTGTGCCGGAGAGCAGTCCCGAGTCGGCGTCGTCCCCGACACTGGCGTCATCGCTGTCGAAAAAGTTGGGCGCGTGGCTGCGGTTGGCCGCGCGCATGCCACGTCGCCCCCCGCGCTCCATACGATCTCGCTGGCGCATCCTGGCTTCGCTGCGCGTCGGGTGGCGGCGGACAAAGGCTCGAAGACCTCTTCATCATTCAGGCCCGAGTCTGAGTAGGCATCAAGCACCACGTTGTCCCCGTAGTCGCTGTGACGCGTCTGAGAATGAAGATGAGGGTGACCGAGGGCAGGGACGTACTCGTCGATGCCTGGACCGAAGAGGTCCTCACCCTCATCGTCCTCGTCTTCTTCACCAATAACATCCCGCACGGCGTCGCGATCGTCGGCGCTTTCTCCCTCTGTGTCAGAGAACGGCGGTGGGGGTGAAGAGGGAGGGAGTGATGAGTCTCGCCGGGAGAGTGGTTGGGGGGTAGGAGAGGAGGAGCTAGCTGGGAGGCCCGGAGACCTAGCACGCTTTTTGCGACGGGGTGTTTCGTTTGACTGCAAGTTCTAGTGAGTTTCTGTATACCAAGAGAGATGACTTTGACTGACCATCGTTGGACCAACACACGACACAAACGAGATTCAAAGACACGCGTCAATTAGCGGTGTTTAAAAGCGTGTCAACTCCGATCACTTCTAGTTTACAATCCGTGCGACCACTCTCGACATATCTCATGTAGCCAGCGCATCCTCTCCCAGTCAACATTCTTGCGTCCATCAGAAACTCGTCCCACCCGTCCCCCACGCCATTCTTCGCTGAGTACTTCGTGCCCCTTGATCGCGAGCACGCACGTCTCGGCACGGAAACGGACGTCCAACCGACGGCGAATTGCAGACTACCTCTCGCCAGATCAGCACACACAGCAATGACAGAAGATTGATTACTCACAAGGACTGGTGCTGATGATGGCGTGGAAATGAGAGACACGGGCTCGGGCTCGACGTTCCACCGCCACCCGGGAAGAGTGGGGCCGCCAGAGCTGGCGGCACCATATGTCTCGAGCTGTACCTGCCATAGACAAGCCTCCCAGTCGGCTGCGCGCGGTGAGGTATGGGGCACAAATGCGAAGCGCTCAGTACACCATAGTGGGTGATCCCGTGGGATCAGTACCGGTGCAAGTGGTCTCTCGGATCGTCCCTTTTCCACAGTTCTAGGCGGTGCTGCCGTGGACGCTTGCGCGTTTATGATGACGGGACCTTGTAGGTGATGTATGGAAAATGGCCAGACGGTGGTGTGTAGTATCTGTGGTGGCGCTGGGACGCCGGGGACGAGGAGCACTGTACGCGTGGGCGCGAAGAGCCGCGCCAGGTTTAGGAATACATTTGGTGCATCTGGCGTCGTCGGACCTAGGTGGAGCGCGTGCAAGGCGAGGCGAGAGGCATTGAGCATAGGATGGTGGAGAAGTCGCGCTAGAGCTGGGCGCAGCGGGGTACGGTTCGACGTCGGCGGCTTGCGAGATAACACGACAAGGGAAATTGGACCTGTCACAGTAAGCAGGACGGGATAAGAACAATGCAGATCATCACCTGGCCAGTCAGTTGTCCACGCGGGTACCCAATCGAGGTTGTTTTCGTGTGCCCACAGACAGGCTGTTATTTCGTGTGAGTACGCATCTACAGCCGGGCGGTGTGTGAACAGTCCAAAATGCGTTGGAGGAGGATACAAGGCAAAGAGCTTTGCTGACCGCACGGCGGGGGACAAGGCATCCAAACCAGACAGGACGGGAGACCGGTCCTGGGAGTACACCAAGGGAGGTTGTTTGTCTAGTCGAGCCGAGTGGAAGCTACGGTAGAGGGAGGTGGAGAAGAAGATTAAGCTGACAGCTACGTAGACAGAGATGATCCAGCGAGAAGAGTTTGACCAGACCCGCTGACGGGGGAGAGAACCATCAGGACCTGGCAAAAGCGGATCTTTGAGAGGGCCACGGAACAAGGACACGAGAAACTGAGAGTAGTCCTTTGGTTGTTCCGAGTTCGCCAGTATGAGCGCTTCCGTGTTGCTAGACACAACGGGGGGTCGAGCATGTTCACGATGACGAGAGTGAGAGTTGAGGACAGAGAGGTGACTCTGAACACTTGCCGAGCCCACGAGAGTATCTGATGGCATCGAACAGAGGGGCATAGATCATGTGATTATATGCGGTCACATGATGAATGATTGTTGATAGAATTCCCACGATGTTGACGTTGACCTTTGGCTCGGCCTTGAAGAAATGGACCGTTGAATATCCGTCGAGAAGGAAAAAGAAAAGAGGAAAGGGAAGAGGAAGACGAAATTTGTGTTGTGAGTATGCCATGATTCTAGACGCATCTACACCAACGCGAATGTCCTCTTAGATCAAGTTCACCTTCCTCATATTACAACCATCACCACCAACGACCCTCCCTCCCTCCTCTTGCCATGGCCACCTCCCGTTCCTTGCGAAAATTCAACTCGCAGACCACCACTCCGTCCCCGTTACGCAGAAAGTCGTTTGTTCCCCCAGATTCGGATTTGGATGCAGACTCCGACCTTGACACCCAGCCAATCGATGCAGATGACATATTCGGTCGCTCCTCTGCTTTCTCCGCCAAGCCCCTCAGAAAGCATTATACACAAGACTCTCCCATCTCAAAGTCCTCTCGCATCAAGGGCAAATCCACCACTCCCCCAATTCCCATTGAGGATGACGAGGGTCTTTTCCTCTCCACGGCTTCCCACTCAAAGCTCACCCCACCACGAGTCTCTAACCCAAGAACGAAGCGCTCCATGCCACCACCCCCGACCCCACCCGTAGCATTCCCGACCCAGTCCTCTTCCGCTTTCCCCCGTACTGCAACCCACACACCCTCAAGGTCTGTGCCGACTGCAAAGTCCTCAGCATCTCGAAAACTTCCAGCGACATCCGGTACCGTAGGAGTCAAGCGGAAGCCAAATCCACTACCCGTCACAGCCCCTTACCCTAAGCGTGGTATGACTCCACTTGGTGTGACCAAAGCCGTAGGAGAGGGTTCCTTCGGCCGCCTCGCGCCACTTCCTGCACCAAAGTTCCGGAATGATCGCTCCAGTGGAGAGACGGAGGGCATTTTGCGCACAGAGTCTGCGACTCTTGCTCGTTTACGGATCGACAAGGAGGAAGGTGCCGCGGTCCTCGGCGAGGAAGAAGAAGCCGTTGACGTGTCACCTGGGGGTCACATTACCAAACGGCTGGCACGTAGTCGGCCTGTGAGCCAAGAGCTGATGGATAGTGCCAACGCTGGTTCACAGGTGAGTCACACCATTTTTCTGTCTTTGTCAGACCCTTTTTTTTTTTACAACTTTTTTTGTGGTCTAGTCATTACTTCAAACGTTGGCCGCAGCAAAGCCCAAGCCCAAGCACAAACCCAACACATCCAGCGTTACCTTCCCTACCACACGGCCGCGTACCCCGTCCACAACTCCCTCCTCCCCCTTAACATCACCTAAACCTCGGCAACGCACCATGCACGCTAGCAACGTGTCGATATCCTCGTCACACAGCAAGCGTGAGGAGGCCTCTTCTCTTGTGCGCACCCGAAAGCCATCGATCTCCCAGCTACGCCACCCCACCGAACGCATCGAGAGCTCTGGTAGCGCGACCCTCTTTTTTGGTCCCGCTCTTTCCCGTTACCCAGAAGCATCAACGCCCGCGCGCTCACGACCTGCCACAATGTTCGCACTCGATTCGCCCGCAGGAGCAAGTAGCACGCCAGCACACCTGCGCCAGCGGCCAGCCTTCGAACCTCTAGCCTCGACATCCCGGCACAGCTACGCTGGCCCTGACACGTCCCTTTTTGGAAAGGCCCGCAATTTTGTGCAACCCACCACCCCCTCATCTCCTGCGTCAGAGTTTTTATCACTGCGCGAGGCTGAGATGGGCGAAATTTCGGATGAGGACGGCAGTGACTTTGCACCTGTCGAGGTGGACATCCGTGCGCTAGATAATGAGGGCGCAGAGGATTTGTTTTTCAGCAGCAGCTTTATTCACTCACGCGACATTGGGCCAGATACCAGTTTCGGGTGGGACAGCACCCCTACTATCTTGTCTTCTTCTCTCACGGTCAATGTGACGCAAAGCACCCCATCACCGCGCTCGAAAATTGCACCCGTTGCGTGTAAGCTAGAGAAGAAGTATCGTCCGCGTGACTCGGGTGTCGTGCTGTCCGAAGACGAGGGCAACAACCCAGGCTCTCATGCCGTGCCTGATTTCGTGCCGCCTGCTCCACGGCAACGGTACACACTTGGTCGTTCCGAGTCAGTGAACCTCACCGTACCTCGTGCGTCCACCAGCGTGAGCACTCTCGGGAGCGGTAGCTCCGACCAGGAACTCGTCACGCCAATCTTTGGCCCATCCACGAGTTCTTGCTGGCCACTCTTGACATCTTCTTCATCAGCTGCGTCATCGCTTGGCACGCCAGACGTTGCCTCCGTCGATGCATCCATCATGCGCATCCTCATGCAAGCCGCCCGGCGCGATGAGCATGCCCCACTGGGTGGGAACGACGTAGGTGGAAGTATCCGTCCCCCGGGAACGCCACAAAAGCGCGTCAAAACGGCGATGACGTTCAGCGGTGCGCGGCCATGGCAGAGCGCCGTCGCAAGCAAAATCGGATTCGACTTTGGAAATGACGAGGATGAAGAGGACGAAGACCGAGGTGTCAAAGGACCCCAAGGTGGCGGTGGTAAAGCAGTCAAGAGAAGCAAGAAGGCACCCCGCAAAAGCCTCCCGGCGGCATTCCCGCTGTTGGCCATGGCGAGTCGTGGCCGCGGCCGTGCGGCGGAAGATAGCGAAGAGGAACCGGGTCGGCCGGATGGAAGCCCGAGTGAGCGCAGGGCAACATATGACGGACTCGGGCTCGGGCGGCCGAGTGTGGCGAAGGCGGCAGGCGCTAGCTGGCTACTCCGTCGGAGTAGCAGCGGCGCGATCTCAAGTGCTACGAGCGGGAGCGGGAGCATGAGTGGAGATGGGAGCCCCACGGGGGCCGCAAGGGCTATACATGGTACGTATCCCCTTGACTTTGCCTCTTTTGTTCCAGGAGCCTTTGATGTTGATGGGCCACAGACTGGCAGCTTCCCCCTCCACGAATCCCGCCACGGATGTCCCCACTCAAGTCGAGCATCCCGAGCCACCTCTCTCTCTCTCCTCGAACCGGACCGCGTCGAGCTCGTCAGAAGCATCGTCAACTGCCACAGCCACAATGCTCGCCTCGCCGACAACGCGGCGGCTACAGTCACTGACTCAGAGCGCGCGGGGACCAGGACAACACCGGCGCGGGAGCAGCGAGCACGACATGCGGGTGTCGCTGGGCAGTGGCGGGCTGAGTTCGACGTACGCGCAGCCAGGCAGGTTCGAACGCGAGTTCGTCGAAATTGGGGAAGCAGGCAGCGGCGAGTTTGGCAAGGTGATGAAAGTCCGGCGACAAAGCAACGGCACCGGCACTGGCCAGAGTGGACATATATCGGCGGTCAAGAAGTCGAAGCGGTTCGAGGGCGTGCGACACAGGTGAGACATCCCCTCCCTCTTTTTTTTCTTTGGCACGCTCGCTCGTTTCGCCGATTCCCATGGATGTGATGCCATCTGTCAACGTGCCCGGACGCACGGAACACACGGAAGGACAGATAACATCGATCTGGCTCCTATGACTTTTTCCTTTTTTTTCTATTTTTTTTTCTCTTTTAGTGGCGCAGGGTCACTTATGAGCGCGCCTTTCTGGCTTCCATGCATCCTGTCATTCCGCAAATGTGCACAATTGTGCCGTAATTTATCATCACGGCTAATGACTTATATTTATTTCTTCCCCAGGTTACGGCTACGTGAAGAGGTCGAGATCCTACAACACTTATTCAGCACATACTCGGCAGTCAACGGCCCAGGCACGCGTCATCCGAACGTGCTGGGGTACATTGATAGCTGGGAACAAGACGACGCCCTGTATATCCAGACGGAGCTGTGCGAATTTGGCAATTTTGCTCATTTCCTGTGGGAGTACGGACGCACGTTTCCACAGCTAGACGAAGCGCGGGTCTGGAAGATAATTGCTGACTTGAGCAACGTACGTCTAACAAGATTTCTGCTTTGTCCCTGATCGGCTTTTGGCTTAGCATCAAAGCCAAGCGTCCGGCTCGTCCGTCAACGGGCGGGGCGAACTGTCTGTCTTATCTGCGCGCGTTTGCGTCTAGAGCTATCAAACTGACTTGGCTTATGGGGTTACCCCCCTTTCCCCATTTAGGGCCTGCATTTTATTCACGACTCTGGTGTCATCCACCTCGATCTCAAACCGGCGAACATCTTTATTACGCTTGAGGGTCGCTTCAAGATTGGCGACTTCGGGATGGCGTCCCTGTGGCCCCGCCCAGTGCTGATGTCCCCAGCTGGAGGTCCGGAGGCATCCCTTCGCACAGCACGGACCGCGTTTGAACGTGAAGGTGACAAGTTATATCTTGCACCGGAGGTATTACAGGGCCAGTATGGTAAAGCCGCGGATATGTTCAGGTGCGATCTTTTTCATTTCGTCCTCATATCTCCCTGGGCCGACCGAGAATGTTCGTTGCACTGTAGCTTTGGAATCACCATGCTCGAGACGGCGTCGAATATCGTCGTTCCTGGAGAGTGAGTGCCCTGAAACTCTCTATCACCTGTGATCCGATGACCGCTGACTCGCACTTCCCCCCCTCCCCCTTCGATCCCGTTTGTTTAGAGGCGATCCCTGGCACCGGCTACGACATGATGACCTCTCTCCGGCTGATCTGCCCACCGACACGTCGCCAGAGCTCCGCGCGCTAATAGCCGCACTGCTTTGTGCGAATCCGGCAGCGAGAATCGACAGCGCCGCCGTGTGTGCGCATCCGGTTGTCGTACGCACACGCGCAGCAATGGAACGGCTACTCGAAGAAGCGCTGCGCGCAGGTGAGCGGCCATTTGCTGCGTCCCCGCTGGCGGGCGTACCTGCTGGCTTCCTCGAGGAAGTGCTTAGTCACAGTCGCGAGCCGACGGCCGTTGTCACCGACGCAGACGCTAGCGACGCTATGGACGTTGGCGCGTGAAAAAAGGCGAGAGCCCGTGCCCCAAGTTGAGGACGGACATACCCACGATCGTGCCTGGATCTATCATCTTTCCCGCGATTGCATCGCTGGGGAGGCGTTTGCTCCCCGCCATCCCATCTGTTCGCTGTGCAATGTCGTGTCGCCCCTGATCCTGATTTTGATCGTTCTTTTGGTTTACTTTTACTTTGGCTTTCCTTCCCATTTCGCTCATTGCTCATGTTCGTTCCTCTCCGCTTCCTCCTCCCATTCCGATCATTCGCTCGGACGCCACCGCACTTGCCTGTCCCGTCCTTGTTCGACCCATTGACTTGGTTTTTTTCTTGCTCATATGTCCGTTTGGTTTACTCCCCCTTGCTCGCAATTGGCCCTTTCGGACTCTTTTGCTCGTTTTTGGTTGTGCGGTCCATCCCCTCCTGCTCCCCTGTTCCCATGCCACCATCAGCATCACCAGGTTCGAGAACCTCCCAAACGGGTGTTCCCCCTCCCATCTGCCTGTGCTTCGTGACGCAAGGTTACCCCTGGCCAAGTACGTGCATCAAGCTCGGAGGGATTCGTAGCCATCTTCGTCGCCGGCGTGCCTTGTGTGCCTCTCCAGCCCACACTACTGGGCTTCGTTCTCCTAAGTCGCCGCCACCACTGCCGCCGCCGTCTGTCGTCGTCATCATCCGGACAGATGGATGGTTTTCTTGCGGTGTCCCTGAAACACACAAGGATAAATGACGCGAATGCGCCTACAGTACATAACACTACCATTTTCATTTTGTTTCATCGATTTCACACTCATTGATTGATTCACCCCAAACCAAAACAGACTACCAATCATCCCATCGTCATCCATACGTACAGTCGATACATATCCACGCATTACAGACCGATAATATTATATATATATCCATACATACAATACTGCGAAAAAGTACACCCTTCCCCTACCTACCGTTTTGGAGAAAACTGATTCCTTTCTAGCTTTGCTCTTTTACATGTGCTTTTTCTGCTATGAGTAGTCATTTTCCATGTAGTGACTTGTTTCATCTCATTGAATGCAACATGCCATGTTTTTCCATGCGAAAAGGAGAGTAGGGTGTAAGAATGATGAATGGTCAGTGGGTAGGAAGCTTGAGCGGCGATAGCATGCAGCAATCGGACACAGTAGTGGACATAGTGCAAGCGGCGCGGCTTGGGTCTGGGCCCCGGGATAAGGCGCTGGGCGGGGGAGTGCGAAGAGGGATGCTCTCGTGATTTTTTTGATGGATAGTTGGGATCATCAATCATTGTAAACTATAAATAAATAATAAATGGATAAGTGGGCGAGATGAGACGAGATGAGGCAGGGCGTATCTCGATCCCTCAACTCGTCAACCGAGCCGGCTCCTTTTCCCGTGTTCCCCGCCCCGCTTTATTTCTCACTCCTTCTCTTTTTCTTCTGTCTCTCTTTCTCCCCCCCTCTCACTTCCATTCCACTCCATCACCCCCACCTTCAAAGATTATGCAAGTTGGGGATCCATCCAACTCTGCATCTTCCACCGCCTTCACTCCAACCCCAGCCGCCGCTGTCGCTGCTCCAGCTACTCACCGCTCCTACATTCCCTCGCTCATCCCACCTGGTGTGGACCCTTCCAAGGTGGATTCAAAGATGTTCTACACGTACGTGCCGAACACCATCAAGACTCGCAAGCGCACCACTCCGCCACAGCTCGAGATACTGGAGGGCGTCTTTGTCACCGACAAGAAACCAAACGCTCCACGTCGCAAGGACCTCGCCAAAAAACTGAAGATGTCTCCCAGAGAGGTCCAGGTATGTCTTAATTGTATTTATCTATGCCTAAATCGTTCACTCACGCGCTCTCCCCCCTCCTACTATCATAGGTTTGGTTTCAGAACCGGCGTGCCAAAGAGAAGAAAGCCCACGGGAAAATTCTCCCAACGGGCTCTTCCCCCATTTCTCCCCCCACCTCCGCCCTTCTCATCCCATCTGTCGCATCTCCCTCGTCTGACACAGCTCCAGCCGATCCCTTACCGCCATCAGCTAGCGCGTCTCCCGTCACCAAGGTTGAGCCTCAGACGCCCGAGCAATCGCCACGCGCTACCCAGAATGCTTCATGGCAACCCGCCCAACTCCCAACGCCCCCCATCACCGACTCTTTTGATCAGCCCCACCGTCCTCACTCCATCCCCTCCCCTCCCGATCCGGGCCCTGCCGCGTATGGGCACCGTCGCAGCTCCCTTCCCATCCTCAGCCTGGTTCCGCCCCAGGAGCCGCTACCGCCACAGCCTCCATCATCCACACTGGCACCCCACACGCAGCATCCGCCGTCGCACTCACTAACTGCACATGAAAACCGCTACAACCACCTACCTCCCTCATTCCCTTCTGGCGTTCTTTCACCTCAAATGCTCCACCACCGTCGTTCAACGAGCGCGCTCGCCCAGCATCCTTATGCGTTACCTTTCCACCGCCCTTCTGCTCCTCAAGTAAACTACCCACCGCCGTCCGGCCCACCTCCTCATGCCGCACCGTACTTACGCGCATCCATCTCGGAGGGTATGGACATGCCCGGCCTGCCTACGAGCCGCATTGCGATGCACGGACAGCAGGTCCACACTTCTTCGCGATATCATCCTTTCCAGGCACAGCGTCGTCCAAATCTTGCGCACCGTGCGTCGGTTCCGGCCATCTTCCATAACGCCCATGTGCACCAGTCGGCTCCTGCCCCGCCCCTGCCCTCTCTCCCTGCTACGCCAACTAGTACTGTCTCCCTCGAGGATCAGCAACAGCAGCACCAAGGCAGTGACATGTTCGCTTCCCAGCAACAGGATGCGTTCTTGTGGAACAATCCGGATCCGTTCGGTGCCGGCACTCCTGCGGTCGCGCTAACGCCGGACGCGGGATACTCGTTTGGGATGACCGCAACGGCCGTGATGCCCGCGAGCGGCTACGAGTTTCCCGAACGCAAGCACTCTGTGGCGACTTCTGAAGTTGACGCGGACTATCCATTTGCGCTCGACCCGGGCATGTACCGCCGCCCGGTTGGCTCGGTTGTCTCTCTCTGTGGCTCGGCTAGTAGCGCTGGTCCATCCCTTTCGGACGTCACTAGCGATGGCCTAGGCGTCGATGCGAACGGCCGACGCTGGTCGTGCGTGTCCGCGACAGATATGCTCGACGGGATGACCTTAGGTGGGGGCAGTGGATCAGGGCCGAGTGATGGCGGTGCAAGTCCAGCTGGCCCAGGGAGCGACGGGTACACGTCCGAGCACGGTACCGTTACATATCCCTCTCCGACGTCGGACAACGAGCGCATCGATATGGGCGCTGCTGACTTAGGCCAATCGCCTATTCTGCCAAATCTTGGGGCAAGCTCGGAGCTCGCACTTGCGCTCCATTCGAACGAGAGTGTGAGCACAGTTACTTAGCTCGTGGTTCGCCCTACTGATCGACTGGCTGTCTTCTGTGAATAGTCTCCATACACCCCGCCGCCCGCATTCAAGTTGCCAGATGCTAATACCCACACGCCACCGCAGCCCTATTTGTCCCAACAATACCCTCCGTACAGCACGGCACCATTCGGCGGTGGCGAGTACCACACGCAGGCGAATGGGTATCCCGTGTCAGGATACCCACGCGTGTTTGATGGCACAGATGCTGGCGGTCTCTATCCCCTTCCAGTGCCATCCCCCAGCACAGCAGATGATTATGCCGCCACCCGGTACACATAGAAAGACATTGTGCTGTAATCTGTTTTACTTTGTTGTTGTTGGGATCAAGTTCGTTGATATCCTTACTGATATTCGTCCCCTCGCACGTCACACTCCTTATGTTTTTGTGTTCCTCCCACTTCTACCTCTCTGCTCCCCTTTCCCGTTCTCCTGCGCATTTTATCTTACGTATATTTACTGCAAAGCTCTGTGTGTTTGTTCTCGTCATTCCGTTTCTCTCTTTTTTGGCCGCGTTTTCTGTTTTTATTATTTTCCATTCTGTTTCCTTTCCTCGCTCGGGCCCTGCGTCCTCCCCACACTCTTTTCGTTCTCCCGTATGTAGTCAGTCGTCGTTTCACTTTCGTGTCGCATACCCATTTTCTTGACCGACGGACTCTAAAAATTGACTACTTCCCGTCTCTGTTTCCCCCTTTATCCGTCCACTTTCCGGTTTTTGTTGCTCGCATGTCACCTCACTCATTCTCCTCGTGTTGTCGTGTTTGCGCCACCGCCTCTCATTTTTTTTCGTACACCATGCATGCTCACGCACACGCACATCTGTTTGGTTTTCTCTCAGGTTGCTGCTGCTGATGCTGCTTAGGCGCTATCGACCCCACAACTTACGGTACCCAGTAGCCCCGTCAAAAAAAGGACTCTAATACAAGCTCGTTTCGCATCTACCAACTCAGAATCGTCCTCGTCGTCTCACTTCTTTGAAGAAAAACAATATAGTCTCGCGTTTATCGTACAAAAAGTGGATAGAAGTAATAGTAGTAATCATGAAAACTGTATCGCCAGGTGCTTGTCTGAACTGGGGGGACACAATAACGCGGTCATTAGTCGCGCGACTCAAACCTGGGATTGACCGAGTCGCTTGCAAGAAGCGTGGATCGCGCGGCGAAGCGCAAGGGTCTACTTCGACTCAGTCGGATTCGTGCAATACAGTAATTCAACGGTCACGGAGGTCCGAAATCGTCTCTTGAGAATAAACAATAAGGAAAAGAAAGGAACAGCGTCAAAACCCCGGATCCGTAATTCTGAATCGTTCGTCATTCAGTCAACGGGGGCCGAGCGCCACTTTCCTTCATCGACCACATGGGTTCTTCTCGCTCCGGAACTTCTTCGCTCGCTCGTTCCCTTCTCGTCTTTTCCTCCCCGAGCTCCCCGGTGCTTCTTCGCATTCGTTATGGTAATTGAGTGCAACTGCTGCCGCGGGATGCTTCGTGAGAAGAGATACATAAACTCGTATTGGTTAGTACAGTATTACGGTGTTGTATCGTACTTCTGAAATCGGTAGGTTTTGCCGCTACATTCCGATTGGGGGGAGCTCTGGCATGGGCGACCCCTTGCCGAATTTTGAAACATGATTTGTTCAACTGTTTTTTATAGAGCTCCTCCACTGTATTGAGCAGGAGCAAGTGCGGCCACGGCTTCGTTTCATTTCATCTCTACACGACGCCCTGCGGAGCGGGGATTGCACTAACGGATGATAGTCGATGTGATTGGCTAGCTGCTCAGCCATGTAGCACTTTCTTTTGTTGTCAGCGGACTGTAAAAGTACAGGACTATTGCATCGCCCATCACATGCATCACACCGCACAGCCTCATGCGGTGCATTACATCTCGTTGCTTTAGCGTGGTGACTTTGCGAAAAAAAAAAAAAGCCGGAACGTTGCAGAGAGTCTAAGAGCACCCGCAACACGACGGGGAAAGTCTCATTTGCTGCGGCTTTACCTCGCACCGGCCCTCGTTTCCGATCTCACACCGATCACAAGTCGATTCTAATGATCAGTTCGCCATTCTCCCATTATGGATACCTTTCCCGGGTGAGCGGGATGATGCAGGGAGGTTGGGTAGCGGGTCCAGGTCCGGATCCGGTACTGCGGGAAGAGAGACGGGGTTGTCTATTTTGCGATCTGATTGGTGGCGCCGCCAATTTATTCTGGCTAGCCAATCCGCGTCTCGCCTCAGTACCAGTGCCAGTCGTGCCAGTACTTTGTAATATATAGCAAGTCTGCTCCCACACTCTGTCGTCACTCGGAAGCATTGAATATTGAATCAGCGACAATTTCTGTTTTTTCTCTTATTTTTCTAGAATGCGTTGGCTAAGGGACATTGCTATACAAATTGATGAAAATGAGGATTGACTCTTGATTGGTTCCCAACAACCCCGTGTGCCTCCAAACACAACAGGACACCGCTGGCTCTGCCGTACCGAGTACCGCCGAAAAAAGGGCTTCGTTGGCTGGACAGCTGATTGGTTCGCTCGATGCGCTCAATGCAACTTGGTCGACCGAACCCGAAGCTGGCGAGCGACGACTCCGACGAGACATCATTCGTCTGTCTCACGGGTCTCAAAAAGCTTCCGATCGGTTGAAGTGATGTAACTCCTAACTCGTCCAACCAGCAGGCGACATCGACGGCCGCGGTGATCAACGTCCAACCCGCGACTCCTGTGAGAGAATTCCAGAGAAACGACCACCTCGCAGACGGACGGACGCCCTCAAAAGGAATAATAATTCAACCGACTCAACAAGCTCACCCCCCCTTAACGGCGTTCCATTTCTGTTCTGCAACGCGGAATTTGCGGCGGGAAAAAGGTTCACAGTAACTGACAACACTCAAAACGTCGCTATCCGTTGTTTAATTTGGTACTTTCTTGTGTCGTATTCCGGTTGACGCGCGCCTATAAGTTTCTGTGGGATTGGTTACGTTACAGCGTGCCAGGGTTGGTGAGGCAGGTGAGTTGGGGAGAGGAAAGCAACTTGAGGGCAAATGAGAGACCAAGCCTGGCAGTCGGTTCTCAGGCTTGCAAGCGCCCACACCCCATTGGTGGTGCTGAAATGGAACAATGCCCACTGTACGTCGGTGCCCACGCTGCTGCGCCCATATGAGTTTGAAAGCGCCATAAGCGCAAATGACACATCATGATTGGCTAGGAACGACGACGCTATCCTCCTCCTGGCTCACCCCAGAACTGTCTTCTCTCTCCACCAACGAAGCAGGCTACCAGGCGCAAACTTTCAAGACCACAATAAGTCAAAGTCACAGTTACAAGAAACGGTCATTGGGCGCCGGTTGCAAGGACCCGATGGACTGAAAGCGGAATGGCCGCGCGTCCCGCGTGTCATTCGAGACCTTAATAACCCTTACATCGTTTGACCACGAATGACTTAGCGAGCGAAGAGCTCACTTCTCGCGATACAATTAGCTCCGAGACTTCTGGGTGCCAGACCGTAAGAGCACGAGGACGCGTTTGGACTCCGATTGGCGGTGGTTAAAGTTTGTTTGGCGGGCCAGCGGGATTTTCCGGAGGGCCAATCATAGGACTCATCTGATTGGACTCACGACAAAATTGGAAAAACTGTGCCAGCCCGTCATCGTGCTAGGATGACTCTGGAACGATGCATACAGGGGTTTGTAACGCACCGAGAGTGTTTAAGCTCAGCCTGTGCGTTCGGCCTCTTCGGGGCAAATCAAGCATGGTTGGACGACCACTAGAGGAGGTTCGATACTTGGTGCCGTAGTGGTGACAAGACACTTTGGCCAATAGGATTGAGTTGCCGTAAGTATACAGCACCCATAACTCACACTTAAGTTTAGGTGCCGTACTGGGCACGATGTGCCCCACCAACCCTTTCCTTCTTTGACCACTAAGAAACGAGGGGACAAATCAACCCTGGCGATCTTCGTGCCATATCTCACTTACATTCATGATCATTGACCCCCAAGAAGTAGCATACGTGACGAAACATTTTAGCATCGAACAGCCTGGTCGCTGAACAATCGCCCGCACGACGGCGTGTCAAGTCCGAAGGGTCACCGATGGGTTTCCCGTCACATCACATGCACGCGGGAGGGGCGAGTCCACACGGAGTGCTCGTGACAATGACAATAAGCAACTTACGTGTGTGCATTTGTACGTGGGAAGTATGAAAACCATTTCTGTCCAAAATCAGCGCTCACACCCGTCATTCACCAGTGCGTGAAACCCAAAGTTCATGTAAGGACGCCAGTTGATTGGAGGACGTCAAAAAAGCTCGACATTCTTGCTGGGAAGCCCAGGAATGAGGCGTTAATCCCCGCCCCCACCCCAAGGGCACATGATACACTGCCAAACGTCCCGGACCCCTGTTTGGGGGTTCGGTCGGCCAGGGTCCGTGTGGCCCCAGTTCAGCCTTATTTCAGGGTTTTTTTTTTTTTTTTGCCACCGCTTAACTCGACCAGCACGCGAATAAGGCTGAACTAGGGCCACACGGACCCTGGCCGACCGAACCCTCAAACAGGGGTCCGGGACGTTTGGCAGTGATATGCACTGCAGGTGACAAAACATAGGCGTTACTAATTGTACCCTTGACGTCGGTGTCAAGTTCAAATGCCGCTCAAGTCAAATCCCTCGCGCTTGTCGAATGTCAGAATACGATAAGCGGGTTGTCGCGAGAGGACTGGAAGCCTGGAGACCTTGAAAGCTCGTAAGAACTTGAGTGGAAGACGTTCTCCTGGAACCAGGAAACCAAATGGGGTAACATGTCGAATTCAATTGTAAGTTAACTTATCCGCCCACACTTCTGCTACCCTTTCCCCATTGACATCTCGCGGACCTCGTCGGGTTTTAACAGAAAACGAATACCAGATGGAAAAACACTTTGCCAGGTGACGCGGTGACGCCGCGCTGTCGCTAGTGGGTGGGTCCTATAAGTGGAACATTGAAGTACCTCTCATATCGTCCAGTGTCGGGAGTATATGCCACCAAGTGAGGGTCGGTGGGGCCACTTCGGGGCTAAAGCGAATGGAGAGCTTCTTCTCCTACGGTACCCGATGCCAAAGATCAGGTTGCGACCAAGTATTAGCTTTAAAGCAAGTCGAGGATAGGAACGTGTCACTTACCGGTTATCCTAACACGCGCCTCACAATACCTTGTTTGGTCCCCTCGATAGTGTTTTTATTATGTAGATTTTACATGATGGCAGTGCATTTTTTCTTGCAAAACGCACAACAAAATAGCGAGCCGGAGTGGAGAAGCATCAACGCCAATGGACAGGATATTGTCTCAAACAGATGCAAAATACAAACGATTCGAGAAATCTATCATCATTCCCAGTCACTTTCTGCGCTGTCCTCATCGCCACCGTCATCGTCATCGTCGTCCTCTTCCTCTCTTTCCTCATCACTGTCGCCATCTGACGATGCCTCCTTCATATGTGGGTGATTGGCGCTAGCATGACCTGTCGCGCTCGTATGACCCGAAGAGACCAAGTCGAAACTATCATCGCTACGTTCTGGACTCGTGGATCCGGACGTGACAGCAGCCGTCAGCCTATCGCGACTCAGTTCGTGTGCAGCACTGGCCGACCCCGTGGCCGACCCCGAGGACTGGCTCTCTTCTCGGCAACACGTCCTCCTCTTCGTCTTCCCAGCTAAAGTCTTCTTCCTGTGCTGTGGGGCCTGCGGTGTTAACAGTATCGTTAGCGGTCGACACGCTAGCCGAGATAAAAAGATGTGGGCACACAAACCTTCGAGCACGGCCTTTCGCCTCTCGTCTTCTTGGTTTATTTGATACACTCGGAAGGAATAGCGCGTCCAAAATTCATCCTCGGACAGTTCCTCCGGCACTGTGTTTCGAGGGTCCTTATCAACACACTCTGCCAGTCCCGAATCCACAAGAGGGAAAGATAACTGACCCAGCATTGAGCGCGTAATTTGTAATGCCCCGTCGTCGGCGGCCAGCTCGACCTCGCGCTGCGTTTCGTCGCGCAGATCCTCCACCTGTGCCCAAGTAACAAAAAGTGTCGCCGAGCGCTCCTCTTTCGCAGGGTCGACACGAAGAATCGCAGGCGTCGCACGTAATGCGCGCAGAAGGGCATCCCGACGCGTCGCGGGGGTAACCGAGATGGCGACGGGGGGCGGCGCCTCTGCGCGTGGCGTTACGGCATCCTCAAATGCGGGCGGCGTCGATGCTGAGGCCGGCGCGGCGGACTCCGGTGGGACGACGCGCACCGCGTCGCGCAGGAATACACTCGCGCCGCGGAGCAACACCTCTCCGCGTGCTGCGGCGCCGTGCACGCGGGCTTGTGCTGCCTGCGCGAGCTCCTGGCGTCGCTGTGCGTCCCTCACGCTGTCAGGGAGCGTATCGCGGAGGGTGGTGAGGAGGTCGGGAGGGAGGGAGGATTGCAAACGCGTAAAGAGTGTCTGTGCATTAGGATGCTGCTCCGGTTGTCTTTGTTGTTCTTGCTGTGGGTCCGGAAGTGTGGCAGTGGACGCAGACGCAGAGGAGGGTGCTGAGCTTTCGCCGTCGGCTGTAGTGGCATCGACTAGATCGCGCGAGGAAGATGTGGGTGCCGTCGTTATGTCTCTTTCAGCTGTGGGAGTGGGGGAGTTGACGGAGAGGGTCGCGAGCTGCTCGTTTAACCCCTTCTGCGCCTGCGAGACATACTCTCCCAGGTCCTTGCGCGCGGCCTCGATAGCGCTCTGGCTCTTTGGAGACGCAACGGGGACAGAGATCAGAGCCAGTGCCCAATGTGGGGTTGAAAAGTATGGCACGATGACGCACCTGTTTCCTAAATCCTCCCCAGAATCGTCCCAGCTGCCCGATAACCTCGGTAACTTCCTCATTCAGTGTTGGTGGGGATTGCCCCACTGCTTGAGGTGGTGGTGTCGCAGTTCCCGGACTCGCGTTAGTGAGCGAGGTATCCAAAAAACTCATGTTTGGGGGTGCGCGTTGCGCGGTCGTCAACGTCGTTGGTCCGTGTTGTAAATAGATCGCTCGCGCTCTTATGATTACGTAAGGCCAAAAGTACGGCCCTGCTCTGAACGGGCGATTGATGGCAACAGGCCAACAGCTACCCTCTGAACAAGCCTCTGAGGTCCGATCCAATGATTTTATAAACAAAAGGAGAGTATCAAAATCTAGTATCTGAAAAGAATACCGAGCGTCCTAGTACAGTATAAAACTCTCCTGGCTGGGCGGATCACACAAAAATCACTGCGCACATTACGAGTTTTCTTTATCTGTAGCCGACCTGCCTTCTCGCTCTTGTTTGTACTGGCGAGGTACAAAGACCAGCCCGATGACATAGAGGGACCAGAAGACCTATACGAACGAATTCACTTAGGCATGGGAAAGAAATGCCGTTTGTGTGGCTCAACGTACGATGACCAATGCCAGCCAGGCGTGCTTCGCAGACTGTTTGACTGGGTGGATGTCGCCCGTCATGAGCGGCCATTCGACGTATATGCCATAGTGAACCTGTTTCCCCGACTCGAATGAGAAGAATCCTTGCTGGTAGAGGTAGCGCGGACAGGGACGAACCTGATAATTTGCCATTGCAAGAATGACTATACCCAGTAGCGCATGGATATAATTCTGGGGCGGCCGGTGGCCGAGGAAAGGGAACGGAATGCGAACGTAGTGAATGAATGTCCCTAGGACCACCTGCCCGATATACAGACCAAAGATGACATAGCCAATTCTCTATGCAACGGAGGGGCGAATGTCAGTGTGCGTGATGCGTGGTGAGGCGGTGCGGCGGAGTGAGTAAATCCGCGTTAGGAGGGCGTACCTTGTGGTGGTCCATCGGTGCGTCTGTGAGGTCACGGGCTTTCGAGCCCATAGCCCATGCCGCAAAGACGAGCGGGCCAGAGATGAGGAAGTTGGTGATTGCGTGCCCCCAAAACCACCTGCGATATAAATGCATCAGCTGTGCTTTCACAGGGGGCCTCTGAGCGCGCGGCCGGCATCAGAACCTACCGATTGGTGAAGGTGCGCAGGTATCGAGGTATGAGAACTCCGACTGGAATTATGATGAGGAATGCGATGGCTGCGAGCAGGCCATGGTCCCTGACCCTCTTTTCGTATTCTGAGAGCCCGAAGTCTGCGAAAGCTGGGCTGGACATAACACTGCCTGGACGGACAAAGTCTGGGTTGGGAGGTGAAGAAGGCGGAGGGGTGAATGATGGGTATATATGTCCCAGCGTGTCAGATGCCTTGGCTGACGCTTGTGGCGTGCGTTGCGAGGAAGAGTTGTGGTCCAAGCGAGAATAGGTTATTATGAAATCTCTAGTGTTTGATTGGCTGCAGCCGCACGCATTACTCAGATAGGCGCCTCCTTCCCTCCGCAGTCCGCAGCAGCACTCATTAGAGGTGAGCTAGCAGTACAGTTGCCGTCGCGTGTTGGCCCGGGTGGTGCACAAATTGCCGCCTGCCAGTGCGATCTGCCTGCGATCGCCAGAAAGATCACCGTCAGCCACCCGTCACGGGCCCCGTTCCCTCTTTCGTCCTGGACGAGCTCTTAACAGGCTCTTAATATCTTAATGTGTTGGAGTATTCAAGTGAGGTCATATCCTAAGTAAGTTTGACGATACGCTCTGCATATTCGTTACAGAGCGGACATTGTGCAAACCCGCGCGAATATCTACGTATTTCGTGCTTAACTGACTCGACTGCTCAAGCGGCTGCTTCTCCTGGCCGTATCGGCGACGGTTTCTTTACAGTATGCCTGTCGCTCCTCGGAAGTGGGGCAAGCTTATTACTTAAGCCCATAGTCCTCGTACCGTAGCACCTCAGTTACCGCCTTCTAGCGTGCGCAGGAACCGAGGTGTGTGTTCCCATGGCTTCTGTTGGGATCCAGTCCCGAACCGTGACAGACAACCCGAGGCCAGATCAATCAATTAGATAATCGCGTTACTCGGTGTCGACTTCGTTGACCCTTGTTGGTGAATGAGGAGGGTTGGTGTAGTTTAGTTCGGTTCTGAGAATGATATGTAGCACTTACAAGGGTTGTACAATACCCTGTTTTTGGGCTCGAGATTATTATGTTCTAGATCTGCTTTTCGGGGCTATGTAGCAATGAGTCTCCGAATTCGTTTGCCGCGTGGACTCCATCGGTCGGTTCCCTGGCTGTGCGCGATTTGTCTCGTAAATCTCCAGTTGATTATCCGTCACTCGTCACAGGGACCACGTACAAGCAGGCGCGGACTCAATAAAATCAAAACCTGACCAGCGTGGCAGAGACGAAGACGAAAGACGCGAAACGCTGTCGTTACTCCAGACGGCATCGGCGACCCCTGTTCGCAGCCACGACGAACTCAAATGCGCACCTGACAGCGCTACGCGTAGCACTCCCGCCGCGCATGGCACTCCCCATCTTCTCCTTGCCGATGGTGACTGGAACTGGGTCAATCACGCGTTCGCAGAATGCACTTGAGCAGCGGTGGTCCACTCTTCACGACGTCTGACGGTCTCTTCTGTCACCGCAAGGGATGAACGTGACAGGTAAAAGGGTGAGTTGGATCGGGCAGTTGAGGGGCATGGGGTTCTACTGGTTCGTGTGGCCCCTCTCACCGCCCGTTCGAGAATGTCAAGTTTGTTATGGATTCTTCACCGAAAATGAACACGATTATGTCTCGCGAGTCGTGGCTCAGCTGGACATGTGGACCTACCATGCGCGGATAGGCGATACGCGGGATCGGGTGCCTTGACTGCCATTCGGATAGTGCATACGGCGACGACAGCTATAGCAACACAATGTCCCAGATGCCAGCGTATATTTCCCGAGGGAATGACATATTGCAGTGCAAAGTGTGCGAATGGGCGGACGTGAGGTGAGGCACTTCAAGTTGCAGAGCTACTGCCCCTTACCCAGTCATCGTGGGCCTCCACCAGCCCCCCCCGGCGTTCGGGAATCCGGTCCCGCCACCCCCTTGCTTGAGAACAATGACAAGTGGTATCGCAAAGTAAACGACACAGATGCTTACTTCATTACGCCCGCCCTGTCTTCTCGATTCCGTTGACTCGGATTGTCATTGCGGTTATACAAGCTTTAGACCCAACGTTCAAGACTGCATACGCCAAAGAGAAATGACAACAAGAGTTTTACGAGGCTGGCCTACAGCGCCTCGAAGAAGTTGTGAACCAACCATACTAATGTCGAAACCGCACTCATTATGATAGTGATTATACTACCAATCATAGTTCGATACCTATTACGTTGCCCCTAGTGATTTCCCAGCCCGGCCCATGGGCCTGAAGCCAGCCTAAGCCGGCCAGCAGAAGACGGGCTGGGCCTGGCCGTGGAGGCAGCCTGGAGGGGCCCGAGGCTCAGGCTCCAAATTAGGTGGGCCGCTTGCACGGCCCATGGCCCGGGCTCCAGTTTGCAGGGCCCTAGGCCGCTATCCAATTTGGACGGGTTTGGCGGGTTTTTTGACCATGCCACAACTTTTTCCTAGACTAAGTAAGACATTACAAGTACTTGTACCCTAAGTAGTCAACTAGCTACTAATCATAAGAACCCTGCCGCCTGCAGTGCTCGCCGTCCGAATTGTGTCGTGCTGCCGTGGTTGTCGCTGTCGTCAGTGTCTGCACTATCGCCGTTGTTGTTGTTGAGGTTGTCTTGTTGTTGTTGACATCGCCTCGCTGCCATCGTTGTCGTCTTGCTGTTGTCAACTTGAACACTTGCTTGAACGTCGCCTTGCTGTCGTCATCGTTGTCATCTTGCTGTTGTCGTTGCCGTCTTGCTGCTGTCGTTGTTGTCTTGCTGTGTCGTCGTCACCTTGCAACTGGTGCCTTGCTGTTGTGGCAGTCGATATCGCCTGGACTTGTAGTTGCCGTCGTCACTGCTGCAGGTCCAGGTGTTGTTGCTGGTGTCGGGAAAAGTGACTAAGCAAGGCCAGCGAAAAGAGGCAACCGGACCGGGAACATGCGTGACGCGTGGTTTCACCTTGGACAGCCAGACAGACGGCGACAACGACACTTCGATGACGCACAGAAGCAGCTACTAACCGCTGCCACCGCCCTAACAACGGCAACAACACCAGCAGCAGGACGCCGATAGCACGGTGAAGACGACGAAATGGCGATGGCAATGCAACACCGACGACTCGGACAACACCAAGCGACTCGGACAACAACAATATTCGGGTGCAACTTGAACAGACATGACAGACAACGGTGACGCGACAACGACGGACAACAGTGACACAATGATGACGGATGACAGCGAGTCGGTGACACGACAACGACGATGGGGGGCTTAATAGTTGCTATGTAGTTACAATGTTTAGTAGTAGTATGACTCGGAATCTCTTCTAGTAGTACAGTGGTCTTGACAATGTTAATGACCTGCGGAATAGGTGACAGACCGACCCTGGGTAATACCCATGCTGAACCCTCTCCGTACCCATACCCGTGAGCACGGGTATGGTTTCACGCGGGTACGCGGCAGGTGCGGGTACAGGCAAGAGCAGAGGTCAAGTGTAACGCCGCCACTGGCGTGAGTCTGACTTGGACAGCGAAAGGGCGTTTCGACGACTTAGCGGTTTCCAGTGATTCGGAGGTCACGTGACACGAATACACGGCCTCAAGGTGCACGTGATCGTAAGAAGCACTAGGGTGTATTCCACTAGGCGTGCGTGAAGGACGACTTGCTCTACCAGAGACAAGCGAACGAGGTAGCAGACACTCAGGAGGATCACAAGGAGAGGATGCGTGATGGCAATTGAAGAAGACCAGAATGGAGTCTTCTGGTCTCTGCGTCGTACTACTTATACATGTGATGAGGCAGCTTTAAAGCTCCTCCCGAACCTGAATGACTAGTAGCGTAAGTAGCTCGAACCCTACTACCGCTACTACTAGGAATGAGTCATAGTACCACCACAAACATGTGATACTACGGCTGACTGATACGTATATGTCCATGACCTATTACTGCTTACTAAGGAGGTCATCACCGTGTAGTAAGCGTCCACAAGCCGAACCGTGACACCACCCCCTTTTCAGCTGCGACGACCGCGTCGCCAAGTGGGCCCGACTCCTCCCATCCATCCCTCCTGCACTTCCGTAATCCTATCCCACATGTTCGCCATCTCGAGCCTGAACTTACTCCGGCTCACCTCCCCTTGCACCCCTCCGAGCGCCTGGGACAAGGCATGGAGCCGTTTGTAACGTTCCTTCCTGGACGTTCGACTTGACTTGAGTTACGTGTGCCTGTTTGCTGCTGCGACCGTGTCGCAAGTCTTCAGTATCCCGTAAGCGACGGCTAAGGCGATACGCAAGGCGTGTCCAACGTAGGCAAGACAGAGGACGAGGAGAAGAGACAGAGTGTATAGTGGCGGGACAGGCTCCGAAGGCGCACTATAGGGGAAGATGGTGGAGGGACGGGTCTCCGAGATCACACCAACGAGCAAGAGGTGATCGATGTGGTTATTCGCAGAGTGGATAGCGCAGTACTACTGGCTCGGCTCCAAAGGGGAAGGTATTCACAAAGAAATATCAAGCTACCGCTCTAAGGCGCAAGTAGCCCTCTACTTATAGTACTAGGGGAGCTTTGAAGCTCAGCCCTAACTCCGAAACCCTAATACGAGTGGCCAATGGCATAAGGCCCTCGAATGGTATCAGTCAGCAGTCCATACAGTAGTCAGCGGTCATCAGTCATCCGCTATGTAGTATCAGTCATCCGAGTCTCGATTCGCACCATATTGCATCAGAGGCTAGACCAGCCCGGGCACAAGCTCATCCGGGTTCTTCTGGACGAGTTGAGGCAGGTCACATGCCAGGGTCACGTGACGGCCGTACATCAGGACCTATTCCCAAGGCTCCTGACAGCGTGTCTGAGGCGGGGAGGGAGATCGATCGCTCACCAGACGTCCCGTTCTTGCGGTTTCCTCTAGGGCTTCTATTGCTGCCCATACTCTCTCTTGTACGCGCGGGTCTTCTTCGGCTTGCCAGTCCCACCAAGGGTCTTCAGGCGTGTTGGCGGACTCCACAAAGGGGATATCGGCGGTCGGCGTGTAGTCACGTGGCGAATCACGTGCCGGCGAGGGTGAAACCGTGACACCGTTGCTCCATCCTCTCGGCCTCGTGCTTGTACGCCCGGTAGCGGTGCAGCTTGGCCTTCAGACTTACGTCCTTCAGCTCGTTGACGGCACGATCCACTCGGTGCTGGTGGCTATGTCCGCCAACGAAGGCGTACATGTCTTCGGCGAGGTAGTGGGGCTTACCGGCCTCCCGTACTTGCGGCTCGGCATACAGCGGTTTGGAGTAGACCTTCTCGCTGTCGTCCACTAGAGCGAGGACGAGGGGGTCGGGGTTCATGACGACTTGGACGTACGCCGCCTGGGCTGTGTTGCCAGCGGCGTCGGTGATGGGGTAGTGGACGAAGTCCTCCCCGCGGTTGTGCTTGTACCCATGCGGCGCGTGGCGTGCGCTGCCACCGAGGTACCGGAGGCGCGTGGCCGGGTATGGCGCGGCATTGCCGTCGATGGTGACGTTGCCGCGATAGAGCGGCCGCCCGGTAGTGTCGCACGTGTATGGGGTTTCGATGATGTTGTCAGAGTCGGTCGCGGTGATGATATAGGGGTGCTCAGCTGGGTAGTAGTCCCTCAGGGCTCCCTCGACTTGCTCGTACACTGCCCTTTCAGAGTCTCGGTGAACCACCGGCGTCGCCAGAGGATCCTCGTTCTCCTTATTGCTGCCGCCCGCAGCTGAGACTGCTCCCACTGACGCGCCTCGGGCTTCCAATCCCGCGTCTTCATCCACTCCTCCCATCGCTTCGTCGCGGCCGTCTTCCTCGTTTTTGATCCGGTACTGGACTCGTATTGGGAGAGGTCGAAGTGGGGGGCTCTCACCGACTTGGAGAGCTGTACGAAGCCCACGCACTTCGGCCTCTGTGTAGGGCTCGGTGTTGAGGCGTTGACCGGCGGTGTCGAGGAGCCAGTAGGTCGGAGGTTCCTCGAGGTTGTCGATGTCGGTGATGCACTGGACGTTGGACAGTGCGTTGCGGAGCTCTTCGTGGGTGAGGTTGTCGAGCCCGAAGGCAGCGAGAGAGGGGGCAGCGGTGGAAGAGGAAACAGACATGTTTGAGTGAGGAGTGAGGAGTCCAGTGTGAGGAGATGGGGGAGACTTAGCGTCGTTGCCTCCGCTTATAACCCTTTTGGCTCGACTGCCTTCAAACTCCGCTATGGCCTTATCTGCGAATATGTCTTCCTTGTTGACCCACTGATTTTCCGAGTCGGAGTATCCCTTCCATCGTACGAGATATTGGAGTTTTTTGTTCCTGCCGAATCGCCGTGAGTCTAGAATCTGTTCGATTTCATATTCCTCTTCCCCATCTATGAGATCCGGAGGCGGGTGTGGGAAGTTCCTTCCGTGCATGGGCGTCTCGCGATAAGGTGTGAGCAAATCGATGTGAAACACGGGGTGAATACTCCACTGCGTGGGAAGTTCAAGTCTGTAGTTGACAGGCGATAGTACCTGGGTCACGCGAAAAGGTCCGTGCCGGCGTGCAGCAAGTTTGGCCGTGGGCTGATTGGTGCGGAGATGCCGTCCCTCTAGCCAGACCTGGTCCCCTTCTTGGTATCGTGGTGTCGCCTTGTGTTTGATCCAGAGTGTCTGGGCCTTTTTGATCAGTTCCTGGGCGTTCTTCCGCGCTTCTCGGAACTGTTGCAGTCGTGTGAGTACGTGAGGGATAGGAGAGGGCTTATCGATCCAATCAGCGCGCGGGTCATATCCCATCATGAGTGCGAATGGGGATGTCTTGGTTGCTTCGTGCGGCCAACTGTTGTGCGCGAATTCAGCCATTGGGAGGAACTGCGCCCAGTTATCTTGCCGCTCGTTCGTCCAGAATCTTAGATATTGTTCAAGCCACTGATTGGTTCGTTCGGATTGTCTGTCCGTGCGTGGATGATACGCGGTTGATATGTTCTGATGGATTCCCAGGATACGGCATAATTCTCGGGTGAACTTGGACGCAAACCGGGGATCCCGATCACTGATAATCTTGGTTGGTAGTCCGAATCTTCTGAATACGTGAGTGACGTATAAGGCCGCGGTCCCTTCTGCCGTGATTTCTTCGATGCATGGGATGAATATAGATGCTTTGGTGCAGTCGTGGTCCGTCACGGTGAGGATGGAGTCACAACCCTGGGAAATCGGCAGTTTAGTGATGAAGTCGAGGGCTATGACTTCAAACGGCTTAGCGTCGGGGATCGGTGTGATGGGCACTAGGGAGGCTTTTGTGGGTCGGTTATTGACTTTGTGGCGTTGGCATTCCGCGCATCCCTGGACGTAGTCGGTCACGTGTTTTAACATGTGAGGCCACCAATAATGTCGTTCGATGATGCGTGCCGTTCGTTTGATACCTGGATGTCCATACATGAGGGGGTTGTGGTGATTCCGGATGATAGTACGGATGTCATCCGTTCCGCCGGTGATGACCCTGGCTCCTTGCCTATACCAGACGTCGTTAACTTTCTTGAGCTTGTGAGCGTCTACCCAAGGCTTGATCTGATCTTCGTCCTGTCGATGGTTCTCCTCGGTTTGAGTAATTGCTTGTCGCGCTCGGATTCGTCGTGCGGCAAAGACCCTTCCAGGGAGGACCACTACTCCCTCGTTGTCCCGGTCTCCTTGGTCGTAGTTGGGTCTTCTGGATAGCGCGTCCGCCCTTCCGTTATTCGTTCCCTTTATGTGATGAATCTCAAAGTCGTATTCCATTAGTTCAAGTACTTCCCTTGCGACTCTACGGCTTATTTTCTGGGGTGATTTCCAGTGCGTAAGGTTGAGGTGATCGGAGAAGATCTTGATTTTATGGGGTGAGCCAGCTAGGTAGGGTCGCCAGTGCCTCAGGGCTTTCACGATGGCCAGTAGTTCGAGGTCGTATATGTCGTAGTTGCGTTCGGCCTCATTGAGTGTTGCTGAGTAGTATCCTATCAGGTGTCTTTTACTGTCAGGTTTCTTTTGTAGTAGTATGGCTCCCACCGCGTATCCCGATGCGTCGACTTCCAACTCGAACTGGTCGGTGAGCGTGGGGTGTGCTAGTACTGGTTCGGAAGTTACGAGGTCTTTGAGTGTCTGGAACGCCTTCTCTTCGTCGGTGCTCCAAGACCATTCCGTGTCTTTGCGAGTGAGTTGGTTCAATGCTCGGGCGTGTGTTGCGAAGCCGCGGATGAAGAGGCGGTAAAAGTTGCAAAAGCCCAAAAAGGAGCGTACATCGCGTACCTTCGTAGGTCGGGGCCAGTCGCGAATGCCCGAAACTTTTACCGGGTCCATGCGTGTCACCCCCTTTTCAAGGATGACCCCCAGGTAATCCATCCGCGGTTGGTGGAAAAGGCATTTCTCCGGTTTGAAGTATAGGTCGTGGTCCATCGCGACTTGAAGGATGTCGCTCACCGCATTGATGTGTGCTTGCATACCTGCGTTCTCGTGGGTGGCAATGCCGATGTCGTCCATGTAAACTCGGATAATGGTGCCTAATAGTACGTGTGTGGCGGTGACAGGGGCGAGAATGTAGTCCATCATTGCTTGGAAGGTTGCTGGTGAGTTGGTCAGTCCGAAGTACATCACCAGTGGTTCGTAGAGGCCGTATTTCGTTTTGAACGCGGCTTTTGGTTCGTCGCCCTCTTTGACTCGTATGTTGTTGTACCCCCAGCGGACGTCAAGCTTAGTGTATATGTGACCGTTGCCTAAGTCGTTGATGAGTTCGCCCATGAGTGGCAGGGGGTATTGGTTGCGGATGGTGCAGGCGTTAATCCTTCGGTAGTCTTGGACGGGGCGAAGTTTGCCATCCTTCTTCTTAATAAAGAAGAATGAGGATGCGTAAGGTGACTTCGATGGTCTGATGTAACCCATCTTTAGCTGTTCGTCAAGCCACTTCTTGAGTTGACCGTCCTATTCTTGTGACATGGGATATACTTTGCAGTCGATGCTGGCCGGTTATGAGAACTTTTTACCATTATCCTAGGGGTCAACCTGAGAGAGTTGTCAGGAGTGGGGTAGGGCCCGTAGGGGTGGTCAAAGGGTTGGTTCTACATCAAGTGAGGTACACATTCTCACAGTACTCACTTGCCTGTAATAATGATTGTACGGCACACACTGTACACTGCAAGCTTGCACGGCTGTACCATTGCAACATGCACGCGTGCATCAATTCTTCATATGAGCATCTGATACTGGGTAGATGAGTACGTTCCCACGCGTCCTGGACGCACGCACAGTGCGCCCAGCATTCACCTGTCTGTAATAATGATTGTGCAGCACACACTGTAGTCACTGCAAGCTTGCACAGCTGTACCATTGCAACATGCGCGCGTGCATCAATTCTTCATATGAGCATCTGATACTGGGTAGATAAGTACGTTCCCACGCGTCCTGGACGCACGCACAGTGCGCCCAGCATTCACCTGTCTGTAATAATGATTGTGCAGCACACACTGTAGTCACTGCAAGCTTGCACAGCTGTACCATTGCAACATGCGCGCGTGCATCAATTCTTCATATGAGCATCTGATACTGGGTAGATAAGTACGTTCCCACGCGTCCTGGACGCACGCACAGTGCGCCCAGCATTCACTTGTCTGTAATAATGATTGTGTGGCACACACTGTACACTGCAAGTATGCACAGTTGTACCATTGCAACATGCACGCGTGCATCAATTCTTCATATGAGCATCTGATACTGGGTAGGTAAGCACATTCCCACGCGTCCTGGACGCACACACAGTGCACCCAGTGCTCACCTGCCCACAATGGTGGTCGTGCAACACACACTGTATGCTGCAAGCATGCACAGTTGTATCATTGCAACATGCGCGCGTGCATCAATTCTTCATATGAGCATCTGATACTGGGTAGATAAGCACATTCCCACGCGTCCTGGACGCACACATAGTGCGCCCAGCATTCACTTGTCTGTAATAATGATTGTGTGGCACACACTGTACACTGCAAGTATGCACAGTTGTGTCATTGCAACATGCGCGCGTGCATCAATTCTTCATATGAGCATCTGATACTGGGTAGGTAAGCACATTCCCACGCGTCCTGGACGCACACACAGTGCACCCAGCACTCACCTGTCTGTAATAATGATTGTGTGGCACACACCGTACACTGCAAGCATGCACAGTTGAACCATGGCAACATGCATGCATGCATCAATTCTTCATATGAGCATCTGATACTGGGTAGGTAAGTGCATTCCCACGAGTCCTGGACACGTACAATGCACCCAGTGCTCACTTGCCATTGGCAAGTAAGCGCATTCCCACGAGTCCGGGACACATACAATGCACCCAGTGCTCACTTGCCATTGGCAAGTAATCACATTCCCACGAGTCCTGGACACGCACAGTGCACCCAGTGCTCACTTGCCATTGGCAAGTAATCACATTCCCACGAGTCCTGGACACGCACAGTGCACCCAGTGCTCACTTGCCATTGGCAAGTAATCACATTCCCACGAGTCCTGGACACGCACAGTGCACCCAGTGCTCACTTGCCATTGGCAAGTAATCACATTCCCACGAGTCCTGGACACGTACAATGCACCCAGTGCTCACTTGCCATTGGCAAGTAATCGCATTCCCACGAGTCCTGGACACGTACAATGCACCCAGTGCTCACTTGCCATTGGCAAGTAATCACATTCCCACGAGTCCTGGACACGTACAGTGCACCCAGTGCTCACTTGCCATTGGCAAGTAAGCGCATTCCCACGAGTCCTGGACACGTACAGTGCACCCAGTGCTCACTTGCCATTGGCAAGTAAGCGCATTCCCACGAGTCCTGGACACATACAATGCACCCAGTGCTCACTTGCCATTGGCAAGTAATCACATTCCCACGAGTCCTGGACACGTACAGTGCACCCAGTGCTCACTTGCCATTGGCAAGTAAGCGCATTCCCACGAGTCCTGGACACATACAATGCACCCAGTGCTCACTTGCCATTGGCAAGTAATCACATTCCCACGAGTCCTGGACACATACAATGCACCCAGTGCTCACTTGCCATTGGCAAGTAATCACATTCCCACGAGTCCTGGACACGCACAGTGCACCCAGTGCTCACTTGCCATTGGCAAGTAATCACATTCCCACGAGTCCTGGACACGTACAATGCACCCAGTGCTCACTTGCCATTGGCAAGTAATCGCATTCCCACGAGTCCTGGACACGTACAATGCACCCAGTGCTCACTTGCCATTGGCAAGTAATCACATTCCCACGAGTCCTGGACACGTACAGTGCACCCAGTGCTCACTTGCCATTGGCAAGTAAGCGCATTCCCACGAGTCCTGGACACGTACAGTGCACCCAGTGCTCACTTGCCATTGGCAAGTAAGCGCATTCCCACGAGTCCTGGACACATACAATGCACCCAGTGCTCACTTGCCATTGGCAAGTAATCACATTCCCACGAGTCCTGGACACGTACAGTGCACCCAGTGCTCACTTGCCATTGGCAAGTAAGCGCATTCCCACGAGTCCTGGACACGTACAGTGCACCCAGTGCTCACTTGCCATTGGCAAGTAATCGCATTCCCACGAGTCCTGGACACGTACAGTGCACCCAGTGCTCACTTGCCATTGGCAAGTAATCACATTCCCACGAGTCCTGGACACGTACAGTGCACCCAGTGCTCACTTGCCATTGGCAAGTAATCACATTCCCACGAGTCCTGGACACGTACAGTGCACCCAGTGCTCACTTGCCATTGGCAAGTAAGCGCATTCCCACGAGTCCTGGACACGTACAGTGCACCCAGTGCTCACTTGCCATTGGCAAGTAATCGCATTCCCACGAGTCCTGGACACGTACAATGCACCCAGTGCTCACTTGCCATTGGCAAGTAATCGCATTCCCACGAGTCCTGGACACGTACAGTGCACCCAGTGCTCACTTGCCATTGGCAAGTAATCACATTCCCACGAGTCCTGGACACGTACAATGCACCCAGTGCTCACTTGCCATTGGCAAGTAATCACATTCCCACGAGTCCTGGACACGTACAATGCACCCAGTGCTCACTTGCCATTGGCAAGTAATCACATTCCCACAAGTCCTGGACACGCACAGTGCACCCAGTGCTCACTTGCCATTGGCAAGTAATCACATTCCCACGAGTCCTGGACACGCACAGTGCACCCAGTGCTCACTTGCAGCAAGTAAGCGCATTCCCACGAGTCCTGGACACGCACAGTGCACCCAGTGCTCACTTGCCATTGGCAAGTAATCACATTCCCACGAGTCCTGGACACGCACAGTGCACCCAGTGCTCACTTGCAGCAAGTAAGCGCATTCCCACAAGTCCGGGACACACACAGTGCACCCAGTGCTCATTGCATGGTTGTGCATGCTTGCAGTGCACAGTGTGTGCATCTCGTATATGTGGCCATTTTATGGCCTGGCGCATATGCCATTCAATCCACAACACAATAAAACCTATATTTTGAGTACAAGTATGGCCATCTATATATATGTGGCCCATATTTATACTTAAAATATAGGTTTTATTGTATTGTGGATCGAATGGCATATGCGCCAGACCCTAAAACGACCATGTACATGAGATGTGGGTATATGTGGCACTATACAGTATGATAACTGTGCTGCATATATCTGAGTAGTATATAACACACTGGCACCAAAACCCAGATCAACTTAATATATTAGCAGCATGCAAGTACCATAGGGTTAGGGTTTGTATGGGGCAATATCTGTATCTGACCCATACTGCATATATTGGGAACCATTTTTAGGGTTAGGGTTTAAACCAGGCAGTGGCTTTCCTATACATGCACAGTGTTGTGGTGCATGGTAATTACTTGGCTTGCTATAGGCAGTGGCTTTTAAATACATGAATGTAGCTTTTATGATGATCTGCAGGTCTTCCCTCTGTACCTTATCTGCAGTTAATAGAATAGTCATGTGGCCTATGGGTGTAACACAATCTATATTTCTATTATGTATTACTGTGATTTCAAGCAGAAGAGCTGTACTGTACAGTGGCGAGTGAGCAACGCGAGCAAGCCATGCTCCGAGCGACTCAACAATGACAACCGTACAACAGCAGTGACATGGCAACAATGACAGCAACGATGGCAGCGACAGCATTGATGGCGGTGGCGGCGACAACAACAGCAGCAACGACGATGATGACGACGGTAACGACGTGACAGACGGCGGGCGGCAATGACGACACAGCAGGCTTTGTAGATTACATAGATAGACAATGTATTCGAGTAGATGTAGTATCATTGCCAAGTCCCTGAGCTGACAACACACAACACTCGTGTTGAGCAGCAACTTGAGCTTACTGGCATGTAAGCTTGCGATGCAAACCCGCCGTGCCAACCCGCACGGGATTTCATACCCGCACAACCCGTAAGTACCCATACCCGTGACCCCGGGTATGGGTTTCACACGGGTGCGGGTACAGGTAAGGCCCGAGTGACCCATGGGTTACCCGTGACGAACACTAACCACCCCAGGGGCATTAAGTACAACGTGTACTTCATAAGTCACTTAGGGTTTCAGAAAGGAGTGAGTCAGTTAGGACTCAGTTTGATGATGAACAAGTATCACTTGGTCTCCTGGGACACAAGGATAATAGTGGAGTAGGCTCAAGCGTAAGAGCGAGCAAAGGTGTTAACTCAAGCACAAAGGCAAGTTCAGACAGGATTGTGAGACAGAGAATGTGGTATTGCACAAGAAGTCAAGTCTACCGTACAAGCTAGGTAGGGGTCGACTTTATATAGAAGTACATGATGTTTGTGCAAAACAAACATATGGTGTGATCCTAGGATATGGGTCCTAGCAAGCTACAAAGAGAACAAAGGGAATATCCATAAGTAGTACAAGTGAATCCTGCGGAACGATGTGTGTCTCAAAAGAAGTCAGCAGACATGGGAGATCGTAAAACAGGGAATCATAACAGTCATGCGCTAGGCGTGAGATAGGAACCAATAATGGAATCAGAAGGGATCGGGGGTTGTATGGCCTCTGGAGCATAATGTGGAGTAAAAGGGATATCAATGAAATGAGAGAAGAGGTCCGAAATTGTAACAACTACACTGCCCCTATTCCACCAATAAAGATAGGGCCTACACAGTGCATGCCATGAGGGGATGGTATGAGTGACAATGAAGCCATGGTTGCAATGGCAGCACAACAATGGTGAATTGGCGATGACAAGACACGTGACCACAACAATGGATGACAGTGATGAGGTGATAGCAACTACAAAGATGATCATGTGGAGACAAGAAGAAAGGATAGAGGGATGTAATGTGAAACAGATTTGAAGAGAAGTCAAAGGTAACTGGGGGATACTAGTAAGCAAAGATGAAAACAGGACATGGCTATGATAGTGATGCTCATCACACACCCCACATGATGACTCCATCAAGATGCTCGTCCTTGAAGAATGGGACTCTGTGCCCAGCATGTAGTTCCTCGGCCTGCCATGCTTGTCATGGGTCCCTGTGCAGGCGCAGAGCAGGAGGAGGGGTAGGCCAGGGGTCGCACTCCAATGGTGAGGAGGGTAGGAAGAGGGTGGGGATAGCGAGAGAGCGACAAGGCAAGGAAGAGGAGATGTAAGGAAGTGGGATGGGAGACAATGGCGAGGGTTGTCTCACTCGTCCCTTGGATCTGATGGAAAAGGCAGGGCCAAAGGTGGGAAGTGAGGCCTAGTGAGGGGCCCCAGGTGGCAATGAGTCAATGGTGCTGCTCAGTAAAAAAGAAAAGTCAGCCAGAAGTCAGAACAAAGTCAGAGAAAGTCAGAACAAAGTCAGATGGTGGTCAGATTGACTACAAAATGACTAAATGTTGTTTTTAGTGACTATAAAATGACTTCTAGATGACTTTGTATAGTCAATTGGTAGTCAGTTTTTTTGAGAATGAGATTAGTCATTTCTTAATCATAGTATCATATCTTAGGGAGGGGAGTGAAGCCGAGCGAAGCGAGGCTGAGCGAGCTGTTTGCAAGCGAAAGGTACCAAGGATGGTGGGGGCAACCCAGCATCGACCCTTTCGCTTATATGCTCGTCAGGGTACCATTTCAAGGGGAGTTTAAACCAACCCTCGCTCCGCTCGGCTGCTTACGAGTGTGGGGGGGCGAGAGGGAACAATGTGGGGGTCAACGGAAAGGAATGAGAAGTTACGTTGCGACCCCGAAGGGGGCGCCTCAATCCTGGTGAACCAATTCATGTCAGACATGCCTATGCTTTTTGACACCGAAAGAGGTTGTATACACCTACCCTTGGGGCGGAAGACAGTTGGACCGGGGAGACTGAAAGGGGATAAGATGACCATCGGCATCAATCAATCTCGTACCTGGCATCCGACAGGCGCGGAGCGCCTGTCAAGAATCCCTTTCCCCCGAGTCACCCAAAGGATCTATCACTCTGTTACCACGCTGTCAACCTCGGAGTTACCGCCACCTCGGATAGATCGCC